>CM060306.1:106042116-106044616 GCA_030674185.1 Monoplex corrugatus | reverse complement strand
ACAACACGTCGATTGTGGTTTTCTTTGCTGGAATAGAACAAGAAATAAACACACACATACACAAAAAAACACAAAATCATAAAAACACACACATACACACAAAACAAAAACACACAAAATCTCAATGATTCTGAAGATACAGAAACGTACCTCACTGCATATACACACTCTTCCACGTATACATATGCATGAACACACATACACATTCTGAGGATCAAGATCTCCTATTTTCATCCTGGCTTGTGGTTGGAAGGGAGAGACTGAAAGAAGGTGAGAGAGAAACTAACAAGATTTTACTAACGACCTTGTCGACATTTCTGAGCTGATACATCGATAGATTTGTGCTTTCTTGTACACATGTAATACTTTCTTTTTTATATGATGTCTGCCCCCCCCACCCCCCACCCCCCACTGATTGTATTGCGTGTGTTGGTATGTCTTGATAATGTACAGTCCAATACCAAATCTTCATCCTGTGTGTACTGGTTATGTCTTGATGGTATATAATACCAAATCTTTATCCTGCGTGTATTGGTATGTTTTGTTGGTGTAAAATACCAATTCTTCATCCTGTGTGTATTGGTATGTCTTGTTGGTGTACAATACCTGTTTGTGTGTATTGGTGTGTCTTGATAATGTACAATACCAGTCTCATCTTGTATGTATTAGTATGTCTTGTTGGTATACAATACCAGCTTCTTCATCCTGTGTGTATTAGTATGTCTTGTTGGTGTACAATACCACGTTGTTTGTATGTCTTGGTGTCATACATCTCATGTGTGTATTGGTATGTCTTGTTGGTGTACAATACCAGTTCTGTGTGTATTGGTATGTCTTGTTGGTGTACAATACCAGTTCTCATCTGTGTGTATTGGTATGTCATGTTGGTGTACAATACCAGTATCCTGTGTGTATTGGTATGTCTTGTTGGTGTACAATACCAGTCTTCATCCTGTGTGTATTGGTTATGTCTTGTTGGTGTACAATACCAGTTCTGTGTGTATTGGTATGTCTGTTGGTGTACAATACCAGTCCTGTGTGTATTGGTATGTCTTGTTGGTGTACAATACCCATCCTGTGTGTATTGGTATGTCTTGTTGGTGTACAATACCAGTTCTGTGTGTATTGGTATGTCTGTTGGTGTACAATACACTGTGTGTATTGTATGTCTTGTTGGTGTACAATACCAGTCTGTGTATTGGTATGTCTTGTTGGTGTACAATACCAGTCCTGTGTGTATTGGTATGTCTTGTTGGTGTACAATACCAGTCCTGTGTGTATTGGTATGTCTTGTTGGTGTACAATACAGTCTTGTGTATTGGTATTCTTGTTGGTGTACAATCCAGTCTTGTGTATTGGTATGTCTTGTTGGTGTACAATACCAGTTCCTGTGTGTATTGGTATGTCTTGTTGGTGTACAATACCAGTTCCTGTGTGTATTGGTATGTCTTGTTGGTGTACAATACCAGTTCCTGTGTGTATTGGTATGTCTTGTTGGTGTACAATACCAGTCCTGTGTGTATTGGTATGTCTTGTTGGTGTACAATACCATCCTGTGTGTATTGGTATGTCTTGTTGGTGTACAATACCAGTTTCCTGTGTGTATTGGTATGTCTTGTTGGTGTACAATACCAGTTTCTGTGTGTATTGGTATGTCTTGTTGGTGTACAATACCAAGTTCTCTGTGTGTATTGGTATGTCTTGTTGGTGTACAATACCAGTTCCTGTGTGTATTGGTATGTCTTGTTGGTGTACAATACCAGTCCTGTGTGTATTGGTATGTCTTGTTGGTGTACAATACCAGTTTCCTGTGTGTATTGGTATGTCTTGTTGGTGTACAATACCAGTCCTGTGTGTATTGGTATGTCTTATTGGTGTACAATACCAGTTCTGCATCCTGTGTGTATTGATATGTCTTGTTGGTGTACAATACCAGTCCTGCATCCTGTGTGTATTGGTATGTCATGTTGGTATACAATGCCAGTTCTGTGTGTATTGGTATGTCTTGTTGGTGTACAATACCAGTTCTGCATCCTGTGTGTATTGGTATGTCTTGTTGGTGTACAATACCAGTCCTGTGTGTTTTGGTATGTCTTGTTGGTATATGATACCAGATCTTCATCCTGTGTGTATTAGTATGTTATTTTGGTATATGATACCAGATCTTCTTCCTGTGTGTGTATTGATATATCTTATTGGTTTATGATACCAGATCTTTATCCTGAGTGTGTACATATATATCTCATTGGTATATTATACCAGCTCTTAATTATGTGTACATGGGTATGTCTTGTTAAGGGAGTACAGCATGACGGCGTAAGGTAAGTGTTCATTATTTTCCATCAGTCAAAAGATGGACTTTCCTTACACAAAGAATGAACCTAATAAAAACTAAAGCGTACAATTTACGTATGAAATTGTCCTTCTAATAGAAAGACAAACGGGCAGTACAATATTTATTTAATGAGTTCCTGCCATTTTTAGTTAACCCTTTCACTCC
>CM060306.1:106034616-106037116 GCA_030674185.1 Monoplex corrugatus | reverse complement strand
CCGGTTGCCAGTACAAAGTGCTCCTGGGGAGGAGTTGTTACTCGGGATGTGTGGGATGGAAAATACCTGCTTCTATACCGATAAGGCTGAGTATACCGATAGGGGATAACAATCGTCCAATCTCCTTCAGAGTGGCGAAGACAGTCATAAAGAGGAATTTTCTACTTGAACACAACAGGAACGATCCTGTCCATTTCTTTGACCCATGGCAACAAGTCATGATCTTCTCTGCACTGTTCTCCCGCTTCCACAAAGAGAGTTCAGAGTTCAGACTTTTGTTCAAGATGGACTAATCACACTCGGTCAGTTCCATTTGCGTTCCACTCAGATCTACCTGCAACTGTCTAGTAGACTCCTTAAATCCTGCATACAACCCTGGCAAGATCTTGAAATGGGGAGGCGGAAGAAAACAGGATTTATGAAACATTAAGCGGACGCTATAATGATTGGGGTATTTAAAAGAATGGGGCATGGCAGCAAAGAAGCCAGTGGTGGGCTGGCTGAGGTTAACCCTTAGCTGTTCACAAAGTTGGTAACCACCCTGCGGAAGAATGTGCTGATCCGTTCGTAGCGGTTGAGATCGCCCGACCTTTTCCCGCACATGTGTCGGGAATTTCCATCACTACTGGCCTTGCTGTCTTATCACGCGTGTGGTTAGAATCTTGGTCAGTCTCGCGTTGAATGTTCTAAAAAATAGTAAGAGCATTCTGGGATGCAAGGAACTTTCCATTCACTTACTGAAAGACTTTGTACTGACGCTGTACTACATTTGAATGTGAATACTAGGAGCTAGCTTTACATCTAGCAGTGCAAATGCGAAAGGGTTAAACTTGAGGCAACAAATTCTGAGTCCACAGTTCTATCGACAGAAGCAGTGAAACCCCTTCTCTCCAGCCAGCACACGCATCTGCTAGATGCTGCTGCCTTCACGCAGATACATGTTTCTGTTAGACAAGATACAGAGCATGATCTACAGTTATGTCTATACTGTTTCGAAGCAAAAATTGTGTAGTGACCTAACAGGGCGGGCATGGCAGACAAACTTTGGAACAACAAAGACTTAATTAAACACCACATCCTACATTCAGACCATCAGACCGCTAGCCCCATGGCATTCCTTAAACTGTGGAATAGTTACGTACCTCTCTAACAATACCCTTGGCTTAGTAGATCAAAAACGTCATGCGGATAGCTTGAAGGTCGTAGGTTCTGCCTTCAGAAGAGACACACACACAAAAAGAGAGAGAAAGAGAAACAGAGAGTGAGAAAGAGAGAGAGAGAATGAAAGAGAGAGAGAGAGAAAGAGAGAGAGAGAAAAAGAGTGACGAGAAAGAGAGAGAGAGCAAGAGAGAGAGAGAGAAAGAGAAAGAGAGTCATGCTGATAACTATAAGTCATGAATTCAACCATCAGGCAGGCCGAAAAGTGTGGTTGGTTGGTTGGTTAGTTGGTTGGTGGTTGGTTGGTTAGTTAGTTGGTGGATGGTTGGTTGGTTGGTTGGTTGGTTGGTTGGTTGGTTTTAGGCTGGCTTTGATAGAGCTTGGGACTCAAAATCTCAGGTCTTAAGTTCAATCCCGTCCGACAATACAGAAGTTGGCGTGTACATGTACGCCACCCATCTATAATGATCAGCTATGTTGGTTGGTACTAGTGTTTCCCCGCCCCATTTCGAGACTTCATCAGTGTATAATAGAGATTTTCCAGGATCAAGGAGTTTGCCATGTACATGTAATTTTGGGCAGAGTAGGATGGATCGCAGAAGGAACTAAGTAAGTTGCAACGTGTTACCTGTCTTTTTGTTTTTTCTTTATGTCTCTGTTCCGAGATCGGCTGGAGGTTTGCATTGCTTGGGTGACGGTTGTTACACATCACGTATGCTGACGGCAACGAGTGTTTGCATCTTGTTCGTGTCTGTGTCCATTCTATTCTGCCAGACATCTCACTAGAGCGCTCTGTCTGTCTGTCTGTCTGTCTCTCTCTCTCTCTCTCTCTCTCTCTTTCTGTCTCTTTCTGTGTCTCCGTCTCTCTCTGTCTCTCTCTGTCTCTCTCTCTCTGTCTCTGTCTCTTTCTGTGTCTCCGTCTCTCTCTGTCTCTCTCTGTCTCTGTCTCTCTCTGTCTGTCTGTCTCTGTCTGTCTGTCTCTCTGTCTCTGTCTCTATATTTTTCTCTGTCTGTCTGTCTCTCTCTCTCTCTCTCTGGCTCTCTCTCTCTCTCTTTCTCTTTTTGTCTCTCTCTCTCTCTCTGTCTCTGTCTCTCTATATTTTTCTCTGTCTGTCTGTCTCTCTCTCTCTCTCTCTCTCTCTCTCTCTCTCTGGCTCTCTCTCTCTCTCTTTCTCTTTTTGTCTCTCTCTCTCTCTCTCTCTCTCTCTCTCTCTGTCTCTTTCTGTATCTCCGTCTCTCTCTGTCTCTCTCTCTCCGTCCCTAGGCCCCGTCTCTCTCTGTGTCTCTGTCTCTGTCTCTCTCTCTCTCTCTCTCTCTCTCTCTGTCTCTGTCTCTCTACATT
>CM060306.1:106014616-106027116 GCA_030674185.1 Monoplex corrugatus | reverse complement strand
CCTCTCTCTCTCTCTCTCTCTCTCTCTCTCTCTCTCTCTCTCTTTTCTCTCTCTCTATCTATCTATCTATCTATCTATCTATCTATCTATCTATCTATGTACATACATATATATATACATAATTATATATATATGTGTGTGTGTCTGTATGTATATATATATATATATTCTATATATGTGTGTGTGTGTTATATATATATATATATATATTGTGTGTGTGTGTGTGTGTGTGTGTGTGTGTGTGTGTGTGTGTGTGTGTGTGTGTGTAGGGTGAGAAGATAGATAGACAGACAGATAGACAGACAGAAGATAGACAGACAGACAGGTAGACTAACAAGACAGACAGACAGACAGAAGATAGATACATACCCCATACATACACATAACATACACACAACACACACACACGCACACTTACACACACACTACACACACACACACCACACACAACACACACACTCTCCACCTACACTACACTCACACCTCATACACACACACACAAATCACAACACACACACAAACATCACACACACAACACACACACACAACACACACACACACACAACACCACAAACACACACACAACACAACACAACAACACAACAACAACACACACACACACCACACAAACACACACAACCACACACACACACAACACACACACACACACACACACACACACACACCACACACACACAACACACAACAACACACACACACAACACACACACACACACACAAACAAAACACACACACAACAACACAACACAAACAAACACACAACACACACACAAACACACACACACACACACACACACACACACCACACACACACACACACATACACACACACACACACACACACACACACACAACACAACACAACACAACACAACACAACACGATCACACATACCCTCGGAGGAGCAAACGACGTATAAACAGAAATTAAAAGACAAGGAAGAAAGAAAAAGGAGAAAACAACGAACAGCTGTGTGTGTCTACTCCTTTGCCATGTTTATGATGTCGCCACGACGCGAAAAGTGTTTGCAGATGGTGGTTGTTGTCGTTCGGGGTTGACGTTGATGTCTTGCACAGATGGAGTCACAGCTCTCCAGTAGTTTGGTGGTGGTTGTTGGTGGTGGTGGCTGTTGGCGATTGGTGGTGGTGGTGATGGTGGCGATGGTGGTGGTTGTGGTGGTACGAGGTGGTTGTGATGATGTTAGTTGCGATCAAGGTGGGTGGTTGGGTGGTCGTCGTAGTGGTGGTCGTCGTAGTGGTGGTCGTCGTAGTGGTGGTCGTCGTAGTGGTGGTGGTGATGGTGGTAGTGGTAGGAGATGGATGTGATGGTGTTAGTTGCGGTAATCAAAATGGGTGGCTGGGTGGTGGTTGTAGTGGTGGTGGTGGTGGTGGTGGTGGAGGTGGTAGAATGTTCCTGTGATGGTGTTAATTGCGATCATTAATGTGGGTGGCTGGGTGGTGGTCGTAGTAATGGCGGTGGTGGTGGTATTGTTATTTGTGGTGATTGGTGGTGGTGATGATAGTTGTGGTGATTGGTGGTGGTGATGATAGTTGTGGTGATTGGTGGTGGATGATATTTGGATGATTGGTGGTGGTGAATAGTTGTGGTATTGGTGGTGGTGTATTGTGTGAATGGTGGTTGTGGTGGTAATATTGTACTTAGTGGTGGTGGTGGTATTTGTGCTGATGGTGGTGATGTGGTGGTAATTACTTGTTTTGGTGGTGGTGGTATTAGTTGTGGTGCTTAGTGGTGGTGTAGTGACACTGATATTACTTGTTGTGGTTGGTGGTGTTCATTGTGGTATAGGTGTTGTGGTGGGAATGATGATGTGATGTTGTTGTTGTGGTTACGGTGGTTATGTGGTATTAGTTGTTGCAGTTGTGGTATTAGTTGTTGTGATTGATGGCGCTTATTGTGGTACTAGTTGTTGTGGTTGGTGGTAGTGATTATGGTATCTGCTGTTGTGGTTGATGGTGTTGATTGTGGTGGTATTAGGTGTGGGGGTAGGTGGTGATATTTGTAGTAAGTACTAGTAGTTGTGGGTTGATGCGGGTGGTGGTGGTGATTCTTTTTAGGAGCCATGAACTCAAGATCTGTTATCTCGAGTTCAGTTCCAGCCGGTGACATTGAAAACTGGCCTCTTTACTACCCGTTTTAATGTTTCCGTCATTCTGGTGGTGTCAGCTTAATGTTTCATAGTTCCTCCCCCCCTCCCCCCTCCCACCGCCGCACCCCTCCGCTTCTCATTTCAAAACCCAGCCAATGCATAGGCTTTTACGCAATATCAAGAAGCCTGCTATATAATGGCTGGTAGATTTGGGTAGAGCGCATATGGAGTTGTCCGAAAGCGATAAAACCCTTTTGAGCAAGCTCCAGTCTCCAAACAGAACGTTGCGATGGGCTCTTTTTCGTGTCTCAGTTTATCATCTTATACGACAGGCTAGAACCTAAACCATCAATTTAACCCTTTGACTCCGGCATCCTATCCACTTGCAGAGTGGCTGAAGACAGAGAGGGTGGAAGATGTGCTTGCGGCAACAAGGGACAGATGCACATGGAGGGCCATGATCGCCAAGGCCATGTGGCAAGGCACTTGATGATGATGATGATGATCCTATCCACCAACCGCAAAACACTTAAGCCTTTGACTCCCTCACCCTTTCCACCGGCTTCCTTCGGGATGGGGTGAGGGGAAATCAAAGGGTTACGTTTTTGTGTTGCTAGTCTTCTTCTTCTTGGTGTACGCTGCAACACAATCATCTGAGTCCGGGCGATGAATGCAGCCGTCTTTTCCAGCTCCTGTCTGCAGCCATGGAGTTTGGTTGTCAGCGGAGTGTCTGCCGGCCACACGTCCTGTCTTGCCACCTGGTGAAGGGGACATCTTTGGAGTATATGCTTCGTGGTTTGGTCTTCTTGACCGCATGGACATGTTGGAGAGGGCGCCAGCTTCAGTTTGCGGTACATGTGGCTGTTGAGCCTATTGTGACCAGTGCGCAACCTCACCAGGGCAACTTGCTGCTCTCTAGACAACAGGTGGTAGTCATCCCTGTGTCGTCTCGGCATGGAAAGCGCCCTGATGATGCTCCTCTTCTCACTGTAGCTGACACTGTTGTTAGGTTGTTCTTCTCTGGCTCCCTCCTTAGCAAGGATATCAGCTCGCTCATTCCCGGTGTTGCTAGTATGGTTGGCAATGCATGATGCTGGTGGACAGGGTGCGGGAGTCAAAGGGTTAATTGTAGTGGAAAGGAGAAAATGCCCTGTACGATTCGGGATACGAAACTGAGATTTGTTGTATTGTGAGCAGGTTCGTTTTCCATCCTTTAGGCCACCGCTCCACTGATTGTGTTGTGTTGTGTTGTGTTGTGTTGTGTTGTGTTGTGTTGTGTTGTGTTGTGTTGTGTTGTGTTGTGTTGTGTTGTGTTGTGTTGTAATGCAACACATTTTACTTCGTGTTTGTGTTGTGTTGTGTTGTGTTGTGTTGTGTTGTGTTGTGTTGTGTTGTGTTGTGTTGTGTTGTGTTGTGTTGTGTTGTGTTGTAATGCAACACATTTTACTTCGTGTTGTGTTGTGTTGTAACACAACACATCTTACGTTGTGTTGTGTTGTCTTGTGTTGTGTTGTGTTGTCTTGTCTTGTGTTGTGTTGTGTTATGTTGTGTTGTGTTGTGTTGTGTTGTGTTGTGTTGTGTTGTGTTGTGTTGTGTCGTGTTGTGTTGTAACGCAACACATTTTACTTCGTGTTGTGTTGTCTTGTGTTGTCTTGTGTTGTAAGCAACACATTTTACTTTGTATTGTATTGTATTGTATTGTGTTGTGTTGTGTTGTGTTGTACCGTATCGTGTCGTATCGCATCGCATCGTATTGTGTTGTATTTGTTTTGTATTGTACTTTGTTTCATGTTGTATTGTGTTGCATGGATCGTATTGTATCGTATCGTATCGTATTGTGTTGTAGTGTAATGTAGTGTAGTGTACTTACTCTACTCTACTCTACTCTACTCTACTCTACTGTATTTCAGGTCCTCACATTATCACCGACACAGCCGAAAAAGTCGACATCACGGACGAAGAAAACATGGTCATCATTCAAGAAGCCGACATCGACGACGACGGCGACGACGACGAAGAGAGCGAGGAAAAGACGGTCATCGACGACAACGACGAAGACGACACTCCGGCCATTCCTCCTCAGCCTCCAACGCCTCCCCGGTCAATTCTCACCATTCCAGTCCCAGCCCTTCTCCTTCCGCCTCCTCCCTTCGTCCCAAACGATCGTCTTCCTCTCGTCCTCAATCATCGTCGTCCCGGCGGGACCGTCGGCGAAGCGGATGTCGTCACTGTCGTCATTGTAAGGTTCGTACGTCATCAGTGACGTCAAATGACTCTACCGCGCTTCGAGCTTCGTCACCATCTCCGGATGACGACAGAGGAGTTTCTTCGCACCAGAGAAAGAAGAAGAGACATCGTCGAAATTGGAGACGGAGTAAAAGCTCCAAGAGACGATCATCGTCGTCGACGTCGTCGTCGTCTTCTTCGTCGTCATCTTCATCGTCGTCGGCGTCATCGAAATCGTCGGTGCGGAAAGCGAGGCAAGTTTGTTTGTAGTTTGTTTGTTTGTTTGTAGTTTGTTCAAGAGGGATTCACTGCACTGGGAAAACTCCATATGCGCTCTACCCAAATCTGCCAGCTGATATCTGACAGGCTTCTGATGCCTGTGCAAAAACCCTATGCACTGGCAAGGTTCTTGAAATGGGGAAAGGGGGGAAGAGGGAGTATGAAACATTAAGCTAGACACCACCAGAATGATGGAAACATTAAGATGGGCATCTAACACGCCAGTTTTTAATGTTGCGGGCTGGGATTGAACTCAAGATATCAGATCTTGAGTCCACGGCTCTGCCAACTAGCCCACGTAAACGTCAGGTGTTAAAGCCGGAGCGACCCTGTCCTTGCAGACAAATCGCACGGGTAATTGGAAATGATCGCCATGTTTGATTTCTGTTCCTTTCGAGTTTCTTTCTTTCTTTCTTTCGTCTCCCTCTCTCCTCCTCTTTCCCCCTCTCTCCTCCTCTCCCCCCTCCGACCCCACCCCCAGTCTTGTCTTCTGTCCATTTGTTTGTCAGCTTGTGTGTCAGTGTGTTTGTCTGTCTGTCCGTCTGTTGTACGTATGTCTGTCTAACAATTTCTAATTAATGCTCAGGTAATGTCAGGTTACTATCCCCACACCCACCCCTTAAAAAATGAATAAATAAATTAATTAATTGATTGATTTTACTAACAAATGAATAAATAAATCAATAAAAAAGAAAGAAAGAAAGAAATGAAATCCAAAACAAAGAGTATGGCTGTAACAACCTGACAGAACACAAGCAAAAACTACCTCCAGTAGCTTTATCGCTTTAAATACCAAGTCGCTAAACAGGTTTCAGAGCATCGGCATCTTGAATTTATAACTGATAATCAACTGATATGGGAAGCCATCATCAATTACTTCTATTTATGTTGCCAAAAATGTATTCTTGTTATCTCGCCTGCACTACTTTATGTATACCATCTTCGAAGCATTTTACTTATTCTTCCATGCCCATATTATGTTTGAAAAATTTTTTCAAATATATGAGACAAGTGTGCACCAGTGCATATGAAGAATAAAAAGAATATGCGTGTAAACGTGTCCAAAAAGTCTTAAAGATTACATCGCAAGGAATTTACAGATAACAAAATATGTTGCCGATTCCTCTTCTTTCATTATGTAATTATCTCAAATATAGCAAAGGCGTCTTAATGTGTAAAATTGCTCTCAATAAAACTCCTTCCTATCTAAAGCAAAATATCTTCTGCGAAGAGAAACGCGAACTAATCTCCAGTGTTGTATAGTATTGTATTGTATTGTATTGTATTGTATTGTATTGTATTGTATTGTATTGTATTGTATTGCATCGCATCGCTTTGCATTGCATTGTATTATTGTTTGTATTGCAGTGCAGTGCAGTGCAGTGCAGTGCGTGTTGCGTTGTATTGGATTGGATTGGATTGGATTGCATTTTTGTATTGTATTTTTCTTTGCTGCTGCTACAACTAGATTGGAACTTTACATATTTAGTTAAGCATATTCTGGCAAAGGGCTGTTAGATAAACTAGCAGTTAAATAAACTTGATTATTACATGCCTACTAATGCCGGGAGTAAAATGTTTCCCAATACCATTTATGTTTTATTTTCTGTCTTTTTCGTTCTTTCTATCTTTACAAATGTATGCACATCTTTATACGCGTTTTGTAGCAGATTTCGTTGACTCTTGTGATAACACAAATCTACTTGTGTGTGAATAATGAATAGGTAAATGTGTCCATTATGATTCGATCATAATAATATTCGTAATATCTTATAAGTGAAACAGCTTAATTGAAAACAGACGTTTGCCACGTAGTTGCAGATTCAACATTAGTCTAAAGTGATTTTTGAATAGACGCACACACACAGGCATATGCTCGTACGGAAGTGCATTCACGTACATACAAGCACGCACTTGAATACCACAGGTAGTGACATGAATATCCTGAAAATATGATGGAGATGTATTGTGCACATCACCCAAAGAGAGCAGGATAACATCATCCGGACTGCTGTCTGCTGGACACCAGAGGGAAGATGTAAAAGAAATCGAAGAACTCCAAACAACAAACAGCAGGAGACCTCAGGCCTTCTGGAACACTATTTAGAGGCTGGCCCAGAACAGACAGAAGTGGAGAATTTTCGTTGCTGCCCTACTCGCTGATTGCAAAATGTGCAGTAAGTATATGAGATTGTATAAATCCTTCCAGTGATAAATGACTGATTACTGGATGATGTCACGAACTACAGATTGTGTCTGTGTATGTTTTACAGGGATCGACCAGATTCTGTGTCAGAGACAGTTCACTCAGCATCACACCCACCCACGGACTTCCCGTCCTCACGATCGTCAACTGCTGGTCCACATTCTAAAGCTGCTGATCCATTGTCAACAACAACCGACCGACCATTAGAGACTGCTTCCAACAGAGTCTCCAACAGAAGCGCGCGTACCGGTTCTCCCACACATACGACAATAAACGCTGCAGCCAACGGCAAATTAAAATCTGGTCGTGGCAGTAGTCTCACTTCATCTTCCTCCGCTGATGGCAGTAAGATACTAAAACCGGAGACTAATGCTATAGTTGTGTATTCGGATTCGGAATCTCTCTGTAGTTCTACTGCTACAGTGACAAGCGAAACAACATCTGGCACCACAAAGAGTCATTTCATTACTGTTGACAACACAGCCAACAACAACATCGGAACAAAACCGTCCTCGTTGCCTACCGTTGAGAGAACTCAGATTCGCTTTTCCTTGTCACGAAAAGTGCCCAGCTTTTCTGTGGAAGTGCCTCAACACTTTGACAACTCTAAAGCAAAGAAGACAAGTAGTCACGGTTCTGAGCAAGGTAATGGGAATAGTCAGGAACAGAAATGTGGGCAACGGTTTGGTTCTCACAAAACCTCTGGTTCGTTCCCTTGCCAGCCATCTTTGTTAATTCCAGAAAACTATCAAATGGATATGTCTGATAGCTCCAGTGATGCCAAAATGTCTCAGAACCACGGTGACACTGATGTAAAAGTCAAAATTGGGCAGTCCAAAACGAATGACGGGGCAAAGAAACTTAAACTGGAAGAGAAATATTCAGCGAATATTACATATTCAACGAAAGTTTCTCGACAATCACCCACTGCAAAAGATACAAAGATCTCAGATAGTGAAACTGAAAACAGACCTCATACTGATGCTTCAAAATTCCAGCGTGAACATACAGACATGCTTAAAGGCAAAAGAACAATCTGTGAAGAAAATGTTGATACTGCCTTAAAAAAAGAAACGTTGGATATGTTTGCAGATGGTTATCCAGAAGATTATAAAAGTCTTATCCCAATTTCTCAAAGCAAAGAGACTGAAGCTGTTGACTCGTCAGCACAGAAACTTCGTCAGGATTTTAGTCAGAAAACAAACGACAATACAAGCAGTGTAGGAGATCTTGGAAATGTTGCTGACAAAACTTCTGTGCACACAGCCAATGAATCCTCACGTACTCAGGGAGATGTGAAATCAGGTTCTGTATCTCATATGGACACCACAGTAAAAATCTTTGAGAATAAACAGCACACTTCTTTTCGTAATGGCCATGACACTGAATCCAGCAAAGAGTTGCTTAAACAGGAAAACAGAAGTAGAAAACACGAAGACCAATACTTCTATCACCGCAGGTCTTACTTTTCTGCTTCTAGACAGTCAGCTTCCTGCAGCAGGCTCGATCACTATGAGGCCTCTCGGAAAAGAAGACATGGACAGAACATCATAGATGACAGCAGAGGAAGCTGGCGCAGTTACGATCGACACAAACGAGGCACTATGCAATACTCGAAATATTTCAGAAATTGGAATTTCCAGAATCGAAATTATGTAGAAAATGAACGAAATAAATTTGGATCATTTAAATCATCCTGGACATCCAACTATAAAAGAATATATGACCGACCCAGATCAATGGCTAAAGTTAGAAAAAGTTATTCAGATACACTAATTCATAGGGTCCAGTATTGCTCCGGTAGAAGTGAAAAGGACGATGCAAGATTCAGTGGCAGAGAGACCGAAAGAAGAAGGGTGTCAAGAGACAGGTATCAACAAGACAAAAGCTTTGACTCGGTTTGTGCAGGCGGCGACGATGACAGAACTAGGGCATATAGAAAAGATCGCAACACCAGAGACAATAGACGAGGAAAATCACCAGGACATGACCGAAAGAGAAAAAGAAGTTCTTCCACTGAGTGTTCACCATCTGCTGAACAAATCACCAAAGAACACCTCAGTACTAATAAAAAATCTACCGACAGGTCATTATCTCGCAAAAACAACCACAGTAGTTTATGGACCAGATTCTGTGGAAAACCCCAAACTCAGGAATCATCATATAAAAGCTTACACAGCGAATATTCAGTACTGGAAGAAAGTAACAATGCCAATGACTACGAGCCAGCCCACAACGCCAAAGCAAGTGCGATACATTCAAAGGCAGAAAAGGAAGAAGACCGCCATTCTTGCTGTAAGTCACCAGAAAAGACAGTTTTACATGTTTCCTGTAAGTCCGCATATCAGTCTGTTGACAATTGCGTTAACAAAGACTGTAGCTGTGATCCATTAATGTCTACTCAACACATTTCTCCTTCAAAGAAACCCAGAGCTTCTGAAGACTGCATAGAATCGAAATCTGAAGACTGCAGAGAATCGAAATCTGAAGACTGCAGAGAATCGAAATCTGAAGACTGCAGAGAATCGAAATCTGAAGACTGCAGAGAATCGAAGCATCATAATAACAAAGACACCTCGATTTCAAATCAGTCAGTAACGGGTAGAGTGTGTCAAATGGAGCCCAACAATGATGAAGTACACGATGGTAAAAACAGACGTGCTCTCCTTCCAACTCCAAAGCCAGGCTTGTTGCCCGCACCAAGCACAGTGCTTCAGGAGACAGCAGCAAAGGAGGCATGTGCCCCGTGCAAAGGGCAAGGCTTATCGCTAACTCCTTCACACTATGAAAGTGGGAAAACGGTAAGTATGAAATCCACAGAGCCAGTTTTTGTTGCATTTCCTGACTCTGATGGTCTCAACATTCCAAAGGCCAGGAAAAGGGAAAGCGAAACTCAAGTAAGCGATGTGACTGTGTGCAGATCGCAAGATCAAACTGCTGGCACAAGTCAGGAGCATATCCAAGGACATGATAGTAAAGCATGGGCAAACTATGTGAATAAGAAACACATGTCTGATGATACAGATCAGATCACACAACATAAAGTTCCGACACTGGATGAAAATCTACGAGAAGGTGCTCCCTTCCAGGTTGTCAAGCACATCCGTAAGATGTCAGCAGACGACATGACACCGAAACACAGAAATCAGCGAAAGACGTCAGAAGACCACGGAAGCGGAGAAAATGATGCAGAATGTGTAGTCAAACCACAGGCGAAGAGTAAAATATTTCTGGTGCGAAAATCCTGGGATTCTGCCCAATTCTCAGACAAAGAAGTTGACCCCAAGCGGGGAAGCCTTTGATTGGCTGAGTTTGTTTTGGTGGTGGTGGTGGTGTGTTTGTTTGCTTGTTTGCTTGTTTGTTTGTTTGTTTGTTGGTTTGTTTGTTTGTTTGTTTGTTTTAACTTGGCCACTAGGCCTGCATGACTGTCATCTCAGCAGCAACACATGTGTGCCAGACTCTGAAAATCTGATAGATTATGGCATTCTGTTCTTATCCAGAACTGTAAATCAGGCGATGTCTGTGGCACGTCGTATTTCACAAAGTTTCATTGACTCATGTCTTCCCTTTCATAATGGAGGGCACATAGGCTACGTATTTAAGCCCAAAGCTACCCTGTGGTATATATATATATATCATGTCATGTATGTATGAATTTTAGTTTAATTAACTCTTGACTAGCAGGTCGGATGTATTTTGCAGTTTCACCGGCAGTTTCTTGAGGATTACCATTATCAGAAAATACAATCATGACAAAAGATTAACTTCATTAACGCAGAAATGAGGATCCGTATTCACCAAGTCTGAGATAAGATAATGATGTTAACAAAATAGGTACAGTCAAACATACAATATGCCATGCTTTTTTGTTTGTTTGTTTGGGTTTTTTTAATTTGTTTGTTTGTTGTCTTCCATGGGTAAACAACAAGCACAAAAAGAGACGTCAGGCACAGTAGTTAGCAAGAAACTCTGGAGAGAGCTGAACAGCAGAAAGTCTTTAACAAGAAACTCTGGGAGAGCTGAACAGCAGAAAGTCTTTAACAAGAAACTCTGGAGAGAGCTGAACAGCAGAAAGTCTTTAACAAGAAACTCTGGGGAGAGCTGAACAGCAGAAAGTCTTTAACAAGAAACTCTGGAGAGAGCTGAACAGCAGAAAGTCTTTAACAAGAAACTCTGGAGAGAGCTGAACAGCAGAAAGTCTTTAACAAGAAACTCTAGGGAGAGCTGAACAGCAGAAAGTCTTTAACAAGAAACTCTAGGGAGAGCTGAACAGCAGAAAGTCTTTAACAAGAAACTCTGGAGAGAGCTGAACAGCAGAAAGTCTTTAACAAGAAACTCTGGAGAGAGCTGAACAGCAGAAAGTCTTTAACAAGAAACTCTGGGGAGAGCTGAACAGCAGAAAGTCTTTAACAAGAAACTCTGGAGAGAGCTGAACAGCAGAAAGTCTTTAACAAGAAACTCTGGAGAGAGCTGAACAGCAGAAAGTCTTTAACAAGAAACTCTGGAGAGAGCTGAACAGCAGAAAGTCTTTAACAAGAAACTCTGGAGAGAGCTGAACAGCAGAAAGTCTTTAACAAGAAACTCTGGGGAGAGCTGAACAGCAGAAAGTCTTTAACAAGAAACTCTGGAGAAAGCTGAACAGCAGAAAGTCTTTAACAAGAAACTCTGGAGAGAGCTGAACAGCAGAAAGTCTTTAACAAGAAACTCTGGGGAGAGCTGAACAGCAGAAAATCTTTAACAAGAAACTCTGGAGAGAGCTGAACAGCAGAAAGTCTTTAACAAGAAACTCTGGAGAGAGCTGAACAGCAGAAAGTCTTTAACAAGAAACTCTGGGAGAGCTGAACAGCAGAAAGTCTTTAACAAGAAACTCTGGGGAGAGCTGAACAGGTAGAAAGAAACTCTAGGGAGAGCTAGACAACAGAAGGTCTTCAGAGAAGTAACCCCCTTTAGACAAGTGTTTCGGCCCTGAATTCCTTACACTCTCGGGGGGCCGGGCCACTCCTGGATGCCCTTCTGCTGTTGTCTATTTTTTTTTTTTTTTTTTTTTTTTCCCCACGCCGGGGATCGAACCTGGGCGATTCTGCGCTTCAGAACTGCGGTACGCGGTTTTACCAATGTGCTAACGGGGCACACATCATCTGTAGGGAATTTAATCCTTATGAAGTTCACTTTTTTCGTTCCTCCTTGCCCAGATCCAGCTTGAGCTCCTTTCTGCTGCCTCTGCCATCGCTTTAAGGGCTCTAGTCCTCTTCTTCCCAGAAATGGCGAGTTGTTTCATGAGATCATAAGCGGAGGTGCCCACAAACCCTCTTGCCCCGACCTCTATGGCGAAGATTTTGACCCGCAGACCTGCTTTCTTCAGGGTGCTGGCAAGACCGGCGTATTTTTCGGTCTTGTAGATATGTGCTTCTTCCATTCTGCTTTCGTATGGCACAGTGAGTTCTATCAGAATCACTTGTTTCGAGGAGTCAGAGTGGAGAGCGATGTCTGGTCTCATGCCTGTCTTGCTGATGACATCTGGGTAATTTCTCCACTCTGGGAGGTCTGCTGTACACTCCCAGTCGACTGCTCCATCCAGAAGACCCTTTGGCAATGTGCTGGTTGTCATAGCACTTTCGGGCCAGACCTGTTTCCCTCCTGCTTTGTAGAACGTTGTCATAG
>CM060306.1:105984616-106009616 GCA_030674185.1 Monoplex corrugatus | reverse complement strand
CTTTGCTAGCATGGTTGACAATGCAGGATACTGGTGGACAGGGTGTGGGAGTCGGAGGGTTAAGTTTTTGCAGTTGGTGGATACGATTTCATATACTTTGTGTATTTCTATCTATATCATGGTCATAAAACTCTAATTTCAAAGACCAAGGATAACATGACTACATTTATTTTACTACACATAGTGACGAAGAAAAACCTTTTCGTTTTTTCTTCTTTTCTTCTTCTTCTCTTCTTTCATCTATCATTCTTCTTCTTCTTCTTCTCTTCTTTTTTTTGTTTTGTCTATATGGTTAGGTCACATCTGTCGATGGACGTGGCCGTTTTCTCTGGTTCCTGCCAGTTGCCATGGAGATTGGTGGTTCAGCAGAATTATGGTCGGTTATACCTCCTGTCGCTTCATTTGACAGTGGTTACATCATTATAATGCATGTGTATGTGTTCAGCTGTCTGGTCCTACTGACGGTAGAGCCAGGCCGGTGAAGAGGTCAGTTTGTTAATTTTCGGTTTATGTGTACTTCAGCCGGTTGTGGACATTGTGGAGCCCGCCTCATCAAGGACTACTTGCTGCTTTCTGGACAGAGAGGTGGTTAACAGTGGCCTCACGTGTAACAGTACTGAAAAGATGGCCCAGAACAGGCGTGTGGACGTTTTTCATGCTGTCCCACTTCTTACAGGTGCATAGTGAGCATTACGACATGTGCAAAGCCAATGAAACAGCAATACTTTTGTGGGGGAATACTGTCTATTGATTTTGAAGATCAGTATAACGCAATTATTTCCTATCATCAAGACTGTTTTAATAAACGTGTGTCCATTTTAAGTGGAGCGCAGTTGCTTTTGTAGTAGCAGCATCAGTCATCATCATCATCATCAGGTGCCCTGCCGCATGACGTTGGCGACCATGGACTTCCAACCATCTCTATCTCTCGTTGCCCCTAGCATCTCCCACACCCTCTTCATCCCCAGCCACTCTGCAAGTCCGTCCAGCATTCTCTCCCTGGGTCTACCTGGTGCTCTCTTTCCCTCCAGCTTTCCCGTTGTGACCAGGTGCTCCAAATCCCTCTTCCTCGTGAAATGGCCTATAAATGTTGCCTGTCTTTTCCTAATCTTCCTTATGAGTGATCTATTTGTGTCTGCCTCCATCAAGACTGTCTCGTTGGTTTTCTTTGCTGTCCATGGAACTCTCAACATTCTTCTTAGAAACCACATCTCGGCTGCCTCGATCCTGCTCTGGCTTTGCTTGCTGACTGTCCACGCCTCGCATCCGTACAACAGTATTGGTTCTATATAACATTCAAGGACTCTCTTTCTGATGTTAATTGATAGGCATTTGTTTGTAAGAATACTTGTCATCTTCTTGAATGCTGTTTTGGCTTGGCCGATTCTGCCAGCTATTTCCGATGTGTTTCTGCCGTCTGATGAAATGACCGTTCCCAGGTGTTTGAACTTATTAACCTGTGTCAAGGTTGTGCCATTTGTTTTTATTTTGCATGAGGGGATTTCATGTTTTTTACTGATCACCATGACTTCAGTCTTCCTGCTGTTTAGTTCCAACCCCTTACCTTTGCTTTCTGTTTCTAGTATATTCACAAGGTTTTGTAGGTCCCTTTCATTTTCTGCAATTAGCACGGTGTCATCTGCGTACCGAATGTTGTTTATCATTTTCCCTACAACCTTTAATCCAGGGTCTTCTTCTAGGTTTCTCATGATGTTTTCGCTATATAGTGAAAACAGATCTGGTGACAAAACACAACCCTGTCTGACTCCTCTTTTGATGTTTTGAAAAGACTTATATTGTTTTCTATTCTCATTGCAGCTGTTTGTTCCCAGTACATATTCTTGATTATTCGTAGATCTTTTCCATCAACATTGAGTCTCTCCAGTTGGTTGATCAATTCATCATGTCGTACCCGATCGAAAGCCTTGGTATAGTCAACAAAGCATAAATACAAATCCTTATTCATCTCAATTGACCTCTCTATGATAGTTCTTAGGATGTATATGGCATTAATAGTTCCTTTCCCCTCCACAAATCCACACTGTTCTTCTGCTATTTCTCTTTTGATTCTATTCCTTGTCCTCATCATGATTATTCTTA
Organism: Monoplex corrugatus; assembly: GCA_030674185.1. Lineage (NCBI taxonomy): Eukaryota > Metazoa > Mollusca > Gastropoda > Littorinimorpha > Ranellidae > Monoplex > Monoplex corrugatus. The sequence goes on along the minus strand of CM060306.1, from coordinate 106,007,516 downwards.
ACAGGATTTTTGTTACATGACTCATCAAACTGTTTAGTGCGATGGAGTTCGCATTCTATAGCCCCTGTCTTCTTTGGAAGTGCAATGAAAATTGATTTTGACATATCTTTGGGGATTTTTCCAGTGTCATAAATTTCATTTATGAGGACTGTTATTTTTTCTATGCCAAATTCCTCCAGGGCTTCAATCATCTCTGTAGTAATGTTATCTGGTCCTGGGGCTTTTCCTGGTTTCATCTTTTTCAGTGCTGCTCTAACTTCATCTTTCATTATGGGTGGTCCTTCAAAAGTTCTTTTTTATAATGTGTTCTTCGTTTCTGTCATCCTCAAAAAGGTCTTTAATGTACTCTCCCCATCTGTCTAATATTTTGTCTTTTTCCATGATAAGCATGCCATCTTTCGATTTTAAGCAACCAGTTGATGTGCATGTTTTTTTCCTGTGGACAATTTCTTCAATTCGTCTTTACATACCCTGAGGATCCATTTTGTGTCGTTCTTCTATCTCTTTGCATTTTGTGTTCAGCCAAGCTTCCTTAGCTTCATTGCACCTATACCTGATTTCTTTGTTTATCTTCCTGTATATCTCCTCGTTTCTCTTTGCCTTCCTCCTTTCCTCCATCAGGCCCAAAATTTCATTAGTCATCCAACTCTTTTTTGCTTTTCTATTTGCCTTAGGGATTTCTTCACAAGCTTCATTTATACAACTTCTCAACTTTGTCCATTGTTCCTCACTGTCACCAACGTCTTCCAGAGCACTGAATTTGTTTTGAACATGTACATTAAATTTTTGACGTATCATTTCATCTGACTTTAAGAGTCCAAGGTTTAGTTTGATGTTGCTTTTGGTCTGTTTCCTTTTCCTCAATTTCAGCCTAAACCTTCCCACTACGGATTGTGGTCACTGTTGCAGTCTGCGCCTGGTAGTGTTTTTGCTGACAGTAAAGAATTTCTAAATCTTTTGTTGATCAGGATGTAGTCAATTTGATTTTTGGTATTATCTCCTGGACTCATCCAAGTCCATTTTCTTCTGTTAGGCTGCTCAAACCAGGTGTTTCCTACTATGAACTCATTCATCTGTACCCATTCTACAAGCTTCCCCCCTCTTTCATTTTGTGCACCAAGGCCATGAGGTCCAACTATATCCTCCACCCTATCCTGTCCCACTTTAGCATTAAAATCTCCCATTATGACTGTAACTTCTTGTGATTTACATTGGACCTTGGCCATCTCTAAAACTTCGTAGAAGTTGTCGATGTCTTCCTGAGTACTTGCGGATGTTGGTGCATACACCTGTATGATGTTGATATCAAAAGCTTTGCCTCCGAATTTTGACCAGTAAAACTCTGTCGGACACTGCCCAGTATCCCTTAACTGCTTTTGATTTGTCTTTGTCCATTTTGATGCCTACTCCTCTTTCATGTGAATTACCACCAGAGTATATCACTGTATATTCCCCTGATGTTATCATGCCTGCCCCTTTCATCTCACTTCCCCCAGTCCTAAAATACTAATGTTAAGCCTTTCCATCTCCATTTTGATGTTGTCTAATTTACCTTTCTGCAGCATCAGCAAGATATCTAATTCGATCTTTCGTTAATTACCAGTACGATTTTCAGTTTCCACACTTTTTTTCTCAGGTGCACCTTTGGATGTTTCTATATTTACATTATTACCTTTGTACAGTAAATACCCTTGTCCATTCTAAACATTGGCAAGACAATCAGAGAAATGGGCTAAGGGAGAGAACAAATCCGAACGCAAAACTAACTTGCAGTTATCTCCCCTATTCTATCGTCGTCGGTCTGTCTGGGTTATCATAGAATCTGTTATCGCTTGAAGAAAACACAATACACATACACACTGAAAATGATATCACGAATTACATGAAAGGAAAACAGAATTAACCCGCAATGTGCTTTGACGACTCTTGTTAACGAACATGTCTGCAGAGTAGTCGATTTTACAGGAATGGATGATCCTTACACACAAAAATGGGTCATTATAGACTTCATAATCTGTGAATACCTGCCTTTCTCTGAACGGTCATGGCTTATGTATTTTCCAAGTTAAAGATCAGCAGGCTGGATGGTTCTGTTGACGAAACCATAGACTCCGACGAATTAGTCTCGAGTTCAGTCCCAACCTGCAATGCTGAAGACTGGTCTGTTAACTGTCCATCGTACTGCCTCAAAAAAAAAAGTAGGCTAGGTAAGACATAGGCGAAGTAGGACCCCAGGACCTGGCCAACTCATGGGTGCAGGCTTAAGGTTTGTGTCATGATCACCATCACATGGCACCTGTGGTGTTAGTGCGTATGGAATTCATTCCGAATGAGGAGACGTCATCTTGAGAAACTGAAACTTAAACCATAATGCTTCAATCATTCTGGTGGTGTCAGATTGCTGTTTCGTGGGTCTCCTTCTCCCCTCCTCGCTCCCTCTCCCTCCCTCCCCATTTCAAGATCTTGACAGTTCGTGGGGTTTTGCGCAGGTTCAAGAAGACTGCCTGATCATTTCTGGTAGATTTGGTTCGGAGCGAAAATGGATTGTCCGAGTGCAATGAACCCTTCTTGAACCAACTGCAGATCACAGACACCTGTTTATGATGTGCCAGAATTGGTTTGTGAGAATGAGAACACGGAACAGCCACAGTGCTGTGTGATTTCAATACGATGAGGGTTTCCGGCCAGTTGTATGCTCTGTGACCTTTTTAGTGTGTTAATAATTTGCAACATAAACTTGATTATGAGACACAGACTTTCTTTTTTTTTTTTTTGTTTGTTGTTTTTTTCAAGATCGACAGGCAACGCTAAAACGTTACTAAAACAACAACGGGAAATAATTCCATCTCTATACTTGCAGACAAGAATGGTAATTCTCAATTCAAAATATGAATTAGGTCAGTCACCACACTACCCCCTTCCCTTTGCTACAGCCTATTGATGAGCTCCCAGTTCATAATTTTGAATGCGTGTTGACCAGAATTTTGGGTCACAAGGGCTGATAACAGGTAATAGGTCACTAGATGTATTCTATGTGCCAATATATATCTAATATTATATATATATATAAATTATATATGTATATATATATATATGTGTTTGTGTGTGTGTGTGTTTGTGTGGTGTGTGTGTGTGTGTGTGTGTGTGTGTAGGCCTATGTATACATTTGTACATATGTATGTTGGTGGTGGTGGTTGGGGTTTTGTTTGTTTGTTTACTGTTGGGTTTTTGGTTTTTGCTATTCATCCACAATAATTAGAAATAAATTTTTACAGGGATGCAACAAAACAATATTTTCATGTGTGAGTTTGAGTGGTCAAGTCTCGATTTTTTACATCGTGATTACCAAATTAGTTGAGTCATTTGTATCGTAGCAGACGATTTTTAGCATGGCTTGACAATTAGAGAAAAGAGATGGTTTCTGATTTTTCTGTCTGTTTTGTTTTGTAACATTTGACAATTGATGTCAGTTTACATTTTCGATGATACGGATGCATTCAATGCAATTTGTACGATTACAAGTTTTGTCAGTTTTGTGGATTTTTTTTCTTTTATGAATGAAGATACTGAACTGCTGGGAAATTGGGACTCTTGGATAAATGAACGAATTGAAAAGTTTGCTCGTTTTATGCTGTTTGAGTTAAATGAATGAACTGCAAATTGTGTACATTTTGAGTGAATTCTTATTATTTTCTTCCCCGTCAATATGGTGAAGCCATATCTGGCGACGTTATTGTTGTTTTTGTTTAAATCCCAGCCGACTACGTAGAGCCATATCAGGGCTATAACCTTTTCAAAACATACACAATACTTCAACAGGGGGAAAAAAAGGAAAAGAAAATTAAGTATACATATCAATGCATTTACGTACTCGCACATAATCTAAGGAATGCCCCTGGCATTGACCACTCCGTCCAATTTATCGCACAGGGGATTTAAAAAACACACCTGAATACGAATTTAAACATAGCTAAGGAAACTAAAACATATATATATAAAAGCAGGTCCAAATTACCAAAAACCGCTTCAGCATATCCCACTTCCCTAGAGCCAGAAATGCACCTAATACATGCGCCCAGTTATCAATCCCAAGAGAAAGTACGTAAGACTTTATCGAACATATACAGGTGAATGGACCAGCAAGTCAAAAAATGACAGGAAGAAATGACAGAAAGCAAAGGAGGACGAAAGAAACAAAGAGAGTGACAGAAAAGAGAAAATTTCACAAGAACCTCCAGAAGGTGGGGATACCATTTATACTGAAAGAGCCCCCGACATCCCACTCAGAGAGGTGCAGTCAGCCATACCACCCCCTACTGTTACAATTGATACAGATGTCATCACTGCAATACGCATTAGCTGTCTGATTCTCTTGATTGCAGGGGTTGGTTGATGAAGCTGTTTTTCAACTTGCCGTTCATTTTTGTGTGAATGAATGAATGAATTGAAATTTTTCTTATTATACGGTTGTGGAAGAATGATCTGAACTGAAAAGAAATACCACTGTATTTCAGAATCGGTTCTCCTGGGGCATAATGTACTTATTTTTTTGTTTTGTTTTGTTTTTAGGTTTTTTTTTCCTCCTTGGGTTGGTCAGTTTGCTTTCTGACTGGGTTGGTTGGCTTGGTTTGGTTGGTGGTGCTGTTTTCCATGGTGTTAATTACTGTTGTGATTCATTCCAGTGCTAGTCTAAGGTTTGTACTGCGTTAGTACCTGGCATTGCAATAAAGTTTATCTCTGTTGAGTTGTTGTGTTTCTTGTACTACATGGAAAATCCGTCCTCTTCCAATCCCCCACTTCCGTGTGTGTGTGTGTCTGTGTTTGAGTGTGTTTGTGTATGTTTATGTATGTATGTGTGTGTGTGAGTGTATGTATGTATTATGTATCTATCACACACACAACACACACACACACACACACACACACACACACACACACACACACACACACACGCGCGCAGCCACAGACATCACACCCACCACACCCACACAAAATTAACACACAACAAAACGGAAAGTTTCCGTCTGATGTATTTGTTCATGGTACCAAACATGACACCTGTTGGTCAAAAGCATGAGAACAACCTAACAGAGAAACTGCATATATACAGACATAACATGCAAGCTGGTCAGACATGTGCATCTCATTTATGAACAGACACACAGCCACATAAATAGCATGGGTTAAACAAATCTTGTCTCATGAACATAATGTAACAGAATAATGCGCATGTATATATTTTACAATGCATTGGAGAAATGAGAGAGGGGGCAGCACTCTAAAGGTTGACAGTTCATACAACTTGTGCCCCCTCCCGCCTTCCCCACCAAACAAATGAAACAAAAGTGAGGAGAAGAATGTAGATCTATGCTACTGGCAAGAAATCAGACTGGAATATTTGCTCCTAATTTAAAATGTTACAGAAATACATTTACGTAGTCAAACAGTGTGTGTCGTGTCATGTCGTGTCGTGTCGTGTCTTGATGGTGTGGTGTGGTGTGGTGTGATGTGGTGTGGTGTGGTGTAGTCTCGTGTTGTGCTGTGGTGTGGTGTACATGTGTGGGGGGGGGGGGGGGTGGGGGGGGGCATGTGTGTGTATGTGTGTGTGCATGTTCATGCGCAAACATGCATATATGTTTCATGCAAGCACATTACATGTATATTTACATGCATATGCATGTTTCATGACTGTTTTCGTAAACTGTGCATGTATATGCTGTATTGTTTTGTTTTTAATCTGTACATACATACACTCCACTGTTTCACTTTGGCATGTTCTCATTTTCACTGCTGTATATATATATATCATCAATCATCACACCACTGCATGTTGTCCATTCGAGCACAAATGCGCAACACACTGAGCGTCTGGCAGTGCGTTATCAAACTTTTTATACAACAAAGTGGCAACGTACCACACACGCATACATTATATCAGAACATAGCTACTAGTTCACAAGACATACCTGCAAGCTGATGTTTTACGAATTCTAACTACATATTCTATCTCATGTGTCTAAGACAAAGACATTCACTTCATAATATGAGCTTCATGCAATGAAATAGAATCATTAAATTATCTAGAACAACTTGGTAAACAAACAAAAAAAGCATCCATGCTTCATTGATCATTAAGCTGCAGTCTAACCTTTGTCTCCCTCATCCTATCCATCAGCTACAAAAACTTAACCCTTTCACTCTCTCACCCTATTCACCAGCATCCCGTAGGATGCTGGCAGAATGGGTAGAGAAGTCTAAGGATTACGTTTTTGTTTTATCATGGCTGAAAATAATGCAAGAAGCTTGTGGACAGAGTAAAAAGAGTGAAGGAGTTACACTTACTGATAATGCAAGCAGCTGGTGAGGGACAGTGTGAGGAAATGAAATAGTTAACCGGAAGCTTTAGAGGTGTCAACAAATTGTCACCAGCATGGGAAAAACCAGGATACAGCACAAAATTTTCAATTTCAAGTTTTTAACTCATTTAAAGTTTGAAATTTTACAGATAAACATGCAAAACAAAACAAAAAGTATTTATCTACCTTTCTTTTCAGACGCATCTGAATTTTTTCAGTGCACTTTTTGACCAGGAAAGTCACACGCTCACAAAATTTTGAAAGAAAAAGCAAGTCTGAACAAAAAAACAACCCCCCAAAAAATCATTCTTTAGGGTGCTTTCAGTAGTAAGATAAAATAAAACTTTAGAAAACTGAAAATTATGCGCCAAAGACTGGTTGGCTGTGTCTTTACCTAGATTCTCCCATGCCCAGTCACATCCGGTGACTTTGAAGTTTGTGATATTAGTGCTTCCCCAACATCCAATACGACACACTACGCAGATTCAAATCCCAGATCAGACAGATCCCCCCCCCCCCCCTTTCCCCCTACATCCCAAGTTATTAATTTAGAAGCTAGTCTCGTGGATAAACGATGAACCAATCTGAAGATACCCATTACACAGCAAGTTGGTACATACACAGAATCCCATGAAACAAAGATTTGTTCTTAATCTCACGAAATGCTGTAGAAAATTAAACAGTCTTTGACTCCCACACCCTAGCCACCAAATACAAAAACTTAACCCCTTAGCTTCCTGTAGGAAGCTAGTGGACAGGGTGAGAAAGTCAAAGGGTTAACTTTTGCTTCGCTTGTATGATTGAAAATGCAGGATACCGTGAAGAGGGTTTGGGAGTCAAAGGGTTAACAAGTCGATGCAAATATTCATAGGACGGAAAAGACGAAAGGGGACAGCAGGGTAAGGGGAAAAAAGGGTGCCCCACACTGCGCTGACATACTCTCCCTGGGAACAGCTGTCCAAATTTCACCAGGAAAGTCCATCATTATACTAAAGATTAACCCTTTGACTCCCACACTCTGTCTATCAGCATCCTGCATCATCACCCATGCTCGCAGAACAAAAACTAAACCCTTTGACTCCCTCACCCTATCCACTTGGTTCCTGCAGGAAGCTATTGGAGAGGGAGTCAAAGGGTTAAGTTTTTGCAGTTGGAAGGCAAAAGGTTTTAAAAAAAAAAGTTAAAAAAAAAACGTTTCTTGGTGCCTAACTTTCCCATCAGCTACCAACTTAGGCTGGTGCAGATCAAGTGAACAGATTTTTCAGCACTAAAAACATTGGTCCATTAACTGCAATTCATAATCACTATTCAAAATTAAAGCTGGATGTGAATTTCCACAACTTCAGTCTTACATTGCCATATTCTTTCACAAACTAATTTCCTATTCATAATCATTATTCAAAATTAACCCTTTGACTCCCGCACCCTATCCACCAAATGCAAAACCTCAACCCTTCCTGCAAGAAGCTGGTGAATAGGGTGAGAGAAGGATACGTATACTGTTTTCGCTTTGCTAGCATGATTGACAATGCAGGAAGCTGGTGAACAGGGTGCGGGAGTCAAAGGGTAATTAAGCTGTGACTCACTTCACAGACTATGCTCATGGTGAAATAAGACAAATAAAAGTCTTGAAATCAAAAGTTAAACCAGTGAAGAAAATATACATTTCAGTAAAGAGCAGCGGACCCATCGAAACGAAACATGAGTTGAATGTAGATTTAGACTCTGCTCTTTACATCAAGCATGATGGATAATACAACATGGAACACAGTGCACACAAAAAAAAATATATAAGAAAACTGACAATCACAATATGGAGTTCATTCACAAACCCAAGAATCAAGTATAGCTATAGAAAAGAGACAGACAAAACAGGAATGCACTCAACAAACATATAAAGACAAACAATAGTAATCTTGCACATTTCCTTTCAGTTTTAAGATGGCACAATGCAGCATAAACCAACCAGCCACTCTCTCTCTCTCTCTCTCTCTCTCTCTCTCTCTCTCTCTCTCTCTCTCTCTCCTCTCTCTCTCTCTCTCTTCTCTAATACATACACACAATGACACATGCACACACAACACACAATACACACACACACAATGATACACACACACACACACACACACACACACACCACACACACACACACACACACACACACACACACACACACACACAATGTGCACATGCACACATGCATGACGGCAAACTACAAAATTCTACAATCCCCAAGATGAAAACAGACAGACCAACTGACATGAAATCCATAATATACTGCAATATAAAGACAGTGCATCTAAAAAAAATTGTACAAAAATGCACAAGATGATAAACATGAATACATGTGCACAGTCATGTACACAGAATGTAAAGCATACACAATATATGCAAACACACACACACACACACACACACACACACACACACACACACACACATACACACAACACAGTGACACACACACACACACAGTGACAACACACACACACAGTGACACACACACACACACACAGTGACACACACACACACAGTGACACACACACACACACACACACACACACATCATGCATGTATATAATATAAATGTATGCACAAACACATGCACAGACACAAGCACAGCAGCTGTCAATGCCATGAAGTTGATCAACTTTGACAAATGTGTTGTACACATGTATAATACATATACCACCACAAAAATGAAACTGGACATCAGGCATCTTTTCATCATCTTTGATGGACAAATTTTGTCCAGATTTACTCTCACAGTATTTTTTTTTAATCAAGAGTGCATCCACACTTATTTTCACACTCTTTACTATTTTTAACCAGGGTTGTTTGCACCTGAATTCAATAAAATTCATAACTAACAATCAAAATCATGAAATACATTAACTAAAATGAATTACCTACTTAACTGAATTCATTTAAACTGGTTCCAGATTCTTTCATTAATACACAGACTCTGAAAATAGTAACCTGTACGTCTAATGTATCTCACAAATTTACATGCTTTCAAGGTTTTACCTCATGTTTTTGTGAAAAATTTACAAACTTCAAAGCTTTCAAGATTTCATCAATCTCAAACCCTTGTGCCTAAGCAATGTCAGGACTCCTAAAAAAAAAATAGTGTACAATCAGTGTGTGGTCCCTGCTATCCTCTAATACAGATCATATGTAATGGATCCCACTATTACTTCTTGGGGCACAGTGGAAGAAAAGTCATGTATGAGACTCAAGATTTTTTTATTTTGTTTTTGATTTTTTGACTAATGAGGAAAATAAATCAGGAGCATTTAGTCCAAAAGTCTGCAATGGTGACTCCAATGCCAGCCAGGTCTTGAATGAAACTTTTCCAACTGGTTTTGAATGATTTTTGAGAAAGATCCAAACCCGTTTGCACCACCTATTTATGTTTCAATCAGAGAAATTACTGAAGTTTGGTAATTGATTATCTACAGAACCAGCTACCCAAGATACTCCTTCTCTCTTCAAGGTACACTTGAGTACAACATCTCCTTTAATTTTACTGTAACTTTGTAAGCCACACCAAATCCTCTGAGATTAGGTTACTGAATGTCTACAAAAATAAACATTACTCATGTGTTCATGGTAAAAGTTCTCAATTGTACAGTTTGAGTATGCCATACCAAATCCTCCATATAGTACTTTTATTGTACACATCCCTGATCAATCTAAGACTAATAAAGAGTGAATCAGGTACATGTATACATTTGTGCAGCAGCACTGGAGCTTGTGGTTGTGTGTTACCATAAGTGACGTTTCTTCCATGAATGGTCAAAATAAAGAGCTATGAGACAGACCACAGAGCCAGAAGCCTGTGAATCCACAAAACACCATTGTCAGGCTAGGTAAGAAAAGAAGATAGTTTCCTCTGAAAATTGGCTGGGGTTCTGGGGCAACGTCCCTGCTGGGGGGTGTGGGGGGCTTTGCCCCCCAGAAGCTGAAGAATTTCTGTAATTTTGAGGCATTATGGATGCATTTCCTGATGGCAAATACAATATTTCAGTAATATTCTGTCTGAAAAAAAAAAATTTTCCCTCTGAAACTAGGAGTTCATCCACTGAAATTAGTGGATCCGCTGAGAGTTACCAGCCTGCATTGTACAATGTACTAGTTTTTAAAACAAACACTAAGAGCATTTTGTAACATTTTTAATCTCAAATCAAATCGTCATCTCCCCCTAAATATATCTGGAGCAAAAGATTAATGACAAATGGACCAGTCAAAGATGAAGTAAATAAATAAAACCAAAAGACTTTATCTTGTTTCATATAATTCACTTTCCATGATCTACATCTTTCTAAAATTCAAGGATGCTTTTTCATGAGAACAGTGCATCTGAAGACATAATGCCACCTACACATCTTTTCAAAATATTATCCATCAGTTTGTTTGAATGTTCCATGTAAAGTCATTCTTACTCAGCAAGTTTGATTTTAAAATGTGTCTTGACTGATTGAGTAAAACTTTTTGCAGGAAATTTATAAGTTACAGCCACTGTTATTATACACATTTTTTTCTTTGTCCTTTTCAAAGAATTATCATCTGTGACTTCAAATCAATATCAAGGTGACTGAAATGAACACTAAAATATAAGCAGAAAGTGGTCAAACAAAAATCTGAATGTTTGTACAATAGTTCTTCTATAGATAGATTCTAATAATATGCCCTGTTAGGGTCTGACCACAAGAACAGGGGGTATGACTTGTTCAACTGCCAATTTTTAACATAAATAATTTGTTTGTCTAACACAGCCATTTCATATACATATATGACAAAACAAATAAATATACATATAAACAAAATTCAAAAATCCTAAACAAGGACGGAGAAGGGGACTGAAATTTCAAAAGCATGCTAATCCTAACTTCGGTAAAAACTCAAAATCTTTCATATGTGCTAATTTGACTCTTACTACAAACTGAGAGGCTGGGGATGAGAAGGGTGGGGGAGATGCTAGGGGCAACGAGAGATAGAGACAGATGAAAGTCCATGATCGCCAACGCCATGCGGCAGGGCACCTGATGATGATGATGACAAACTGAAAAGCTGTCATTTTCATTTATTCTGCTAAGATTTACTCCTAGCAGATTATTTACAAATAATAGTCCATTTTTCAAAACCAAGTCAGTACTACAGTTCCAGCATCAAATCAAAATCAGAAATGATACTGAGTAAAAACTAACATAAATCAACTAAAAACAAACCTGAGAGAGAGTGAATGACAGACAGTCAGTCAGTCAGTCAGTCTGAGAGAGTGTGTTTGTATGACAGAAATATGAGAGAGAGAGAATGTGTGTGGGTGGGTAGGTGTGGGTGTGTTGTGTTGTGGTGTGGTATGCCTGTGTCTTTGTGTCTATACCTGTGTCTGTCTGTCTGTGTGTTATCTATACCACACAAAAGGCATGATATCATTTCTGAATCTGAATCCTCAAGCAAGCAAACAACCAGAACAGGCCAACAAACCGAATGAGACAGAAAACAAAACGAACATAAACCTTAGGAATAAAACGACATTCACAAACAGTAATTTCAATTAACACAAGCCCATCAACCAAAAACAAACAAGCAGACAACTAAAAACCAATAACAAACCAAGAAAAGCTACAAAGGATTTAACACAGAGCAAAACCTTTACACATAACTGATTCATAAATAAATGCTTCATTTGTTGAACAATATATCTAAGTCCAGGTCTTTGAGTTTGCATCAGCTGTTCCAACCTTTGAATCAATCAATGGTGTCTTTTGAAACGTGCCTGTCAGCAGCCTGACCCGATTCTGAGCAAAACACAGGTCCACAGGTCTACAGAAAAGGACTTAACTCTCAGGCCCTGCATGTGTAATGTCTCTTTGGCAGTGATAATATAACTGGTACAAAACTGCATCCGCATGCCTATCCTTAACATGGTCAAGGGAAAATGCAACGCATAAAACATATAAATTTTCAAGATTCTACCTATCAGTGCATTGCAAACACCTATCAATGAGGCCAATGAAACTGATTAACTCATCCAGTAGAAATACAAGCGAAAATTACATCGAAATTCTCTACGCAAAATGTTTTTCATCCATTAAAAATGTAAGTGAAAATTATATCGAAATTCTCTATGCAAAATGTTTTTAATCCACTAAAAATGTAAGTGAAAATTACATCAAAACTTTCTAGGCAAAAATGTATTTAAATGATCAACATTTCAATTAATTCAATATGTTTATGATGTTTAGATTCAGCTGACTGTCTTTTTCAGTGTTCGGTTTCGAGACAACACACCCTCATGAAAACACAAATAGAAATGGTAGGCCTTATTGTTTGTGTCTCTCATCAGTCTCAGAATAAAGGCAAGCCAGTCTGCAATTGTCAGAGCAAAATAGACGTATAGAAAAACTGAATTCACAATGCACATTCACAGTAATCCAAGTTGCACATGCCCTCACCAACATCTGAACAAGACAGAGCCCAAAACCAAGTTTCCTGTTGTTTTTTTGTTTTGTTTTTTGTTCCTCTCTCTCTCTCTCTCTCTTTGAGACAATTTGCATATTAAAATTTCCTTCATACATGTGTGATTATTCAAGTCAACTGCTGTGCATTCAAAACTGAACAGCCAGAATATTAATCCTTTGTGAACCATGTATCCTTATGTGCTGAAAATCATTAAGCACATCTGATTTAAATGTGCAGCACAGATACACACATAAACATCACACAATTGCTCAGTTTGGTTGTCATGAGAGATTTAAACTCCAGCCATTTTCTCCTAAGCTGATTCTAGAATAAGTTTATAGCATAACAATCAAAGAATAGATATAAATTTGAATAGTTCACATTTCTTGTCTTTGTGTGCAGGCAGAACAACGTTACAGTTGACGAATATATCCAGTACACAGTATTGTCACTGAACTGCTGCTCAGACTATGTTCATGATACATGTTCTTCAACCTATGCGAATTACACTCATTTCCAGCACCTCAAAGTCCTTTAATGAAACAAGCCATTCAATTCAACAGCACAAGATGTAATCAGTGACCGCAAGCGAATGCTAGTCAACTGTTCCAGTCTTTTAAACTAATAACAGACTCAAGATTAAAATGGAGTGTAAGAAGTGTGCAGTAGCACTGTATAAAATTGAAAATGTTTTGTTCAAAGCCATAACCTGAATAAGCATCTATCATCCTATGTATTTCTCAGTATACTATGGAGACATTTTTGTTGTCAACACAAAGCTTATTGATCCAGGACACTGTTTTTCTTTTACTTCAGCAGCTGGTGCACTTTCATGCTATCTCATTAAAAAAATTTCTCCCAGCAAAACATATGGCTAAGCAGTATCTCAGGTGGTAGCCTTTTTTTTTATTACAAAAACTACCTCCTGGCCTTCATTTGTTTGAACAAAAAGTTCTGCAAAACACAGCAAAACTATAATTCTACTGCTGCTTAATGCTTTGCCTATATGCTGTCAAACTGACTAAATGCCACAAGCACATCTCTTCAGTTCACAGGGTAGACATACCCAAACCCTGTCAGTTCAAGCTGATCAATTTACATCCACCTGCTCTTGAACTTTTGTTCATTCTCAGCTTTCTTCACATAAATACCTTAAAATAAATATCCTGTTTTAGACCACTCCCACCACTTCATACTCTTCTCCATTCAATCCAATTTTTTTGCCTTTAAGTTGTTGCTCTTGGAAGGCCTTAAGGTCGTTAGGCACCATTTTGCCTCCCATCTGACCTTGAGTCGCACTCTGGCCAGACCACATGTTCTGTGACTTGGTACGCTCCTTCAGACCTCCGTGTAAAGAATGCGGTCGGGAAGCATGATGGTGGTGTCTCTGGTTGTTCAGCATCACCGGAGGTTGAGCTGATGTACCTTGCTGCTGACCAACAGGGTGCAAAGGCTTGGGGAATGGGGCAAAGTGATGGCTATGTTGATTCTGAGGAGGGTAATTGACATAAGCATCATGTTCACTGGTGTGAGAGCCAGTGCCACTAGCAAACGGAACGCTTCCATGTCCGGTGAACTGGCGCTGCTCTAACAACTGGTTGCTTTGTTTGACAAATGCTTTGATTCTCTCGTGTTTACTTTTGTGTTGTTGCGCTGGGATCTCTTCATTGCCTTCACTCCCAGCGGCTTTGTGATGGGGGTGACACACTGGCTGAGCACTCTTGCTGTCTGGTGCTGGCTGTGTCTGGTGTTGCTGGTTTTCCTTATTTTCGTTGTTTCTGGGTGAACTGAAACCACTGTCTACAACACCCATTTCCTGGAACTCACTGCCAAGCGCACTGACTACACAACTGTCTGTGCGACTACTGCCTGCACCCTGAGCATTCACAATCCCCTCACTAGTACCTGTCTTGCTGACCTGAGCTGATTCTTCCACATCCTTCTTTCTGCTACAAGATGGTAAATTCAATGTTGCAAACTGTGGTGAGCGAATCACCGTCTCCACACTTCGTTCGCTGTCTTCGTTGGTGCGATCCAGCGTATCCTTGCTGCCAGCACTGGACAAAGCGATGTCTGGCTCACTAGAAATGTTGCATCGATCCAGGCGTGACTCTGTGTCCAGCACTAGCTGGGGCACTTGAAACTGGTTGATCTCAGCCTGGCACAGAAGCACCTCCCCTCCCCCTGCCCCTTCTTCCCCCATGCTGCTGTCACAGTAGCTCATGGCCACGTACTGTGGTGTGACGTCAGGATCAGGACTCCTGTCCATGCTGGTATTGTCAGGGGACGTGGCCATGTAGTGCGGAGTGCTTGTGTGACTCACCCCTTCACATTCTGAGCGCTCCTCTAACTGAGGGTGACCTCCTTCTTGTTCACTGGCGCCACTTCTTTCCCCTTCTGCCCCACCCCCCGTTGGACCTCCATCCATCCGACTCTGGTCTTCATTGTTCTGTGACACACCTTTGTTCGTATTAGCACCACTGGGATCCACAAGGCTGACAACCCTGTTGATGACAGGCTGATGAAATGTAGAGCAGCCCTCAGGGTTGCGCTGATCCATCGACGTGTAGGGAGTCCCTCGCTGTGTGGACACAGTGTCAGGATGGAGGGAAGAGGAGGCGGCCGTGTCAGCCAGAGTGGGATGATTGTGTCTGGACGGCAGGTAAGCTGAAGCCTCCTGTGTCAAATGCAAGTCATGTTCTTCCATGTAATGCTGTCGGTTCTTTGGCAGCCCAACACAGTTCACCCCACTGTCACGTGATTGTGCTACCGTCGAGTTCTTCTTAGGCATGCGCCCTTTGTATTCTACACTGATATCGTTTCCAGGGTTTGCCTCAAAGAGGTTGTAGGCTCTGTGACCGTGCTTTTTGGAACGATGTGCATGACGCCGCGCGTGAGAAGCGTGAGAGGACTGGATCTTGCCGGCGTCCGAAGGTTCTTGCTGTACAGTACTGTTGCACACAATGTTACTGGGCATGACCATGCTGTCAAATTTGGCTGGAGGAATATCGTAACACGGGGTGGAATGCCAGGGCATGAACTGTCCAGGCTGGCTAGGGCCAGGAGTAGAATAGAGTTGTCCTCCTCTAAACTATACGGGGACATGTCCATACGAGCAGTGTTACCCCCAGCCCCGTTCTGTTGCTGGTTGTGTGCCACAGGAACATCGTAGTTATTCTCCTGCAAGGTTTTCCTGTGTTCTCTGTACTTGTGGTGATGGTGATCACGGTCACGGTGATGATGATGGCCGTGTCCTTTCCTAGTGTGAGACCCACTCATGCGATGATGCTGCTTCATCTTACGCTCCTCCTCCCTACTCCCTCTCATCCCATCCATCACTGCGGCACCCTGCATGTGACCCAAGGTGGCATACACATGCCCCTGGGATCGCACGCCGGGATGCTGAGAGGCCAGTGGGGGATGCTGGGGGTAGGGGTGGGAAGCTTCTGTCTGAGCTGTCTCCACAGAACCCAGTTCAGCAATTCCAGATGACGGCACAGCACTGACGGCATTGAAGTGCCCCCATGTGGCAGACTTGGGAAGCTGCTGAGAAACCCATTCCTCTGTGCGGCGTTGTCGCTCCAGCTGCTGCTGGTACCACATCCATTCTGGCGGGGGGAATTGGCCAGAGAACGTGGCATACTCTGCTTCTGTGGACTGGGTGGCTCCTCCAGAAGATGTTGACACCGTGGCTGTGCCGGCAGAAGAGGACTTCTTTTTGCGACCAAAAATCTTGCTGAACAGGGACACCTTCTCGCCTGAAACAAGGTGAAAACAATGCATGGACTTGATATAAGTGTTGTGTTGTGGTTGTGTTGTGTTGTGTTGTTTGTGTTGTGTTGTGTTGTGTTGTGTTGTGTTGTTGTGTGTGTTGTGTTGTGTTGTGTTGTGTTGTGTTGTTGTGTTGTGTTGTGTTGTGTTTGTTGTGTTGTGTTGTGTTGTGTTGTGGTGTTGTGTTGTTGTGTGTGTGTGTTGTGTGGGTTGGGGTTTGTGGTGTGTGTGTGGGTTGTGGTGTGTTGTGTGTGGTTGTGGTGTTTTGTGTTGTGTTGTGTTGTGTTTGTGTTGTGTTGTGTTGTGTTGTGTGTGTGTGTGGGGTGTGGTGTGTGTGGTGTGTATGTGGTGTGTCCCCCGCCTGTGTGGTTGGGTGGGTGCATGTGTGTGTGCGTGTGCGTGTGCGTGGGGTGTGTGTGTGTGTGTGCATTGTTTTTGTTGTTGTTGTTGGATGGGGATTTTATTTTTCTAGAAATTAGAAATTGCTACTACAGCACTGCACATACAATCAAATCAACAGAAACCTACCACCCTTGAATATCTGTCAATCTAAAGTCTTTCTTTGGCAGCTTATTGTTAAAAATAAGCAGAGATTTGTTCTTCATTGATCTTAAAAATAACAAACTCAGTTATGTTAACAGTCTACACTTTATATAAAGCACAAGATTTCAGACAACAAAGATCTTTTGGTAATCTCGGCCCCGTTTTTCAAGTGGGTTATTCTAAGGGGCAGTACCCGACTTCTAATAATACAAATCTGTAGTTGTTTCCCTTTAATCGTAAACCGTGAGCACGCTACTCGAGTCTCCGTTTTTTTATATTTGTGTTCGAACAAATTAAAATGACCGATTTGTTTTTCTGTTTTCTGTAAAGGCAAACAAATGATTCATTGTTAAGCATCCAGTTACTTGACATATTTTGAGACATAATATTTATATGCAATTTTTTGGGAGGAAGAGGATGCGAACAGAAACAAGATTGCCACTGATTTTAAACACTCAACCTCAATCATAATCATCAACATCAACATCATTATCACCCCCCCCTCTCTCTCTCTCTCTGTTACTTTTACACACACACACACACACACACACACACACACACACACACACACACACACACCACACACACACACACAATGTATATATATATATACAAAATTCTGAAAACCCAAAAAGGTGCTTAAAATCAAATACTTTCATTCACTTAACAATCTCCTGGATTGTTTAATGCAGAAGTACACAGGGGCTGAGTCGTCCTGGTGTCCAAAAGCTACCTAGAATCGTCTATGGCTACCTCAACTTAAGTCCAGCTAACAAGCTAAACCTTTCCCCAGAACGAGGGGCTGGGAGGGGGGGGGGGGTTTGTCTGGAGGCCAACATGGCTGGGCTACCTAGAAATCCACAAATATACCTCAGCTTTGTGCTTTGTGGGCTGATGGTAACTTTTACTGGCTACCTAATTTTAACATGGAAATCTCGAACACTGTGTTTTTGAAGACAAAAAGGAAGTCCTCACACACCTTTATCCTTGTCTTGATTAAGGTTGCTGCTCTTCAGATTCATGTCTTTGGTCATGGCTTTGGCTTTTTCCGTCTTGAAGCGTGCCGATGACGCTCGCCTGAAGTCTGCATTTTCTTTCTCCGCCTGTGCGGCCTTGTCTTTTCCCCGGCATGCTCGAACGCTGTGACTGCGTGGCCGTGTCCTCCTCTTTTCTGCCCGCTGACTGCCCTCTGAGCTCACTTTTTCTTCAATCTGTGTCACCTGAAATGGTAAACACTAGAACATAAGATTATTTCACAGTGAGCCCCTGATGATTATATTTCCTGGTCATGTTGACCTCATGTTCTCAATTAACAAGTAAGAAAATCTCCAGCACACATTATTTTCATGACCATGTATGCGCGCACATGCATGTAGGAGAGAGAGAGAGAGAGAGAGAGAGAGAGAGAGAGAAGGGTGGGAGAGAGAGAGAAGTGTGTGTGTGTGAGAGAGTAGGGTGTGTGTGTGTGTGTGTGTGTGTGTGTGTGTGTGTGTGTGTAGTGTGTGTTACGTGTGTGTGTATGTGTGCGTGCGTGCGTGCGTGGAGTGCAATTACTTATACCTGTTGTCGTACATCAAAGTGTAATGGTTTTTTTCTTCTTTTTAGCTAGGAGTCGAAACTGGCACGCACACACACACACACACACACACGCCACGCGCACGCGCACGCGCACGACGCACACGCCGCACACACACACACAACATGTTCTTAATATCTATCCAAACTTAAATCAATTAAAATATGGAATAGTGCACTGTTTCTGCTGAGATGTTTGAATAACAAAATATTTCAAATTAGCTGTCAAACAAGACAACATGTCTCCTCTTGATCATGCTTCAATTTTCTTTATTTCAAAGTGTAAAAGACAAATTCTGCCTTGACAATGACATTCATTAGCTCTTAATAAGGAAATGACTACGTTCATACCTGCTTGGTGAGTATATTTCAAAATTATTTCATATCTGGAATGAATACTAGTGGAAGCAACGCACTGTAAAACGAAATGGACTTCATGCTGAGGGGGGGGAGAGAGAAACAGAGAGAGAGAAAACAGAGACAGAGAGAAAGGAAGAAGGGAGGGAGGAAGAGGGGGAGCGAGGAGAGACAGACAGGCAGGCAGGCAGGCAGGCAGACAGACAGACAGGCAGGGACAGAAACAGCGAGAGACAAAAGACAGAGAGGAAGGGGGGAGGGAGGGGGAGAGAGAGAGGGGGGGGAGAGAGAGAGGGGGGGGAGAGAGAGAGAGACAGACAGACAGACAGACAGACAAACAGACAGACAGAAATAGACAGTGATGTCCTTCAGATGATCCACTCCGACAACCCTGAAAGTATACCTGGCAAGAAATGGATCGGGTGGGTGCCCTGTACGGCGGATGCTGTTGTTGCGGAAAGACAGGGATATACATGGGGTGGTAGGGAAGCCAGGATGCTGTACAGGTGAGGGACGGGTCTGATGTCGGCAAATGGTACGTCTCTGGAGTCACCACACAGTATCCGGTGCCTGCACACATATACACGCGCATGCATTATTACATCAGTCACGAGTGACGACCTTAGTGGTGGTGGTGTAGCTCTAGTTTTGAGAACTAATAAAGGGGTCCTCATTGCGTAACAACGCCAGCCATCTTATTACACGTGAGCGTGTGCAAACGTTCAGTCACACACACACACACACACACACACACACACACACACACACACACACACACACACACACACACACACACCACTCACTCACTCACCTCACTCTCACTCACTCTCTCCTCACCCACTCACTCACTCACTCTCTCACACACACACACACACACAAAACACACACACACCACCAGCATCATCACCACCACCAAGAACAATAACAACAAAAACAGAAGCAACAACTGCAACAACAATGATGGTAATCTGATGTAACACACACACACACACACACACACACACACACACACACACACACACACACACACACACACACACACACACACACACACACACACACACTCACACACACACCGGTGCTTCCAGTAACCATTCTCCAACAGTGCACGGGCTATTATACAGTTTGACACAATACCAGATTCTGGACTGAAGCCACCCAACGCCTGTCGTGCTCTCTACACTTAACTATACATATACACTTGTGTGTGTGTGTGTGTGTGTGTGTGTGTGTGTGTGTGTGTGTGTGTGTGTGTGTGTGTGTGTGTGTGTGTGTGTGTGTGTGTGTGAGTGTGTGTGTGTGTGTGTGTGTGTGTGTGTGTGTGTGTGTGTGTGTGTGTGTGTGTGTGTGTGTGTGTGTGTGTGTGTGTGTGTGTGTGGTGTGTGTGTGTGATGTGTGTGTGTGTGTGTGAATGTGTGTGTGTGTGTGTGTGTGGTGTGTGTGTGTGTGGTGTTGTGTGTTGTGTGTGTTTGTGTGTGTGGTGTGGTGTGTGTGTGTGGTGTGTGTACAAGTGCATGCGCATGTGTGCAGCAGCCCATACATGTGCACACGTGCGCACGCACGCACGCACGCACACACACACACACACACAGCCCTATGTATGCGCATGTTCAAATAGTAATCAAATGCATGTATGAGAGTAGAATGAATGTATGAGAGTAGAATGAAGGAAGCCATCTAAATTTGTAGACATGCTAGACTTTACTTGGCCAACGGTCAAGAACTCTGACCCCAATTTGTCAACATTGTATATGAACGTAACAGTCAATAAACTCCACGATGTTTGGCGTTTACAAATACAGAAATGTTCTTTTATTGATGGAGTACGGATTAAAAATTCTTGTCCTCGCTCTGGGTGAAAATATCACCTCAAGCGACGTTTGTTTCACGTCCAAATCATTCCACATCACCTTGACCACTGAGGGCTGCTACTAAAACTGACACTGGGTTTGGCTTGCTTGCTTGCTTGCTTGAAAATGCTTGCTTGCTTGCTTGCTTGCTTGCTTGCTTGCTTGCTTGCTTGTTTGTTTATTGGCTGGCTGGCTGGCCTGCCTGCCGGTCTTCTAGCCTGCCTGGTTAATTCTTTGGATGGCTGGTCAGTCGTTGGTTGGTTGGTTGGTTGGTTGGTTGGTTGGTTGGTTGGTTGGTTGGATGGTTGGCTGGCTGGCTGTGGCTGGTTGGCTGGTTGGTTGGTTGGTTGGTTGGTTGGTTGGTTTGATGCTGGGTTCTTTCATTTGTTCGTTTATTTTTTCGTTGGCTGTTTCGTTCGTTCATTCACTCATTCGTTCATTTGTTCATTCACTGAGTGATCATCATAAAATCATAAAAGTGATCATCAAAAAAGTTTAAAATCGTCGAGCCTATATTCATTTCAACCAAACAGCACATTTGACAAAACTTTTAATTGACCAAACTTTGACCCACACCTGCCACAATTTGTAAAAGACTTGGCCGATAAACCGCTTTCTTGAACACTTTCTGAACAACAAAACTCGTAAAATTTCATGCACTAGCTCAAACAAAACATATACAGGGTCCGTAAATGACATGGCCTCAATTCTGATAGACTAGAGAGAGAAAACTCCTCTTCCCACAAGCTCAAACAAAACATACAGAGGGTCTGTAAATGACATGGCCCCAATTCTGACAGACCACAGAATAAAAATCACCTTCCCCTGAAGATGGAAAATAGCGACTCACGAGTTATTTCACGGGCAAAGCCTTCTGCAGCGCCTCGATTATGGGCCAGGGAAAAGTGAGGCTGACAAGAATGAAAAATGGGTGGGTAGCCCCCCCCCCCCCCCCAAAAAATGTGCACATGGGGGGACTAAGGGGGGGGGGTGAAGAGAAGAGGAGGAGGATGCTTTTTCCTCGTTCACGGCACATCGAATAAAGCAGCCCCACGTAATCCCCCTGCCTTGTTTCTGATTCCGCCCCATGGCTCGATTAAGGAAAGGGGGGAAGGAGAAAAAGAAGGAAGGACAGAGGGAAAGAGATAGAAAGAGAGGAAGGAGGGAGGGAGGAGAGAGAGAGAGCGCGCGCGAGAGAGAGAGCGAGAGTGACCGACAGGCAGAGACAGACAGACAGACAGACAGACAGACAGAGACAGAGAGAGACAGACAGACAGACAGACAGAGAGAGGGGGGGAGAGAGAGAGTGCGACCGACAGACACAGAGAGAGAGAGAGAGAGATACAGACAGACAGACAGACAGAGATAGAGAGCGCGAGCGCACACGCGCGGAGAGAGAGAGAGAGAGAGAGGGTGGGGGGCAGACACACAGACATAGAAAGATAAGCAGACAGACAGATACGCAGAGACAGACAGACACAGAGACAGACAGACACACAGACAGAGGAGGAGTGGTAGTCACATTTAACGATCCCCCATTTCCAGAAGCACCATGCAGACAATTCCTGCACAATGATTATCCCCCCCAAAACGCTCAAATTCTTTCTCAAACTTCCCGAATTATCACACCTCCTCAGGCTCCTTTCAATGTTATGGCCAAATATTAAAAAGGCCGTTTACACACAGAATTAGAAAAAAAAAATACAACAACAACAGCGCAGGCACTCACTCATTCATTCATTCACACACACACACTCTCTCTCTCTCTCTCTCTCTCTCTCTCTCTCTCCCTCCCTCCCCACCTTTTCCCCTCCCCTCATCAAACGACCAAAACTGGAAATACACACGCTCTCTCTCTCTCTCTCTCTCTCTCTCTCTCTCTCTCTCTCTCTCTCTCTCTCTCTCTCTCTCTCCCCACCTTTTCCCCTCCCCTCATCAAACGACCAAAACTGGAAATACACACGCTCTCTCTCTCTCTCT
>CM060306.1:105957116-105972116 GCA_030674185.1 Monoplex corrugatus | reverse complement strand
CTATATGGCCCGTCCTACTCGGTGTTGCGGAGGGCTCCGGACAGTACTCCACAGAGTATGTTCACGTCAATCAAGGGAAACGGTGATCGCCTGCCAAATCGTGGTACCGCCTGTCTCTCTTATCGTGTCTCTGGTCCACATGAAGCCAATCTAGGTACCGCCTGTCTCTCTAATCGTGTCTCTGGTCCACAAGAAGCCAATCTAGTCACGCACAAGCAGGGTGCTCCGCTCTTCTATAAAAGGCCATATAACACGATTTTAATTACATTGTACCAATCCGTTTACAAGTCAAGGCGACTCCTGGATTGTACTGAGTGTGCCCTACTATTCTATAAACTTATCCACTTGGCAAACAATCGTATTTGTTTTCGCTTGTTCGTCAATCTCCTGATAGAATCGTGTAAGGATCATCCCGTCTTTCACCACTCTCAGCACGGACCTGTTTGTGTATGAAAAGATTATTATTCTACTTCACGTGAAACAGCAAGCATAGTCATCATCATCATCATGTACCCTGCCGCATGGCGTTGGCGATCATGGCCCTCCATATGCATCTATCTCCTGTCGCTGCAAGTACATCCCCCACCCTCTCTGTCCTCAGACACCCTGCAAGTCCATCCAATATCTTCTCCCTGGGTCTACCTGGTGTTCTCTTTCCTTCCAGCTTTCCTGTTGTGACCAGGTGCTCTAATTCCCCTTTTCTCATAAAATGGTCTATAAATGTTGCTTGTCTTTTCCTAATCTTTTTTTGGACAACAAGCATACTTGACAATTTAAAGCGTTAGTTTATGATAATCTTTTCAAATAATCATTTCTTTTAAGTAACATGGAACCTGCTCTGAAATGAATTTATACTTTTGTTGAAGAGAGATTCATCGAACGCGGACAATTCCATATGCACTCCACCCAAAATCCCATCGCGACAGCAAGGCCTTGAAATAGAAAGGGGTTGGGGGGGGGGGGGGGACGAAAATTGGAACCTATTAACTCTTTGACTCCCTCACTGTATCCACCAACTGCAAAAAAAAAAAAAAAAAAAAAAAACT
The DNA here is from genome assembly GCA_030674185.1 of Monoplex corrugatus. Taxonomy (NCBI): domain Eukaryota; kingdom Metazoa; phylum Mollusca; class Gastropoda; order Littorinimorpha; family Ranellidae; genus Monoplex; species Monoplex corrugatus. The sequence goes on along the minus strand of CM060306.1, from coordinate 105,971,070 downwards.
AACCCTTTGGAGTCTGGAGTTTGTTCAAGAGGGATTCATTGCACTCAGAAATCCCCATATGTGCTCCACCCAAACCTGTCAGCAATTATCTGACAGACTTCCTAAGCCTACGAAAAAAACTACACGGTGGCAAGCTATCCCTTTGACTCCCTCACTCTGTCCAACAACGTCCTCTAGGAAGCTGGTATATAGGGTGAGGGAGTAACCCTTTGCTTTGCAAACACGGCTGACAATGCAGGATTCTGGTGGACAGGGTGCGGGAGTCAAAGGGTTTTCCTAACACCACTGGGTCATTATGGTAGACGAACAGACTAGTTTTTACGTTGCAGGTTGGGATTAAACTCGAGACATTAGAAATGAGTCCGTGGCTTGATCAACTGAGCCAGGCAAAGTGACCTCTTCTGAACACCACAAACGGATTAATCCAACGACACTCATCTCCTTCAAAACTGCATACAATTTTTTACAGTACGGGTAATTAAATGCAATAGTATTGCAATGTAAACTTACAAACACGTCTTTTGCTCTCCATTCCACTAATCATACATTCACGACTTTCAAAGCGTCTCACACACACAACACACACCACCAACACACACCTCTCTCCTCTCTCTCTCTCTCTCCTTCCCCCTCTCCCTCGACGTGTGAAGTCATCATAAAACTCAATAAACACTTTATCAGTTCTGAGCTCTCTTCTCACCACCCTCCTCTCTCCCCCCACCTCCTCGACGTTGAGTCATCATAAAACTAACATAAACACTTATCAGTTCTGACGCTACGCTCTCTCTCTCTCTCTCTCTCTCTCTCTCCTCCCCCCCCCCTCCTCAACGAGTGAAATCACATAAATTCAACAATAACACTTCATCAGTCTGATCTCTCCCTCTCTCTCCCCCCCCACACCTTCTTTCTCCTCCCCCACCCCACACTTCTGTCTGACCCGTTAAAAAAAAAAATCTGCTATCTACAAAAATCCATTTTCGAGCGATTTCGAACGCCGTTTAACTACACAATCACATATGCAGAGAGTTTTCCCTTCGTTGCCCTTCACAGGGTTTTTACAGTATACATGACCTGGGTGGTCCTGTCGCTCACATCATTCGATCAGAGCACGAGACTGCCTTTGCTTACCTTTCCATTTGCCTCATTTGCCCCCCCCCCCCCCCACCCTTTCTCCTGCGTTGCGTTAAGAGAAAGAATGAAAGAGTTGTTTCGGGATATTTCGAGTCGTGTGTGTGTGTGTGTGTGTGTGTGTGTGTGTGTGTGTGTGTGTGTGTGTGTGTGTGTGTGTGTGTCGAGTGTGTGTGTGTTGTGTGTGTGGTGTGTCCGTGTGTCTCAGTGTGTGTCTCAGTGTGTGTGTGTGTGTGTGCGTGTGTGCGCGCGCGCCTCTGTGTATGTGTATGTGTGTGTCTATATGTGAATGTGCATACGTGCGTGCGTGCGTGTGTGTGTGTGTGTGTGTGTAGAGCGGGGAGAGTCTATATGTGAGAGTGAGGGAGGAGGGGGTAAGTGTCTTGTTTGTGTGTGTATGTAAGAGAGAGAGTGTGTGTGTGTGTGTGTGTGCGCGCGCGCGCGCGCGCGTGTGTGTGTGTGTGTGTGTGTGGTGTGAAAGAGAGAGAGATAGACACAGAGAGAGTGTGTGTGTGACTGTGTTAGCAAGCATGCATTACTTAGAAAGGGCGCATAAGTGTGTCTGTGTATACGCGTGCATATGTGTCTGTATATGCCTGCATATGAATAGTCTAGACACACACATATGTATACACGACTTATAAAACGCAAACGGGCACTTTGAACGCCCCAGTGACCCGAAAATCGCCCAAAGTCTCCTTCATAAAAGAGAAGTGTGGCATAACCATTCTGCTTCTCCTAACCCACCCACTCAACCAAAATCACCTGCAAACACCTGGCCAATGTAAAGAAAGAAGAAGAAGAAAAAAAAAACTTCCACTCGCACAAACGGTAAAAAGATTGTATTTGGGGCGTTCCAAAGACTCGGCCGAATCAGACACAAACTCGCACACACGACGAAGTGAGAGAGAGAGAGAGAGAGAGAGAGAGAGTGTGTGTGTGTGTGTGTGTGTGTGTGTGTGTGTGTGTGTGTGTGTGTGTGTGTGTGTGTGTGTGTGTGTGTGTGTGTGTGTGCGCGCGCGCGCGCGCGTTTGTGTGTGTGGTGGGGTGAGGAGTGGCAGGATCAAAAGGACCAATGCCGCATGACGTTGGCGATCATGGCCCTCCATATGCATCAATCCCTTGTCGTTGCAAGTACATCTTCCACCCTCTCTGTTCTCAGCCACCCTGCAAGTCCGTCCAATATTTTCTCCCTGGGTCGTCTACCTGGTGTTTTCTCTTCTTCTCTTCCTGTGCACGTTCTGTTGTACAAGGCAGGCCGCCAGGAGCGTGTGAGAGAGACCAGGTCACCACCACCACTCAAGGCAGCTTCTGCCCGAGGAAACACCTGAGCATGAATCAATGCTTACAGGTGGGAAGTAGGTCAGGGAAGCAAAGCCACACAAACAGGACATTATCTTTTAACCTACAGTTTCCACTTTGTACTCAAATCACGATCAACGCCACACACGTTCAAACACCTCCTGTGCCACAGTTTTGTTTACCTGCAGGATTACATCCCAACTCCCTCCCTCTAGGCTCTACTGCTCCCTCTCTAAACAAGAACGTCTCTGCTTAACCCTTCTAACTCCCGTACCCTGTCCACCAGCACCCTGCATTGCCAGCGCAGCTAGCACCGAGTAGCAAAGCAAAAAACTTACCATCACCCTACCCACACCAGCTTCCTGCAGGAAGCTCTTGGATAGGCTGAGGGAATCAAAGGATTAAGTTTTTGCAGTTGGTGAATAGGGTGCGGGAGTCGAAGGGTTAACAAACTAACGACGCTTTCTTCACCAACACTCTCCAGCTGTCTATGACCGAGTGTTGGGTACACTGTACCACCTCAAGGGAACGGGGCCTGACCATCAAGTCCCTGCACTGACTGGCGGTGTACATGTACAAATCAGCCAGACATGAAGGAAGCCTGGAGAAGACATGCAATGAAATGACAGTCAGAATCGCTCAAGACCGTCCGTCATCTGTCTGATTGGAGGAGATTAGTATCAACGCCTCATGTTAAACCTGGAGCAAAATGTGAGTGAGTGAGTAAGTGAGTGAGTGCGTGCGTGAGTGCGTGAGCGAGCGAGCGAGTGAGCGAGTGAATGAGTGAGTGAGTGAGTGAGTGAATGAGTGAGTACGTGAATGCGTGAGCGTGAGTGAGTGAGTGAGCGAGTGAGTGAGCGAGTGCGTGCGTGCGTGCGTGCGTGCGTGCGTGCGTGCGTGCGTGCGTGCGTGCGTGCGTGCGTGCGTGCGTGAGTGAGTGAGTGAGTGAGTGAGTGAGTGAATGCCACCTCCACCACCAATCTCATGCCACTGAGTGAATACCGTCACGATCAATATTGTGCCATTACATGCTTCTACTCTCCACAACCAATCTCTGCCGGCCACTCAGTGAACATCAGCCCCACCACCATTTTCATGCCACTAATTAAAGCGAGTACTACCATCTCATTCAACGTGTACCATTGAGAGATTATCACTTCCAAGACAAGTGTCGTACCATTGAGTGAATACAACTACAACCACCACTGATTTTGGTATCAATGAGTGAATACCACCTCCATATCTATATCGATGTCGTGCTACTGCGTGAATATCATCTCCACCATCAATCTCATGCCACTGCGTGGATACTATTTCCACCATCAATCTCATGCCACTACGTGAATACCATCTCCACCACCCATCTCATGTCACTGTGTGAATATCATCGCCACCATCAATCCCATGCCACTGCGTGAATATCATCTCCACCATCAATCCCATGCCACTGCGTGAATATCATCTCCACCATCAATCCCATGCCACTGCGTGAATATCATCTCCACCATCAATCCCATGCCACTGCGTGAATATCATCTCCACCATCAATCCATGCCACTGCGTGAATATCATCTCCACCATCAATCCCATGCCACTGCGTGAATATCATCTCCACCATCAATCCCATGCCACTGCGTGAATATCATCGCCACCATCAATCTCATGCCACTGCGTGAATATCATCTCCACCATCAATCTCATGTCACTGCGTGAATCATCTCCACCATCAATCTCATGCCACTGCGTGAATACTACCTCTACCAACAATTTCATGAGATTGCGTGAATACCATCTCCACATCAATCTCATGTCACTGTGTGAATACCACTTCCACCATTAATTTCATGTCACTGTGTGAATATCATCTCCACCATCAATCTCATGCCACTGCGTGAATACTACCTCTACCAACAATCTCCTGAGATTGCGTGAATACCATCTCCACATCAATCTCATGTCACTGTGTGAATATCATCTCCACCATCAATCTCATGTCACTGTGTGAATATCATCTCCACCATCAATCTCATGCCATGCGTGAATACTGCCTTTACCAACAATCTCCTGAGATTGCGTGAACACCATCTCCACATCAATCTCATGTCACTTTATGAATACCACTTCCACCATTAATCTCATGTCACTGTGTGAATACCATCTCCACCACCAATTTCGTGTCAACGAGTGAATACTATCTGCAATATCCACCACCGACCTCATGCCACTACTGCACCACTACTACACCACTACTACACCACTACTACCATCTCTACCGTCTTGGAACAGTTTAATCCGCACTGTAAAGGAAAGTACCTGGAGTCGAACGGATTTTTTTTTGGAACAGAACATACAGCTTCTACTCTTCTAGAATTCTATGCATCTTTAACCTAGACATTTATGTTAATACACACACACACACACACACACACACACACACACACACACACACACACACACACACACCAGTCAAACCAAAAGATCATGAACGAACCAAACCCGTCAATCAACAGGAACCAATAATCACACGCCACGAGCACGCCTGTGACCTGTGTGAAATTTTAAAGACACCACAAACTATGTCAGACAACCAGATAGTGTGTTATACATGTATAAAGGGGGAGAGACCAGACTCTGTCAATTCCAGCACACATTCAAGTTTATTACTGTACAATATACAGGGGGGAGAATCTGTAATTGTATTGTATACAGGGAAGGGGGAGGGGTTGGAGATTGGGGGAGGGGGAGGGGAGGGAGAGAGAATCAGTCAACTCCGGTACACATTCAAATTTACTACAGCATTATATATATACACAGAGGGAAAACCCCTGTCATCTCCACCACAGAACTGAGTTTAATGCTGACAAAAACACACACACACACACACACACACACACACACACACACACACACACACACACACACACACAACACACACACACACACACACACACACACACACACAACGTGGAGGGGGGGAGGAGGGGCGTGGGGCATCCGTCAATTCAAGCACACATTCGAGTTGAAGCGTGCTCTAAACGCTCAAGAAGCAGTTTCCCAGCAGGTGAATTCAATACACGAATCACTGTATCGATATCCCATTAGTGATGACAACAGTGAAGACATTACAAATAAATACAGTAGCTGAGTGCAATTAAAATCGGGTGTTTTGAGTTTTTGTTTATCCAAACCCGTACTAATTATACATGATTATGTATCACAAAGCGAAAAACTTTTTTCCCCAAAAAGGGAGAAGAAAGAAAATAAAAACAACTACACACAAATGCCCTTTCTAGCACATTTTAAGTCCAATAAGGTCACCGTCACACCAAAAACTCGCTATGTCCATCTAAATTTGCGCGACTGACTCAGAGTCATTGTGTTGGGTATTGACAAATTGTAAAATTAATCTGATTCATTTCTTTATATTTACTTTCTGTTCAAAACAGAGGGAGCCAGGGAGGGGAGAGAGAGAGGAGGGGAGAGAGAGAGAGACAGGACAGACAGACAAAGACACAGAGAGACACGAAAGACAAAAAGAGAGAAATGAGACAGACAGACAGACAACAGACGAGAGACAGACGACAGACAGGACAGACAGACAGAAGGAAACAGAGACAGACAGAGTGATGGAGGCATGGGGTGGATTTCCGAAGCGAGTAAAGAAGACAAGAGATGGTGCTAACGCCGTCAGACCCAGACCGAAGCAATCAATGTACTTTGAATCATGGCACAGAGAAGAAATTTACAGAACGAGAGCCAGAAGTTCGTTACAACGCACTAAGCCGGAACCAAAGTCCTCATCAACAAGACGCGACCATTCTCCCCCTTCCCTCTCCCCCCCACACACACACAAACCTCCCAATTGTCTCCAGACAAAACTACTGTCAGAACAAAATGACCCCCCCCCCCCCAAGACACACGACTACCTACCACCCAGGAGACACATCACGACAAAGCACCAAATAGCCAAAGAAACGACCTAGCAAATTCACCAAGCCGCTAGAAAAACGAGCCTCCCCCGTACGGCATCGGTCTCCACACCGCATGATTCGAGGGGGGACAACCTATGACGATGTCTTTCCCTCTTCCCCATGGTACCGTTTCACGCCCTACCATCTCAATTGCCTGGAGACACACTACGACGACCAGGAAAGAAGAAGAAGAAGAAAAAAGAAAGAAAGAAAAGAAAAGCCACCAAATAGCCAAAGAAACGACCTAGCAAATTCACCAAGCCGCTAGAAAAACGAGCCTCCCCCGTACGGCATCGGTCTCCACACCGCATGATTCGAGGGGGGACAACCTATGACGATGTCTTTCCCTCTTCCCCATGGTACCGTTTCACGCCACATTGCCGCCCAAACCCAATCAGTCACCAGACTCCCCAGGGAGGTGCTCAAGAGGGTAGTCTCTTCGGTTGGCATCGGTCTAACCCTTTCACCCACCCACTCACTCGCTCACTCACTCACCCTATCCAGAAGCGGGAATAGTTCTTTTCACTCTCTGCTCCCTACCGAGAAGGGGAAAAAAAAAAAAAGCTGGTGGACAAAGGGTGTGAGGGTGTGAAAGGGTTAAACGGGGCATAGTCATCGCCTCGACCTACGCACCCTCCTCTCTCCCACTCCCACCCACCCCCCTCCTCATCTCCAATCTGCCATTCAATCAACGGAATGCCGGGGCTTACAAGTGTGATGAGCTGCCATCAAGCGGCCCTGTCCCCTCGCCATCCCTTCATTAGGGCCTCACCAGCCCACAACGACTTGATGATGGGGACAGCATCCTCGGTAGTCGTGGTAGTAATGGAGGGGAGGAGGGGTAGGGGGATGTTGAAGGCCAACCATCTACCCTCTTTCCCGCTAACCCCACCACCCAACACCTCATTCAGTTCTCGAACTTTTAAAGGAAGTAACAAGATTCAATAAAAATCCTTTAACCCTTTGACTCCCTCAACCTATATCCAATAATTGCAAAAAACGTAACCTTTTGACTCCTCACCCTATCCACCAGCTCCTGCAGGAAGCTGGTGGACAGAATTGAGAAATCAAAGGGTTAAGTTTTTGCTTTGCTAGCATGGTTGGCAATGCACGAAGCTGGTGACCAGGGTGCAGGAGTCAAAGGGTTAATTAAAACAAGAGAGCGACAGATTCAATTAACTCCTTCTTTGGTAACAAATCACAGTAAGTTGTTCTTTGGGAAAAAATCGACTTGGACCTTCACAGATGAATTGGTTAAGCATTGGGGCTCGAGCGGTAAAGTTTACAACCTGCAGTGCGCTTCCGTTTTTCTTTCCTTCGTTTCTTCAACCGTTTCCTCTGGGTAGGTGTTGCAGGGAGATGCTGATGGCGACCCGAGGCAAAACGGGGGAGGCCTGTCTTAGTGCCATACTGTGAGCGCGGAGCGTCTAACAGGCCGTCGTCAATCCACTGTTGGCCTAGTCCACATGAGCTACCGTCACCTATACGAAACTACCCTTGGAGCCCATGTTTATGTCAGCTGCTGTTCTGGTGGTATCAGTGTCATTTCAGAAAGCCGTCTTTCTTCCCCATTGCCAGGACTAACACTAATCATCATCATCATCATTCATTCATTCATTCATTCATTCATTCATTCATTCATTTCATCATCATTCATTCATCCCTTACCTTCCTTCCTTCCTCCTCCACATCATCATCATCTTCCCCATTATCATCATCATTCACTTATTCACGAATTCATTCATTCATTCTCCTTTCTTCCTTCCTTTGCTCCTCCCTCCCTCCCTCGGCAGTATGACTAGATGGAGACGTAAGCTTAAAATAATCAAACTTTCCTCAGTGCAGAAAGCACAGTAAATAAATACTAGTCGGTCACTATCTTGGTATTAGTGGACAGAGAAAGGGGAGGAAAGAAACACTTAACTCTACACATTTTAGATAAGAAAAAAAAAGATGATGATGAAGAAAGAAAGAAAAAAGAAAGAAAGAAACAAAGAAAGAAAAGAAAGAAAGAAAGAAAATCAAGACTGCTCATACATGTGTGTGTGAGGACTCCTCAGCGCACTCCTACTACAGTAGCAAGGACGTTTAGCTTCAGAAAAACCGCACACATTTTCCCTGCCTGTGCCACTGGTACTCTCCCTTCGTTACTCTCAACACTTCTTCAGTTGTAAGGAGCCCCGAACGAGTCTTTTCATTTGCTGCACTTGACTGTTAGGATTGCTGGACCGCTTTCGCCGCCGCTACAGATGGTTTGACTGTTCCACTGTTGGCCTCAAAATATGCTGTAGAGTGTGTGAAACAATAACTACGTATCACCAATCAACGTGGTGCAGCGGTTAGCGTAACTGATTACTGACTGAAAGGTTGTGGGTTCGAATCCCAGGGTGAGTCACGTTAAAACTGGCCTTCTCACCGTCCCATCTTAACATCATTGTTGTTCTGGTGGGGTGTCAGTATAAGATTTTAAAATTAAGTCCACCTTCCTCCACTTCCCTGGAATAACATAATTATCCCCTTCGGCCATATCACCTAGATGGGGTGCCGACGTAAAAACTGAACCAAATCAATCAGTCAGTCTTCCAAGAGCCACCGCCCAGCTCGATAAAAAATCAAATCAACAATAATCAATAATCACATAACCCTATAACCCCTCGAACAAGCACACGTCGCTTTCAGCCCAGACAGAACAAGGGCAGACCCTGTAAAACTAACACTGTGACTAAAGCTAATGTTTGTCCACTGTCACTGTGATGTCAGTGCCGCACGTGCAGGAGTGGTGGTAGTAATGACCCCAGTCCTGTCTGCACTGTGTGACGGCCGAGGGTGTGCTGTGCAGCAGACATTCTTGGACATCTTTACCCTAGTCCAGCATTTCCTCTTTGTTCCATTTCTACTCTTTGCACATGAAGGGCAAAATGGACATCATCTTTCGATGGTAGGCAAAATGGACATCATCTTTCGATGACAGGCAAAATGGACGTCATCTTTCGATGAGAGGCAAAATGGACATCTTTCGTGGTAGCAAAATGGACATCATCTTTCGATGATAGGCAAAATGGACTCATCTTTCGATGACAGGCAAAATGACATTATCTTCTACGATAGGCAAAATGAACGTCATCTTTCGGTGATAGGCAAAATAGACGTCATCTTTCGATGATAGGCAAAATGGACATAATCTCTCGATGATAGGCAAAATGGACGTCATCTTCCGATGATAGGCAAAATGGACATCATTTTTCTATGATAGGCAAAATGGACGTCATCTTTCGATGATAGGCAAAATAGACGCCATCTTTCGATGATAGGCAAAATGGACATAATCTCTCGATGATAGGCAAAATGGACGTCATCTTTCGATGATAGGCAGAATGGTACATAATCTGTCGATGATAGGCAAAATGGACGTCATCTCTCGATGATAGGCAAAATGGACTCATCTTTCGATGATAGGCAAAATAGACGTCATCTTTCGATGATAGGCAAAATGGACATAATCTCTCGATGATAGGCAAAATGGACATAAACTCTCGATGAGAGGCAAAATGGACGTCATCTTTCGATTCTTCTGTGACACAACCCCCTCATCTACATTTCTAAAAACGATGACTCATTTTTCCATCCCCACCCCTATCCCCCAATCGATTTTTGGTAAGGACAAGTGACAGTTTATCACAATACTGATTTCATACTTATAAAACAAAAACTACAACAAAAAAGGATAATATTAATTATCTCCAACAGCAACAGACTTGTTGACCAGTCATCCATTTACGATTTTTAAAAAAATCGTTCATCACTATCAGACGAATCAACATAACCTCATCTAACCCGCAAACTGGGTCTTCGTTTTGAAGTGATGTTAACCCTAATATGGCTCTAGTAGTCGGCTGGGCTATAAGCAATATGAACTACGAACTTGACCTAACCCTCAAAACAAGCACACGTCACTTTCAACACTCACTAGCCAGGAAGAGACAGTGAAAACCCAACACTACGGCCCCGCCTATTGTTTGTCCTCTGTCAAGGCAGGCCATGTTACAGTCCACCGTGTGGGCAGTAGGTCACAAAAAGGTCAAGACTCCCAACATGCCGCACAGCAAGTCTTTGGCATGATGATGAAAGGAGACAATCCAAACACCTTCTCTCTACATGTCGACTCTTTGCATCTGACGCTCCCTAAGGATACCTGCATCATCTTTTCAACAAAGCCACCTCACCTTCGAACAGTTCCGCACATCTTTAGAAAAAATAAAAATAAGAAAGAAACTTTGCCCTATCCTGACCTTTTCAACATACTGATAAGCAACCCATCTCCTAACAGACAAAAGTAAATCATGGTAATCTTGTTTCTGAATTCTATTTGACGACTGGGAGTCTCCAAGTAAAAAAGGGTCATTCAGTCTTAACAAATTTACTTAATCTTTACAGACTCGGCACATATCGCATTTAGACTGTCCTTCACGTGATAATCTTCAGGACAAACCATCAAGGAACCAGAAGAACAAGAAAACCAATGTAAGCGCGTATTTAACAAAACAAGACAAAACAAGCGCAAATTTTCGGCCAACCGGCCTTTGTCAAGCACGAACGCACGGTCACAAACAGATCACAAACACCAAACAATGGATAATAAAAACAGGACTAAAAACTTCCCTGCCGCCTCGTCCAGTGGATAAAAAGGGGACCAAATGGAATGCCCATGTCTTCATGAGCAGTAGTAAGAAGTCAGAAAACCATCAAGGTCTTACTGCAAAACAAAAACAGCGCTTAAACTAAATCAACGCAACCTCTAATTCCTGAAACAAACTCACGCCAGTTTCAATCCAGACTTGACAAGGACAGGCCACGTAAAACTGACCTATGACCCCAACTTACTGTTTTGTCTGCTGTCACTGCTGTTGTCAACGCCTTGCGTGTGGACGGAAGTCGTGACCCCAGTCCCGTCTGCACTGACCGACAGCCCAGGACGTGCTGAACAGCAGTCAGTGAACATGCTGGTGAAGTGACAGCAGTCCCACACCTCCTCCTCCCTTCACCCGCACTCTTTGCACTCTTCGCCCTCACACATATCCTCTTGTCAACGCCTCAGTGATACGACTCCCTCACAATTTAAACAGTTTTGGACATCTGTCATAATCACACATTCCATCCATCCTAATTGTACACAATGACCACAGACTGTATCTTGTCAGCTTAATCTTACTTCTGGAATCATCTGAATGACCGGGAGCATCAAAGTCAAGACAGGGCTCTGCCCATTACGTCTTAAAACTTTCTGATCCTCTAGTTTTGAGTGAGAACTTTAAGGACCTCAATCCAATCTGAGTACAATATCATTCAACACAACCTAGCACCCAGCGACACCAACCAAAGCAACATCATTACCCCTAGAACAAGCACACGCCATTTGAACTCTGACAGAACAAGGACAGACCCTGAACAACCAATACTATAACCAAAGTCTGTTGTTTGTCTACTGTCAGTGCAGTGTTAACACCACATGCGTAGGCGTGGTGGTCCGGTCCCCAGTCCTATCGGCACTGATGACTGACAGCCTCAGAGATGCTGGACAACCGCTCATAGACATGATGACAATGAAGACACAGTCTGCACACGATGTTCTCACCGTGGATCAGTTCTTGACATGCGAGATCTCTGAAATGACTTTTTCGATTTCAACGACTTGTACACAACGACAACGAGACTTTGCGCCTTTTCTCAGAGATCAAAGATCCTCCGGTTCGTCTAGATTCTGGTATCTGTTAACGCTGTCTAAAAGTTTTCAAATCAAAACCAGAACGTTAATAGTTTCGATATACAGACAAAGAAAGATTGGTCAGGCTTATTTTCCAGTTACCTCCCTATCTGCGACAGCTACGAAGACTTTCCAGTCCCGCTTTAAATACATCCAACAGCAAAATATTAAAAACACATTACTATAATACCTAAGCGAACATAAACCTGTTAACCCTTTGACTCCCGCACCCTATCCATTAACCGCAAAAACGTAACCCACTGACTCTCTCAACTTATCCACCAGCTTCCTGCAGGAAGCTGGTGGATAGGGTAAGGGAGTCAAAAGATCAAGTTTTTGCTTTGCTAGCATGGTTGACAGTACAGGATGCTGGTGAAAAGGGCGCTGGAGTTAAAGGGTTAATCAGAACAGCAAGAGACTGGATCCCCGCCCCCCAAATTTTAACAGCATTGTTTGTCCACTGTCACTCGTCATGACCCTGCAATGTTAGCACTGACCGACCTAGACCCTGGACGTGCTGGGCAGTCACGTAAGTGACACGATCATCAACTGACATCATCCTTTCAAGCCATCTGCTCTTCCTTTCTCCCATTCATCCCGATTTTCCACCTAAACTAAAGTTGTCTCTTAACTGTGTCCTTAATAACCACAACCCGAATCTTTGACTAGCTTCTGACATTATCTCATCTCTAAAAGGATGAGCGGCCTCCATCAACCCATTGGTGAATACCTCAATACAGGGGGGGGGGGGGGGGTGCAAAAGTAGGTATACAGTTATGAAAAAAGAAAACACGTACAATACTCATTGCATTTATTACACAAACAAATGAATATTGCTTATACATGTAATAACAAGCACAACCTTAATCTCTCAGATACTCAAACTGCTTGCCGTGAAGACCAGCCAGACCATTTTCAAAATATCTGTTCAAAACTGCCGAAAAATTCAGTCATCCCAAATCTTAACTGAACAAGTACAAGTCACTCAGAAAACACATTGAAAGAGGAAAGAACTCAGAATAAAAAAGGCCGATAGCTCCTACTAGGGGGGGGGGGGGGGGAGGACAGGCAGACAGGGCGGAAGGGAGGGAGGGAGGGAGGGAGGGAGGGACAGAGGGGAGAGAGAGAGAAGAAGAAGACAGACAGGCAGACAGACAGACAAAGAAAGAGACAGACAGACAGAGACAGACAGACAGACGTACAGGCAGGCAGGCAGACAGAAACGAGTTCACGGATACACGCAAACACATACATACTAGACACATACAACTGGATTCAGTTATCTTTACACAGAGAGACAGAGAAGGAGAAGAGCAGGGAACGCCAAAGGTCGATTGAAACAACACACGACGTTTTTCATGCAACAGGAAGAGTGACAAATCCACGGTGGAAACAGGCCAACGCTCTTCATAGTGGAAACTAATTGCAGACGGTTTCCAACTGTGCAACCAACAGTCAGGAATGAGAAACAGGGCCCTAGGGGGTAGTGGGGGCGGGGTGAAGAGAAAGAAAGTAAAAGCAGGAGAGTGGCGTCGCTCCCCAAATGAGCAATTACGATGAAAAATTAGGAGGATGGGAGAAGGAAATAAGATGAGAGAGTAAGGAGGGGGGGGGGGGGAGAACAAAACAAATAAAAAACAAAACCTGATGATAAAGCCATAATGACGACTACCTTTTCCCTCCAACGAAAAGGTAACAGCAGTAACCAACCCTTGAACTGAAAAGAATGAAACAAAGAAACAAAAGAAGGAGAGAAAATGCTCAACGAAACAACTGAGTCTGGTGTTTTCTC
>CM060306.1:105942116-105952116 GCA_030674185.1 Monoplex corrugatus | reverse complement strand
ACTCGACAAAGCAGTCGGTCAAGCAGAAAACGAGAAAACAGTGGCTGTCTGCTCTCCGACTCCCTTTACCCCATATTCACCACTACTGCTGTGTGTGTGGTGTGTGTGTGTGTGTGTGTGTGTGTGTGGTGTGTGTGTGTCGTGTGTGGTGCGTGTGGTGCGTGCGTGCGTGCGTGCGTGCGTGGTGCGCGAGCGCGCATGTCCACATTTGAACTGTAAAGAACAGGGGTTATGTTTCATATAATTTGGAGGGTGGGGGGGGGGGGAGCCGTGACAGGACAGGGAGACAGAAACAGAGAGACACACAGACAGACATAGAGACAGAGATGCACAGAGAGTGAGTGAGAGAGAGAGAGGGGGGGAGAGAGACAGCGAGCGAGCGAGAGAGAGAGAGAGAGAGTGAGTGAGGGGGACAGGGAGAAAGAGACAAAGATGCAGGCAGAGACAGAGAGAGGGAGGTGGAGAAAGAGAGGGAGGGGGAGGTCGAGAGAGAGAGAGAGAGAGAGAGAGAAGGACAGACAGATGAGAGAGATAGAGTGAGAGTGAGAGAGAGAAAGGGAGAGAGGGGGTTGAATTATTATCATTCATTCTGTTTGGCACCACTACCTTCATCCACTGCCACCACCACAACAATAGCTAATGTCTCCCTCATCACTGATCACCAACGACAACGAGAAAATGATACGAACGCCGCAGAGAAGCAAAGACACGGATTATGGAAAGAGGTCGGTGGGGGACAGTGGGAAAGAGAGAGATGAGAGAGGAGAGAGAGAGAGAGAGAGGAGAGAGAGAGAGAGAGAGAGAGAGAGAGAAAACACAATAAACACAGAGACACACACGAACATGTGAAAACACTCACACACATTAGCAGACAGTGAAGCTGACTTGGGAGGGAGTGAGGGAACGAAGAGGGAGGGAGGGAGAGAGAGAGAGAAGACAGACAGAGAGACAGAAAGAGAGACCGACAACAGAGAGACAGGAGACAGAGAGGACATACAGACGCACAGAGAAAAAGACAGACAGACGGACTGAGAGACAGGCAAGCAGGCAGGAAGATGTCCAGACAAACAGAAAAAGAGACTGACGCTAGCACATGGTTTATGCATCATAATATAGCGAAGGCCATAGAACCATACACGAACCACGGATTGGGAGGAGGGGGTAAGACTATAAAGTTTCCACAATATTTTTTTCATGCATCATCCGTTTTGTCATTAGCACATGTCAAAAAACATTTTATCTTGGATAGAAGGAGACAGAGGTGCATGCACATACATGCGCGCACGCACAGAGAGAGAGAGAGAGAGACAGAGACAGACAGACAGACAGACAGACAGAGACAGACGGACAGACAGACAGGGGGACAGACAGACAGTGAGGCACCGAGACAGACATTGGGCAATGAAACAGACAGGAGGGGCTAAGCCTCCGACCGTTTTAATATACCAACGACCTTAGATAACAGCATATACAATGCGGGTACGTTGGAGGTGTGGAGGTGGTGGGGTGGTAGGGCCCTTCAACGCATTTCGCACTTTCAAAGCGTACTCTGAAAGCTCACACTAATAAATAAGATACATAACAGCAAACACAAAAAAATACATTCTTTTTGACAGTACCGTGCGTCGGTCATAAACTGTACGCAGTTATGCAATGAATTTTATAAGGATAACATTCCAAACAGTGACGGGAAGAAGGTCTCTAAGAAACAGGCCGAGGGTTTTTCTTTTTTCTTTTTTTTTTTTGGGGGGGGGGGGTGGGGGGGGAGGGAAGCTACCCATCATTAATTTTGCTTGTTTCGGTAATGATTTTAGCAGAAAGGTGCAAAAGGTCAGAGCCTTCATCAGCTGTCGATTAGACGAACTTGATTTCCTCCCACCCATCCCCACATCCCCACACCTCTCTTTTCAAATCACAGCCGCACCCTCCCAGATCTACTGAGACAGAAAGCAGTTAATGTAGTCCTGGAAGGGAAAATGGCGGGGCTGGGGGGAGGAGGAGGAGGGGGATGAGCTGGGTCATGGTCATTGTTTTCTGTCCTGCTGCTACTACCATAGCAGAGGTTTAACTTGCCTTTTAGTGCGATTTTAATCTGAATAAGAATTTGTTGAGGACTAAGTGATCTTACTGCAAACGGCTTTTACCCTCGACTGGAACAACTGCGTAAACATCACGCCAGAAACATAGGTAATGTGTTTAGAAATGCTCCATGCTACTGAACCATATAATACTCCCAACGGTGTCCCCCCTCTCCCTCCCCCCTCCTTGGGGGTCGGAGGGTGTTGGGTTGTTGTTTTTCCATGTTTGCTTCTTGCTTGTTTGTTGGGTGGTGGGTTGGGTTGGGTTGGGTTGGGTTGGGTTGGGTTGGGTTGGGTTGGGTTGGTGTTGGTTGGGTTGGGTTGGGTGGGTGGGTGGGTTGGGTTGGTTGGTTGGTTGGTTGGTTGGTTGTGGTGGGTTATTTCTTTCTTTCTTTCTTTCTTTCTTTCTTTTGGGGGAAGCTTTTGTCGCATCTTTACATTTGTCTGTATTATAGAAGCGACTTGTGACGATGAAATTTCGTTCTAGTATGAGTGTCTGTTGATTAAAACAAGATAAAATAAACGAACAAAAATTCATCAGCTGTGGATTAGTTCAAACAGAGCCTTTCGTTGAACTTGATGCGCCTCCAATCTCATCCAGTCCCCCCCTCCCCCCCTGCCAACCTCATTAACCCTAAAATTCTCTCCCCTTCCCACCAATCCAGCTCCTGGAGCTAAACAACATGATCTCCAAGAGACTGGTCCATTTCACTCCCGCGCTTAATGTATGGATGCCAGTGTGGATGTGCGGGGGTGAGGCATCCAAGAGGAAGTGAAAGGGTTAAGTTTTTGCTTTGCTATCGTGGCTGACAATGCGGGATGCTGGCGGACAGGGTGAGGGAGTCAAAGGGTTAATGCTGGTTAGCGTGGTGCAGACAGAGGTTCTCTCTGTCTTGGTTGTTTTCTGACTTGCCCTATCGGTATTACTACTGTTTCACCGACAATGAAGGAGGTGATGCGACGTACTCACGTTCAACACACACATACTACACACCACACACACACACCACACACAACACACACACACACACACACACGACGCACACACACACACACACACACACACACACCACACAACACACACACAACCACACACACACACACACACACACACACACACACACACACACACACACACACACACACCACACACCACACACACACACACACACGCACGCACGCACGCACGCACACACACACACACACACGAAAAGGCAGGAGGGGGGAGGGAGACAGACAGACAGACAGAGACAGAAAAACAGGCAGGCAGGCAGACAGACAGACAGAGGGAATCTCTATAGAGAAAAAAAATGGGGGAGGGGAGGGGAGGAGACACTACGATGGGAGAACAGCTACTAATCATTAATTTGGCTCCTCACTGGATAATTATTCTACCGGAAGGGAGCAAAGGGTCAGATTCTTCATCAGCTGTCGATTAGATGAACTTGATGCTACCCGCTTCCCTCCCCCCCCCACCCTCTTTCACCACCACCGTGGAAGGTGGAGAACAGGGTGAAAAGAGTTAATTAGTTAAGCAGATACTGGTGAATTGGATGAGGCAGTGAATGGTTTAATTAACGAAGCCCTCTTAGATCTATAAGTCATCGTTGACTGACAAACCTAGTAATATCTTAGCATAGGTCTTGTTCGCTGATTTATGAATTAGGAGTCTCGATTTTGTTCAGGAGGGATTCAAGTTTATGTTCAAATTCATACTGCTTACAGCCCAGCCGACTACTAGCGCCATATCGGGGCTAACACCACGTCAAAAACGACTACCAGGTTAAGATCATAAAAAGACAACAGTTAAAAACCATGCTCACCGTTAGTAACCTTGCAAGTCACACTCAAGACAATTCCCCATGCACTCCACCCAAATCTGCAAACAATTATCTGGCAGACTCCCTGAGCCCGCGCAAAAACCCTATGTGCTGGCAAGGTTTAGAATGCGGAGGGGGGGGGGGGGAGGGGTTGGGGAGAGTGACCTATGAAAGGTTCAGATGAAACCACCAGAACAATGGAAACATTAAGATGGGAAGCGAACTGGCCACGTTCCTAATGCTGCGAGGCAGGGTTTGAACTCAAGATATCAGCTCAGATTTTGTGTCCAAGACTATCAAAAGGCCCTACCAGCCCGCGTAAATACTGAGGAAGACTCCTGCTAAGTTGCTGACATGATGATTGATTGATGATGATGATGATGATGATGATGATGATGATGATGATGATGATGAGTACCGGGTCTTTTTACTGAGACCTCAAACCTCAGACGATTTATTAATTTAGACCTTAGCATAAGCATGAAAATTTAACATTCAAGAACACAAGACACTACTACACATACCAAAAAATCAAGTACAAGCACTAAAAAACTTACAGCTATGTACAAATAAATGCCAAGCCGTTGACAGAGAGACTGACAAAGAGAGAGAGAGAGAGAGAAAGAGGGGTGGGGGGGTGGGGGAGGGCAGGTCCAGGATAATGTACCTTGGTTTCTTGAGCGAAAATGTAGGGATGACTAGCCGTGGTATGATGGGGAAGAAAAAAGTTTAACTACCAATCGTTAATTTTGCTCGTGGCCATAACAATTCTGCAGAAAGATGCAAGAGGTCAGATTGATCACCAGCCGTAGAACAGGTAAGAACTCAATGCTCCACACCCCACTGCTACGACTTTTCCAGCTCCTTGGAACAGAGAGGAAACTACCCAGAGACCTAAAGCACTTGATTATTTCACACCCTCACCCTATCCACCAGCCAGTAAATAGGATGAAACAGTAAAAGGATTAACCCTTTGACTCCTGCACCTTAACCACCAACTGCAAAAACTTAACCCTTTGACTCCTTCACCCTATCCACCACCTTCCTGCAGGAAGTCGGTGGATACGGCGAGGGAGTCAAAGGGTTAAGTTTTTTTGCTTTGTTAGCATGGTCGGCAATGCTGGATGCTGGTAGTCAAGCTGCGAGAGTAAAAGGGTTAATGTAGTCCCGACAGAGAGGTGGGTGGAGGGTTATTGTTACTGTTATTGTTGTTTAAAGCCCAGCCGACTGCGTAGAGCCATATCAGGGGGCTATAACCGC
Source organism: Monoplex corrugatus (assembly GCA_030674185.1). Lineage (NCBI taxonomy): Eukaryota > Metazoa > Mollusca > Gastropoda > Littorinimorpha > Ranellidae > Monoplex > Monoplex corrugatus. Next base: position 105,946,958 of record CM060306.1, on the reverse strand, counting down.
TTCAAAACAACAAAACTTCAACACGAAAAAAGAAAAGAAAAGAAAATTAAGTACACATATCAATGCATTCACAGACATAATCTGGGGACATGCCCCTGGCGTTGCCCACTCCGTCCAATTTACTGTACAGGGGATTTAAAAAGCATACCTGAAAACAAATTCAAGCATACCTAAAGACACCAAAACATACGTAAGAACGGGCACAAATTACCTAAAATTGCTTCAGCATATCTCACCTCCCTAGAGCCAAAAATGCACTTAATACATGTACCCAATTATCAATCCTGAGAAAAAGTACGTAAGACTTTATTGAACATATACAAATGAATGGACCAGCAAGGCAGAAAATGCTAGCCTGAAAAAATGACAGAAAGCAAAGGAACAAGGCAGAAACAAAGCGAGTGACAGAAAAGAGGAAATTTCCAGCACACAACTTCCAGAAGGTGGGGATACTATTTATACCGAAAGAGCCCCCCCCCCCCCCGCATCCCACGGAGGGGTGGGGGGTGGAAGGGTGTTGGTTAGCTGTCATAGTCGTCCTTTAAGTGACAGGCCTATTACTCCCTCAGCACGGGTCTGTCTTCCTGCCTCACAGAACAAGGAGGAAGGCCTTAGCCAGCCGACTTGTCACCGATGATGACGGGTGATAACGTAGCGAGTTCTCGCGTTCTCTCTCGACAACCGATAATGGTTTCTCTCAGTCTGGAGTCTGGATTCTATTCGAGGCAAGAATTCATCGCAGTCCAACAACGCCATATGTGCTCTACAGTTGTTAATCATTACTCTGGGTTCTCGAACTCGTTCAAGACCAATTCATCCCCTCGGTCTATTCCGTATGCGCTCCACAGAACTTGTAAACGGCTTTTCCGAGTCTGGAGGTTGGATTCTGTTAAGAACGGATTCTTCAGACTCGCATGAGTCCATATGCGTTCCACCCCAATCCGCCAGCAAGTGACCTGGCAGATTCCCTGAGGCTCCGCTATCTCTCTCCCTCCCACCCTCCATGCGATGGCAAGGTCTTGAAATGGGAAAAGAAACGGGGCCTATGGAACACCGACACCACCGACATGACTGGAATATTAACCCTTTGACTCCCGTACCCCATACCCTATCCACCAACTGCAAAAACCTAACCTTACGACTCCTCACCCTATCCACCAGTTTCCTGCAGGAAGGGTGAGGGAGTCATAGGGTTAAGCTTTTGCTTTGCAAGATGGTTGACAATGAAGGATGCTGGCGGACAGGCTGCGGGAGTCAAAGGGTTAAATTAATACGATGGGCAGCAAACGGGCCAACTGTTATGCTGCGAGTGGGAATGAAGGCGAGATACGTGATCTGAGTCCCTGGCAATGTTTCTCTGCTTTCTCTGATCAATGGGCCATGCTTTTAGTAACCTATACCGACAACATAGCAGATATCTACGTTATGGAAGATGTTACTGCAGGCACGTATGTTATGATAGATACGTACTATTACAGCAGACGTTACGACAGACATCTAGGAAATGGCAGATGACTTTTATGACAAATATCTTATCGACAATTACGTTATGGCATATACCTACGCCATGACATATACCTTACCTTAAGGCAAATATATACGGTGTGGCAGATACCTACGTTTATGGCAGATATCTGATATGTTAAGGGAGATATGTATAGTAGTTATCAATGATATGTGTGTGGGGTGTGTGCGTGCGTGCGTGCGTGCGTGCGTGCGTGCGTGCGTGGTGGTGTGTGTGGTGTGTGCGTGTGTTGTGCGCATGCATGCATACGTGGTGCCTGCGTGTGTCCGTGCGTGCGTGCGTGCGTGCGTGCGCGCGCGCTCGTGTCGTGCTGTGCGTGCGTGCGTGCGCGCGCTCGTGTGTGTGTGTGTGTGCGTGCGTGCGTGCGTGCGTGTGTGTGTGTGTATGTGTGTGTCTGTCTGTCTGTCTGTCTGTCTGTCTGTCTGTCTGTCTGTCTGTCTGTATGTGTTACTGTCTAGACAGACACAGCAGTCGTATAACAGCTGAACACATACGCAAAACTGAAAAACAAAAACGAACACCGTTGCGCTGCGGTTATAGCTAGCATACGTAGTTAAGGTCAACCAAAAAATCTACCCAAACCGGCACACAACGAGTCAGCATGGGTGCATGCCTCCGTGCATGCACACAACCAAAACACATGACCGCATGTCTGCAAGCGTGCGTGTATGAGTGTGCGTATGTCTGTCCGTGTGCGCGCCCGTATACTGGAGAGGAGGATGGTGAGTGATGGAATTTTCACTGTGCCTCATTCCCGTTACTCTAATGTCAACATGTTCTCTCTCTCTCTCTCTCTCTCTCTCTCTCTCTCTCTCTCTCTCTCTCTCTCTCTCTTTCCTATTCTATGTTCTTTACTCTCCAGATATTTTTCAACATCTCACGCCCGCGCATACACACACGCACAAAGACACGCCCGCACAAGCACACACACGCACACGAGCGCACACATATACAGACTTTACACATCTATCTTTCTCTCTCTCACACACACAGCACACACGCACGCACACGCACACGCTGCGCGCGCAGCGCGCGCACACACACACACACGCACCCACAAACACACACACACACACACACATTCTAGCCTGAACCACCACCCCCATTCACCCCCTCTCATTTGTCCCACACGCATAAATAACAAACAACAGTCAGTCAACACAAACAACAGTCAAACAAACAACAGTCAGTCAAACAAACAACAAACAGTCAGTCCAAACAAACAAACAAACAGTCAGTCAAACAACAACACAACACAACACAAAACAGTCAGTCAAACAAAACATCAGCAAAACAGTCAGTCCACAAACAATCACAACACGTCAGTCAAACAACACACAAACATAAGTCAGTCAAACAAACAACACAACAGTCAGTCAAACAAACAACAGTCAGTCAAACAAACAACAGTCAGTCAAATACAAATAACAAAACAGTCAGTCAAACAAACAACAGTCAGTCAACAAACAACAGTCAGTCAAACAAACAACAGTCAGTCAAACAAACAACAGTCAGTCAAACAAAAACAGTCAGCAAAACAACAGTCAGTCAAACAATACAACAGTCAGTCAAACAAACAACAGTCAGTAAACAAAACAAACAAACAGTCAGTCAAACAAACAACAGTCAGTCAAACAAACAACAGTCAGTCAAACAAACAACAGTCAGTCAAACAAACAACAGTCAGTCAAACAAATAACAAACAGTCAGTCAAAACAAACAACAGTCAGTCAAACAAACAACAGTCAGTCAAACAAAAACAACAGTCAGTCAAATCAAACATCATCAAACAACAACAGTCAGTCAAACAAACAACAACAGTCAGTCAAACAAACAACAACAGTCAGTCAAACAAAACAACAGTCAGTCAAACAAACAACAACAGTCAAATCAAACAAACAACAGTCCAGTCAAACAACATCATCAAACAAAACAGTCAGTCAAAAAACATCAGTCATACAAACAACAGTCAGTCAAACAAACAACAGTCAGTCAAACAAACAAACAACAGTCAGTCAAATCAACAACAACAGCAAACAAACATCAACAGTCAAAATAAACAACATAGTCAGTCAAACAAACAAACAGTCAGACAAACAATACAAACAACAGTCAGTCAAACAAACAACAACAGTCAGTCAAAACAAACAAACAGTCAGTCAAACAAACAACAGTCAGTCAAACAAACAACGTCAGTCAGACAAACAACAGTCAGTCATCAAACAAACAAAACAGTCAGTCAAACATAAACAAACATCATCAAACAAACAACAGTCAGTCAAACAAACAACACAGTCAAAAAACAACAAACAGTCAACAGTCAAACAAACAACAAACAGTCAAACAACAAACAACAGTCAGTCAAACAAACAACAGTCAGTCAAACAAACAAACAACAACAGTCAGTCAAACAAACAACAAACAGTCAGTCAAACAAACAACAATCAGTCAGTCAAACAAACAGTCAGTCAGTCAAAACAACAGTCAGTCAGTCAAACAACAACAAACAGTCAGTCAAACAAACAACAACAGTCAGTCAAACAAACAACAGTCAGTCAAACAACAAACAGTCAGTCAAATAAACAACAAACAGTCAAACAAACAAACAACAAACAGTCAAACAAACAAACAACAGTCAGTCAAACAAACAACAGTCAGTCAAACAAACAACAAACAGTCAGTCAAAACAAACAACAGTCAGTCAAACAAACAAGTCAGTCAGTCAAACAACAGTCAGTCAGTCAAACCAACAGACAGTCAGTCAAACAAACAAACAACAGTCAGTCAAACAACAACAACAGTCAGTCAAACAAACAACAGTCAGTCATCAAACAACAAACAGTCAGTCAAACAACAAACAGTCAAACAAACAAACAACAAACAGTCAAACAAACAAACAACAGTCAGTCAACAAACAAACAACAGTCAGTCAAACAAACAACAAACAGTCAGTCAACAACAACATCAGTCAAACAACAAACAACAAACAGTCAAAAACAAACAACAAATAGTCAGTCAAACAAACAACAGTCAGTTAAACAAAACAACAAACAGTCAGTCAAACAAACAACATAGTCAGTCAACACAAACAACAAACAGTCATCTGCAAGACAGACAACAACAGTCGTAAACAACAACAACGTCAAACAAACAAACAAACAACAGTCTCAAACACACAAACAACAGTCAGTCAACAACAACAACAAAACAGTCAGTCATCACAACACAATCAGTCATCAAACAAACAACAAACACTGTCATGTTCAAACTACAACACATCGTCAGTCATAACAAACAACAGTCAGTCAAACAAACAC
>CM060306.1:105919616-105927116 GCA_030674185.1 Monoplex corrugatus | reverse complement strand
TCCCGTTCCGGGTTTTAACACGACAAAAGTTAGTAGTTTTGTTTTGTGTTCCCCGACATACCCAAAAAGGGGGCAGCTTAGCCTATTTTATACAATACTACATAAACATTACTACTGTTTCGTTTGGTGGTTATGGTGTTTCTATCTGCCAATGTTGCAAAAACGTTCTCTTTGCGTACGTCGTCGTGTCCGTGCGTGCGCGTGCGTGTCTTTGTGACAGTGTGTGTGTGTGTGTGTGTGTGTGTGTGTGTGGTGTGTGTGTGTGTGTGTGTGTGTGTGTGTGTGTGTGCGTGCGTGCGTGCGTGTGCGTGTGCGTGTGTGTGTGTTTCCAAGAGTCACAAACAAGTGGCACTGGTTGTAACCCTTTCTTCAATAGTTAAAACGATTCAGTTGGTAAAACAACTGTGGGATCTTCCGAGTCTGACAGTTCAGCTCATTAGAACAGACAGACACGGGAGAGAGAGGGGGGAGGGAAGGAGGGAGGAGACAGACAGACAAACAGACAGATAGACAAACAGACACAGAGACAGACGCAGAGAGAGATAGACAGACAGACAACACAGAACAGAACAGACAGATACTTCACAGGTCATAAAGTCACTGTTGAGGACAGGACACACAAGCCATATTCAGACGAGGCTTTGACGAGGGCACGGGGTCCAGTGCCCTTGACACGAAGGAAGGGGAAGAGACGGTGACAGGGCAATGAAGATACATCGAAAGGAAGGCCGATGGGGCGATAAGGAAAACATTCAGCTTTTTACTGTTTCCCACTCACCCAATCTCCCCGAGCCAGTGAGCAATCAAATGAACACACAACCCAGGAAAGAGAAACAACGATAATAATCAAAATCAAAAAGCGACTGACAGGAGCGAAACGATATATAGAAAAAAGGAACATGAAATGTTTGTATGACTTCTTTTTCCATTAAGTCCTATTCCAACTGTGAATCATTTCTGCTCTCTCTCTCTCCTCTCTCTCTCTCTCTCTCTCTCTCTCTCTCTCTCTCTCTCTCTCTCTCTCTCTCTCTCTCTCTCTCTCTCTCTCCCCTCCCTCCCCACCCCCAGGCAATGCAGTCCAGTGGGTAAGTGTTGGACTTCCAATCAGAAAATCCTGGATTCGACACCCCCCCCCCCCCCTCCAACCAGCCACTTTAACCTGGTGGTTGAAGGGTGGTGGTTTCTCTGATTTCCCAGGTCAACATGTGTGCAGACCTGCCACTGCCTAGCTAAACCCCCTTCGTGTGTATGCGCACGCAGATTATCATCTATGCACGTTAAAGACCCTGTAAGTCATGTCAGTAGCTGGCTTATGGAAACATGAAACCACCCAGCAAGCGAGCAAAGTCAAACCTGAAAAAAAGGGCTTTTAGATAATAACTTCTACCACTGGTAATAGAATAATCAATTAAAATTCTCTCTCTCTCTCTCTCTCTCTCTCTCTCTCTCTCTCTCTCTCTCTCTCTCTCTCTCTCTCTCTCTCCTCTCTCTCTCTCTCTCTCAATTCAAGTGTATCGTAGATCACAAAAAGCAAGTTTGAACAAGATAGTCCAGCCAAACTAACAATCCTTTTTTTTTTTTTTTTTTCATATATATATAAAAACATTATAGCAAATCCAGATTTTGTACTAACTAAGGCCACTGTGATCTTGGAGAACCATCGAATGAAATACAACTCGACAAAAAGCACGGACAATGATGGTTGATTGTTACAACAGTGGAAAAAGAATTGAAATATAGTCAGAAGTTTCTGAGACAGTGACGTTCACACACGGACCGTCCTGACAAAGTACTGACTTTAGGCAAATTAATGGTGTTAATTTTAAACACAAGTAAAATGTATTCTTTGAAATCAAAACAAGCGTGGAGCAGCAAATTATCATACATATCGCCTTGATCGCCGTGTCTTTTTCACATGACTAAAACGGCGTTCATTATCACCATCATTATCGTTTAAAGCCCAGCCGACTATGCAGGGCCATATCAGGACTTTAACCATCTGAACACGTTTACACCAAACACTGCATAAGACTGAAACGAATAACACAAGTCTTATCACTTCCAGTGCTCTAGTGCAGCACGTAAGGCACAGCATAATCAAAAGTTATATATCAATATGTCATGTTTCAGGCTTTCTTCTTCTTCTTCTTTTTTTTTTTTTTTTTTTTTTTTTTTAATAACGTTGCACACAATGATTTCATGGGCGATTAATCATGCCGCTGTGAAGGAAAGGGTGGATACGCATGCAACACTCTCCGGTTTCTTCCGAAAAGGACGCACTGACCTGTCTGTCGATGTCTACACTGCTGATATCATAATCAAGGATGTGGGCAGGAAAAGGTGGGAATGGGTACAGCATGAAGTAGAGACAGAGAAAGAGGGAGACAGAGACAGAGACGGGGAGAGAGACAGAGACAGAGACGGGGAGAGAGACAGAGACAGAGAGGGACAGAGAGAGAGGGGCAGAGAGAGGGACAGAGAGAGAGGGGCAGAGAGAGAGACAGAGAGAGACACAGAGACAGAGAGACACACAGACAGACAGACACACAGACAGACACACAAACAGATTGATTGAGATTTTGGAAGACGAAAAAATCTTGGTTCACAACTGAAAGTGCACTAGCGCTTGCTTGCTTGCTCTCTCTCTCTCTCTCTCTCTCTCTCTCTCTCTCTCTCTCTCTCTCTCTCTCTCTCTCTCTCTCTCTCTCTCTCTCTCTCTCCTCTCTCTCTCCACAAGCCCTCCCCTCTCTGACCAATACCAAGGGCAAAAACCGGCATTATCTAGAAGCCTATTATATACAGCACGCACACAAACCATGCCAGCGTTCCAGGCCGACTTTCATTCCGTTTGTGTGGGTGGTAGTGGAGGAGTCTCGATCAAGATTGGATCTATAGGACACTACTACAGCCAGCCTCTACATGACACTTTCGTGACCATAAAGACCTGTGTCAAAACCCTTCCCTAGACACCTAGGTTAAGCCAACAGCACGCGCTCACACGCACGCACGCACGCACGCACGCACGCACGCACCACACACACACACACACACACACACACACACACCTCTATTGTCACCAGAATCTTCCCCACTCGAACGATTTTTGCGGTGCTCTCTCTCTCTCTCTCTCTCTCTCTCTCTCTCTCTCTCTCTCTCTTCTCTCTCTCTCTCTCTCTCTCTCTCTCCTCTCTCTCTCTCTCTCTCTCTCTCCCCCCTCTGGATTTGGCGACCGACAGATAAGGCGGGCGTGAGACTGTTTTCCTGGTAGGTCACCATTTTTATGAATCATGTCTTCTGCGAGATCAGACTTGCCAAGGCACGGGGAGTCGATCCTAAGCCCGCAAAGCCTTCCCACAAAGCCTAAGGCGAGGTGACATCAATGGCGTTGAGTGACCTCCACTTTCAGCCAGTGAATGAGGTCTAGGTTTATCTAACTGTCGGAAATTCGAAGGTTTAACGTATCATGCCTTCAACAAAGCCGAGTATGGAGTTTGGGAGTTTGTTCAAGAGGGAATCATCGCACTCAGCTAATTCCATACACGCTCCACCCAAATCTGACAGTAATCATTACGATCATTGTCATTGTTGTTTAAAAGCCCAGCCGACTGCGTAGAACCCTATCACCAGTTCAGAACATACACCATACTTCAGCAGGAAAAACAAAAAAAAGGAAAAGAAAATTAAGTACACATATCAATGCATTCGTGCGCATAATCTAAGGAGATGCCCCTGGCGTAGACCTATGATAAGACTCCTTGCGCCTGCAAAGGTTTCCAAGATGGTAACTGGAAAAAGTTTTGAACACCTTCAAAAGGCAGGTGAATGAATCACCAAAAATGAAATAACAAACAAGAAAATAATGAGAAGAATACATAAAAAAATACGTGAGCTAAAAGACCAGTCGTCATGGTACACAGAGCAGTAAGCACAACGGACTAACGACTGTAGTAAGGTTGTGGATTCGAAATTTCAACAGTTCAGTCAAAATCCTGGGATTTTTCAATCCTAACCAGTTCTTACTTGAAGTTCAGTGAGCTGTGGGGTTCACTGAGAAGACCGAGGCCAGGCGATCGAGTCTCATATACAGCAAGGATGTGTCACTGGTGGTGTTGCTCAAATTTTTATTTACCAACACCACAGGTGTTTGTATCTCTCCGGCATGGACGACGTCAGGATATACCATGAAAGTAAGCAAAGAATACAGCCCTGTCACACAGTATCCATCCAGAATGGAATCCCATATCATCATCGCTATCATCTCCATCATCATCATCATCATCATCATCATTGTAGCATTGTGAGAACTTTTCCTCGATTCTGTGGCATAGAAAGGGACAGAAAAAATCGTTATAAGGGGAAAATAAACAAAAAGTACACAGTACATGCCAATCCAAGAACAAGCGTGGTCTTTAATTTATTTCACAATACGTCGTGCTAACCCATTTCGTTTGAGATGAGACTGGAGATAAAATCAAAAGGAACCCACCATTGTTCACTTATCCATTTTACTGAAATAGCCACACACACACACAAAAAAAAAAAAAATGGAGCAATCTCAATTCAGAAAGCATCAAATGTTGTCAAAATCCATGATAACCGTCACAACAGATCAACAAGATGTTCTCACACCAAAGTGAAAACAGGATAATTATCAACTGCCTGCCATTTCCACTGAGCAATAACTGCCTCAACACCAACCACTACGCAATCAACAAAAAAACCGACATGGAAAACATCTCTACAGTTCACAAATGCATAGAGTATTTTCACAAACATTCCAAACAAGCAGCTTAAATTTGAGAAGTGGGGGGGAAGCGAAAAAGCAAGGCACAGACATTGGAACACATGTAAAACGCCATGGGCAACAAGGAAAGGCGAGAGCAGGAAAGAAGGAAGAGAAAAACAAATCGACAACGTTTTCATAGAGAAGGTTTCCATGATACAGCCACAGCAAGCCGACCAAACATGTCGATCCCTGATTTAGTTACGAAAATAATACAACATAAGAAAGAGAGGGAGAACGGAGGGTGGGGGTTGAGAAAAGCGAGCAGGGGGAAAAACAAAAAGTTGAGTGCAATACCCAATTTTTCTCAATTCCCGCACATAATTCTCATTGCCGTCAGGCGCAGACACAAAACATCAAAGGCGCCTCTCTTCCACAACATCCGGCCTTAATGTAGTAATGGAAGTCTTTTTAGCATCAACTCGCAAGAGTGCGAACTGAAATTTTGATTAGACGAGTAGTTTTTAACGTGATGTTAGACAATATATGGTCTTAGTTTCAGCTGGGCTCTAAGCGACACGAACGAACAAACAAAATACAAAAGAATAACGGGGGGAAAAGATAATCTAGCATTTTCCATTCCGCCCTTCTCTGAAGATGATCCAAACTTATCACCAGTTCCCTCCCAAGTGACAAAAACACAGGGGTAACGTCTGATTGATGCAAACAAGATAGAAATAATTTATGGATAATTTAAAACTTGTGCATCCACAACTCTAGTCATGTTGCACAAAGGTATGACCCATAAGCCTTTCCTATATAATGAGTAAAAAATAATGCTTTTGACCCCACTACCCTGCATGACTCCTTGACCTTAATCTGGAGGACAGGGTGAAGAACTCCATGGGTTCAGTTTGTATTAAGCTGATGGACAGGGTAGGAGAGTCAAAAGGTTACGAAATTTGACAGATACCCACCTTACAGGTCACACACAAGGACTACATTCCCTGTTTCTCATATCCCTATCACTTTCTGCTTTAACCCTCTCTTAAAACACACATATCAAATGATACTCACATCATCCCAACTAGTCTCTTTCTGCCCTCTTCCCCAGCCTCCAATATCCCGCCCTACACTCTTTTATGTCCCCTACATGCTCATATTTCTCCTTCACTGTTACACTCTCTCCACCCCCGCCCCCAAATTATCAATACTTTTCAATCATGGTGGCCCCGTTAACTCAGGTGGCTAGGGTGCCATGCTCATAAGGGGCATGCGTTCGCTCCCTGGGTGGGCCACAGCTTTTGTTGTTGTTGTTGTTGTTGTTGTTGTTGTTGTTGTTGTGTTGTTGTTGTTGATGATGATGATGATGACGATGTTTTTAAGTGGCCCATTAGTTTAGTTGTTAGAGCATCACAATGAGAGTGCCAAATGAAATCAATCAATCTCTCGCTCTCTCTCTCTCTCTCTCTCACACACACACACACACACCACACACACACACACACACGCACACACACACACACACACACACACACACACACACACACACACACGCACAAAGTGCTCACACGTGCATGCACAAAGCATGCCGGAATGTCGGACAAACAAAAACAAATATCAAACCATGATGAAAAAAGAATATCAAATATCTGTCAGTCCCAAGGAGCTATTACTGCTTGAACACTGAACCAGCAAAACAAAGCATGAATGACCAAAAAAATATATTTAACAGTTCACAAGAACTGTAGACTATGTATTTTCATGACTATTACCAGGAGCAGCTTCAAACATCATAAAAACAAAGCATAGAAACCTGAGCATGTGTAAAACGTCAGTGAAATTTTCGAAGGGCAAAGAGAAGAAAGATAGAAAGGCAGAAACAAAAGGAAAAAATTGACGTTTCCACAAAAAAAGATTCCCATGATATAGAACCACAGTCACACTGACCCAAATTCTCGATCTTAGAAAAGGTTACACAAATTAAGAAGAAACGAAAAAGGAAGAAGAAGAAAATAAAAATAAAAAAAGAAGACATACTGGCACAGCATCCAGTCAAGCTGACCCAACATCTCGAATTTAGGGTTACAAAAATGAAAGAAAAAACAACAACAACAAAAAAGAAACAGAGAAAAGAAAAAGATAAAAATGACAGCTGAGTGCAGTAGCCAGTTCTCTCAATTCCCGCACATAACTCTCATCGCTGTCAGGCCAGGACAGAGAACATCAAAGGCACCTCTCTTCCGCAACATCCAGCCCTAATGTAGTAATGGGCAACGTTTTCACATCAACTCGCAAGTGTGCAGATTCAAATGGGAGAGAAAAAAAAATCGTTCGATGATGCTACCACTCTAATCTTTTCCCATTCAAGCCACAAACTAATTTCATTAACATTAGGTCATTGTGACAAAGGAAATGGATTTTGTCGACTGAATGTTAAAATAAAAATAAGGTCTACGTTTTGTTAGAGTCAAGAACACTTCCCCCCCTCCCCCCTAACCTCAGTGGCATGCAGGTGAGACGAAGCTCCTCACCCTGTGTCTAACCGTTGTTGTTGTTGTTGTTGTTGTTGTTGTTGTTGTTTGATTTTGTTTGTCGAAATTTCTACTTTTTCTATACTATCTAACAAGTCTTGAACTGAACTGTTTCTTTGCCTACATAAAATTTCAAGTAACTAATTTAACTTCAAATTCTTCCGATTTCTTCACAGACAGGAAGGCATGAGGGCAGGAGGGACAGAAAAAAGTGAGAAAGGTGGGGAGGGTAAAGAGAGAGGT
>CM060306.1:105892116-105909616 GCA_030674185.1 Monoplex corrugatus | reverse complement strand
GCACTGTATGTGACCCATTCTCTGCCCGAGTCTCTGGTAGCTGTTTGATGCAAACTGGCACAGAACACATCACACGCTTTGATAGATACAGACACCATGGCTGATCTGTTCGTTTTTAAGGCGATATGGGGGGGGGGGGGGGGGGAACAAACGGCGAAACGAGAAAAGTAATAAACAAAGAGGCAAGTGCAGAACATAATTAACAAAGATCTGTATCAAAACAAAACAAAATAACAATAATACACAACCAAAATATGTCAAGTCCCAAATGACAACATCAGTTTTTAACATCACTACCTCCGAACAAAGCCTAATGCCATTACACTGACTCTGTGAGGGTTGAACGGGCTTCCCTTAGCTGGCCAATGTCGTTACAACGTCATGTTAACACAGGGTTATCAGGTCATGTTAAAAGTCTCCTCTTAATTCCTCTCATTCCCCATTGTCTGCGGTTAGTTCTGGAGTTTATATACAATATGCGAGTTAATGCATGCACTATGCGTAATCTTCACTGCCAGACTGCTAAACAGAATCCTTTCTAAATGGCCATGGTCAAGCCATTCTAACAATCTAGCTTTTTTAATTTTTTTTAACAAAAACTATATTATAAAAAAAAATGTCCAGATTTTATATTTGTTGTCCAGTTACTGTGACCTTGAAAAGGCTTCGGTTGAAATAAACTTGATGTGCATCAAGACACTGGTAGGCTGTCACAACAGCGTAAACAGATTTTAAATATTGTCAGAAAATTCTAAGAAAAGAAATGTTCCAACACCTTCCTCAATGATTCTTTCTGACCTTTTGTTTTGTTTTGTGTTTGTGTGTGTGTGTGTGGTGTGTGTGTGTGTGGGATTTTCTTTTGATCTCTGAAACTGGAGTTTTACCGTAGAAAATTTATGCTTTCGCAATTCCTAAAATACACAGCTTTGATCAAAACTTGGTAAAGATAAACACCTAACAAACATACATGCGCCCACCTCACTCAACTCCTACCCCCACAACACTCCCTTTATGAGAGACTGAAGCTGTTCCCCATCCATCCACTTCCTCCACTCCCGTTATTGTTTAAAGCCCAGCCGACTGCGTAGAGCCATACCATGGCTATAACCGCTTCAAAACATACAAAACTTCAACACGAAAAACAAAAAGGGAAAAAAACAAAAGAAAAGAAAACTAAGCACGCATATCAATGCATCATCGCACATAATCTAAGGACATACCCCCGGTTGACCACTCCGTCTAATTTATCGGATAGGGGATTTAAAAAACACCCGAATACAAATCGAAGCATACTTAAGGACACCAAAACATATAAAAACGGGCATAAATTACCTAAAATTGCTTCCGCATATCTCACCTCCCCAGAGCCAAAAATGAACTTAATACATGTACCGCATTATCAACCTATGAACAAGTACGTAAGACTTTATTGAACACATACAGATGAATGGGACCATTAAGGCATAAAATGATAGGAAGAAATGACAGAAAGCAAAGGAACAAGGCAGAAACAAAGACAGTGACAGAAAAGAGGAAATTTCTAGCACAGAATTTCCAGAAGGTGGGGATACTATTTATACAGAAAGAGCTCCAGCATCCCAACGGGAGATCCACTCCAGCTAATGGAAAACGAACCAGTTACAGATAGATAAACGAAAATACTGTTGATCTTCATGACAACAATGGCTTCTATGTCACAATGGCCACACAGAACCCAATACCGTTAACCAGGATCCACGGAGAATTCGCGTGCCTTCTCTACAGACATGATTCGATCACAGGGGGGTCTCTGGCTGTTCAAGGTTTGTCACAGAAGCCCCTCCACATCCATCTTTGTATTGATTAATTAAGTCCTGGGACTACGCGTGCACAGTGTGTGTGACCCGGTTCCATACTAGACTGTTAGCTGTTTGATGACTACAGATAATGAACACGAAAGGGACACTGATGCCACTCTACTCGACATGATTCATTTTCAAGGACAAGCTTTTAAAAACAAATGTAACAAAGAACAAAAGCATGAATACATGTCCTAAACAGGAAGAGATTTTTTCGTTTCACAATCTTCATACAGTCCCAGATTCATTATGCTTCCCCCAAAAACATGAATCATCAATAATGTATCAGATATCATTCTGGATGCAGGTTGTCACCACTGCAGGGATGCTAAAGTCTCTGTCATTCTTCCATGTCTGCCATTTGTCCTGGGAGTTGGGAGTTTGGTCAAGAGGTGCTCACAGCACTCCAACAATTCCATACACGCTCCACCAAATCTACTAGCAATGACCTAGAAGACTTACTAAGCCTGTGCAAAACTGTATGCGCTGGCAAAGTCTTAAAATGGAGATGGGGGATAAGGGGGGAGGGACCCATGAAACGTTAAGCTGACACCATCAGAACGATGGAAGCATTAAAATGGGCAGCAAAGTGGCCAGTTTTTAACCCTTTGACTCTCGCACCCTGTCCACCAGCATCCTGCATCGTCAACAATGTTAGCAAAGCAAAAACTTAACCCTTTGACTCCCTCACCCTACCCACCAGCTTCCTGCCGGAAACTGGTGAATAGGGTGAGGGAGTCAAAGGGTTAAGTTTTTGCAGTTTGTGGATGGGGCGCGGGAGTCAAAAGGTTAATTAATGTTGCGGGGTGGGATTGAACTCTAGGTTTCAGATCTTGGGGAGTCCACGGCTCTATCAGAAGAACCAACCAGCCCCGTGTCTGCCCTGGGACCATGCCTGCGCCGTTTCTGTCTGACAGACACACGGTGGGTGACTGCTACAAGCGCAATGACTCGATCTGAATAGTCTTTAATTGTTATTGTTATTGTTTTTATTGTTGCTTAAAGCCCAGCCGACTGCGTAGAGCCGCATCAGGGCTATAACCGCTTCAAAACATACAAAAGTTCAACACGAAAACAAAAAAACAAAAAAGAAAAGAAAATTAAGTACACACATTAATGCATTCGCGCACGTAATTTAAGCACATGCCCCCGGCGATGACCACTCCGTCCAACTTATCGCACAGGAGATTTTAAAAACACACCTAAATACAAAATTAAGCCCCTGACCTGTCACAACTCAAAAACATTTATACACCTAAAACCGCGGCAATAATGTTACCTAAAATTGCAAATTCGCATACGTACCTCACTTCCCTGGAGCCAAAAAATAGCACAAACATATACAATTAATCACCAAATATCATACACCAACACACAAACAATGTGAATGGCAGAAAATGATAGGAAGAAATGACAGAAAACAAAGGAAGGAAGAAACAAAGAGAGTGAAGAAAGAAGAAATTTCTAGAACAGATTTTCCAGAAGGTGGGGATACTATTTATACTGAAAGACCCCCGGCATCCCCAGGGGGAAAGTCTTAATTTAAAGGGCAAGCTACAAAAAAACGAACAACAACAAACAACAAGAATAATAATGAAATGATGATGATGATGATGATGATGATGATGGATGAGATGTGATGATGACGACGACGACGACGACACACAATAAAAAACAATAATAATAATAATAATAATAATACATAATAGTATAATGATAATAATAGTAATCATAATAACAGTAATAATAACAGTAACAAACTACGAAAATATATAGTCTTAAAATCAACATAGCTATATAATAATTGTATGTTGCCACAACATCCAAACAAAGCTCTAGGTCAACTACATGGAGAGACTCAGTGTGCCTTCACTATCGACATCAATAGTGCATAGGATCGGTTGGGAGGCCGATTGTCATCTGTCTTTGCATGCAGTTAGTCCTGAAGCTACGAACGCGCGGCGCCTGATTACTTCCCCCTGTCTGACTGGTGGCTGTTTAAATGCCGACAGATGAAAAACAAGACTCACTGATACACTGTGACAGACACAGACAATCTGGCTGGCCCGGTTTGTTTTATAAGCCGATAAGAAAAAAAATAGTATCGAACAATAATAACAAAAAAGTAATAATAACATATGACATACACTGTACTGATAAAACAAATCCACCGTCTTAAGGCCAGTGACAGAAAAATCCCGGGTTGCGCAACATTTAAACTGGCCTTCTCACTGTCCCATCTTAATATCATTGCTGTTCTGGTGGAGTCAGTATAGGATTAGATAAGTCCCCCTTCCCCCACTTCCCTGGGATGTTTTTTTCCTCCGTCGGCCATATCACCTGAGGCGGGGGGTGTCGACGTAAAAAAACTTGAACCAAATCAATCGATTAATGATTCAATGAAAAATATTTTACCTTACCAAATATACTCGACCCAGTTTTACTAGGATGGTTCTACAATAAATTCATGCATCTTCTTAAGGCCAATGATAGAAATATATACCCTATCAAAACCACTCAACCAAGTGTCATTAGGATGGCTCCACAAACAGCACGTGTGCCTTCTCAAAACACCTTGTCAGAAAACAGCACTAAAGCTCACAGTCAGTGTGTATCGTTCTGTCATCAAAACCTCTTTTCAGCCATCTTTCTCTGTAGTTCATCGAGTCCTGATATTGCACAGGCACTATAATATATGACCCATTTCCCCACTGTTAGCCATTGTTGGATCCCAAGCGGTAAAATACGGACCTGCACATTACTCCATCCCTGATTCATTTCGACTGGATAATAAAACACACACACACACACACACACACACACACACACACACACACACACACACACACACACACACACACACACACACACACACACACACCACACAAATGTTTCCACATCACAATCGCCAAACAAACACCAATTTCATTACGCTATTACGCTGGATCCACGGAAAGTTTCCATGTCTCTCCTCTCCCTCTCCCCTCCCTTACCCCCCCCCCCCCGCCCCACCCCTCTTAATTATCATTAATGTATTACATCATATTGGGTCCAAAATGTTACCAGGTTTGCTAGTCTCCTTAATTTCTCCTTATGTCTGCAGTTTCCCTTGGGGCCATGCATGCTTTATGTGTGAGCTATTCCCTGCCTGTCTGCTGTTCCATGCCCAGTGACATACTGTGACAGATACACACACAAAGGCTCACTTTCAATTAGTTTCAAAGAGCAAATGAAAAACAAGTAACAAATAACTAAAGGAAACGCATTTCCCAAATTGCAATAATGGCTTCACAATCGTAAAATGTCCCCCCAACTGTATCTATGACAGACCCCTAGAGTTATCACGTTTTTCCCACAGACATCAATTGATGTATTAGATCAAACAATTTCATTGCGATAGACCCGTGGAGAGTAACAGTACTTTTCTGTTAGATATATATATATATATATTGTGACCTTCCACCACGAAATCAGTCTTAACTCGCAGTCAGTCGAACTGCACTAGGAGCTAAAAAGGTGACTGAGGGTCTGTCTGGGGTGTTTTGACTTTTTCTCAAAATTTATTTCTGCAGACTAGACTATAATGTATCCCCCACAGAAATTTTTTTTCTTGAAAAAATATTACCCACGAATTTAAAATGGTATTTTAATGCACTGATCGCAGCAGAAAGAACGCAAATTCCTACCAAAAGTACCTATTTTTGTCTCTTATCATGAACCGCAACCTGCACAGTACCCGCACATGTAATATACTGATGGAAAGCTCTTTAGTCCACCTTTCAGATAATGACAGCGAAAATTAGAAACAAACTGGGTCAAAGCCACCAAATTAAGAAATCTAAGGAAAAATGTGTAGGAGAGCACACACAAACTTTAGAGGCCGTTTTCTCAAAATGGCCGTCATACAACTTAATAACTTTAAACATACATAACTTCTACATTGTTTTGAGTACAAGCTTTATTCAAGTACCAAAATAATCAGCAGAATGTACACTTTCCAGTGATATGTATATCTCAAAGTGCCCAAAATGCTAGTTAAGACTGATTTCGTGGTGGGAGGTCACTACTAGATCATAAAAGTTCATGTTGATGGACCCATGGAGAGTTACCGTACTTTTCTGTTAGATATTTATATATTAGATCATACATTTTATGCTGATGGACCCATGGAGAGTTACCAAGCTTTCCCAACAGATATTAATATCTTAGATCTTATAGAGGAGGCGCTCTACATGCAGGGACAGGACTGCAAGCCTCTTCCACACTTCAAAATTCTCTGTGCCGGTCAGTCACAAAAGCAAGCCGGAACAACAAAGTGACACAAGGATACTCTTAACCCTTTGACTCCCGCACCCTGTCCACCAGCATCCTGCACTGTCAACCATGCTAGCAAAGCAAAAAAAACCTCTGACTACCTCACCTTATCCACCAACTTCCTCCAGGAATCTGGTGAAGAGGAAGCTGGTGGATAGATGAGGGAGTGCCAGGCTGGTGGCTAGGGTGATGGAGTCAAAGGTATTTATAGTAGGATAAGCAGAACAACCTTGTTAGTTGCACCAACGTCATCAACACTGTATGCTGGCGACAGCAGCGCACACAGGGCACAGTCAAATCTGACGGCACAAACAGCTGCCATTCAACAGAAGAAGGACAGGCAAAAGCAGAACCCAAAGCCGCAAGACTCCTTCCTATGCACTGCCTGCAGAAGAACATGCGCCTCCAGGATTAGTCTTCTATCCCACATGGAGACCCAAATCGGGTGCTGGAGCCCAGTATGCTTGCTGAGTACTCATCCGTCGGATTGACGGAGCAGTCCATCATCAGAAATGAGGGTATTTTCAGGTCTGTTGGAAGTCTTACCTCATCGTGTGTGAGACACTGAATGACCACTTCCTTTCTGTTGGAAGTCTTACCTCATCGTCTGTGGAGCAGCACTGAATGACCAATTCTTCCGTTGGAAGTCTTACCTCATCGTGTGTGAGGCCATGCTGCACTGAATGACCACTTCCTTTGTAAGTCTTACCTCATCGTGTGTGAGGCACTGAATGACCATTCTTCACTGTTGGAAGTCTTACCTCATCGTTGTGAAGCCATGCATGCACTGAATGACCACTTCTTCCTGTTGGAAGTCTTACCTCATCGTTGTGAGGCCATGCATGCACTGAATGACCATTCCTTCCTGTTGGAAGTCTTACCTCATCGTCTGTAAGGCCATGCATGCACTGAATGACCAATTCCTTCCTGTTGGAAGTCTTACCTCATCGTTTGTAAAGGGCCATGCATGCACTGAATGACCAATTCCTTCCTGTTGGAAGTCTTACCTCATCGTTGTGAGGCCATGCATGCACTGAATGACCAATTCCTTCCTGTTGGAGCTTACTACGTAGCCTGCAGACGAAACCAATCTTTCCCTGTGCATCGCAGACAACATAACCAGCACACAAATACAGAGTGGCATGGTTCGATCCGATTTGTTTTTATGCAGGGCCAAAAAAAAAAAAAAAATAATAATAATAATAATAATAATCAACTCGTCCTACATGGCAGCACTGGTTTCCACATCCCCATCGCCAAACAAAGTTAGATGTCATTATGCTGGACCCACGGAGTGTTTGCAAGCCTTCTCCACGGACATCATCAGTACATCATACATGGTCTGTTAGAAGTAATTCCTCTCTTACGGTATGTTTCCAATTAGTTTTAGAGCCACAAGCGCTCTTTGTGCTGGTGTGATCTATTTCCCGGACAACCACTGACTTTTTCAAGCTGACTAATTCACATTGTCATCCATGGCAACAGGCATGAATCAATCTGAATTAACAGTGGTTGTTTTGAGAGGATTTTGTTTTTGTTTTGCTTTTTGTCGCTGTTTGTTTTGTTGGTATTTTTTTTCTTTCTTTCGGTGAGATGGGGGGAGGAGACAGACAAGATAACATTCTGTTTCAATGTAGGACCATTGAAGCAGAACAAAAACAAACTTCAATGCGCTGGACCAAGGGAGAGTTACTCTCTTTCCGGACAGACCTCACGCTGGGGTGCATTACTAAATCAAGTCTGTGGCTCCTCTCTCATCCATCCCTGTCTGCACCCTGTCTGCACCTTGTCCTGGGGCCATGCGTGACTCTCTATACACCAATACTTGTTGTTGGATGCCGTGTTATCAATCGTCGCCCATCACGTATAATATAATGGTGGTGTTCTGTGTTGTCTGATGTTTGTAGGTTATGGTGTTATGACACAATGGCTGATATTCGTTGTCTGGTGTTTGTATGTTATTGTGATAATAAAATGGTGGTGTTCTGTGTGGTCTGGTGTTTTGCTGGATTATGGTGTTATAAACAACAATTGGGGTTGATATTTTCTGTCTTGGTGTCTGGTGTTTGTTGGTTATGGTGTTAATAACAACAATGGTGATATGTCGTTGTGTCTGTGTTGTTGTTTGGTGTTAGCAATGTTGTTGTGATGTTATTGTGATATAAAATGGTGCGTTCTGCGTGTCTGGTGTTGTGGTTATGGTGTATAACAAATGGCTGTATTCGTTGTCTGGTGTTTGTATGTTATTGTGTAACAAATGGCTGTGTCCTGTTGACTGGTGTCTGTAGGTAAAGGTATGGTAACAAAATGGTTGGTGTTCCATGCTGACTGGTGTCTATAGGATAACTGTATGACGACAAAATGGCTGGTGTTCTCTGTTAACTAGTGTTTGTAGGTAATAGTATGACAACAAATGCTAGTGTTGTTCTATGTTGTAGTAATAGATGACAACAAAATGGCTAGTGTTCTCTGTAACTAGTGTTTGTAGGGTAATAGTATGACAACAAAATGGCTAGTGTTCTCTGTTAACTAGTGTTTGTAGGGTAATAGTATGACAACAAAATGGCTGCGTGTTCTCTATTAATGATGCTGGTGTTCTCTGTTAACTAGTGTTTGTAGGTAATAGTATGACAACAAAATGGCTGGTGTCCTGTGGTGACTGGTGGTGTGCGTAGGGTAATGGTATGAAAACAAAATAACTGGTGTTCTATGTTGACTGGTGTTTGCAGGGCAATGGTTGACTGCAGGGGGAATAATGGGTGTATCCATGGCTGTGCACAATATGTGCTGTTAATATCCCCCCCCCCCTCCTCGAACATAAATACGTTGTTTTCTAAGACACGTTTAGTTGTATCGATGATTTGTTCTGCAGAAGGAATATCCACGAGCAGATGATTGGACTTTATGCTAGGATTTTTCCCCCAGTCTCTTTACAACGCCAAAATTATGATTATGGCGACTAAAGACACCGTGACAGCCTAATTCCAATGCCGCCTCAATGTAAAAGCAAATGTTCAGACAAAACACAAATTTAAGACAGACAACAACAAAAAATGTCACCAAGTTGTTGTACATACATGATAACATTAACAGGACCAATTCTGGCAAACGTTTACTGTCAATCGGCGATTCGTGACATTACGAAATTTCGCCAACAACCTTGATTCATCTAATTTCCTCGTGCAAACTGGATCAGGAAACATAATCACACACTCTCCGCCAGAACGCACAGCACTCTTGTCATACGCCATAACACCATGTCTAGGGTTTTCCATCCCGTAAAGAAATGGATAAGCAAGCCTCAACTGTCAAGATACATTACAATAACAACAGAAATCAAAATAATGCGCTAGCTTAACGTTCAAGATAACTCCTCAATGAATAAGACGAAATATATGTGAGGCAATAATTCAGCGAATTAGGAGAATGATGCCAGATAATCACTGGTACACAATATCAACACCCAAGCAAAATGGACCTTTAATACAATGCAGTCTAAACTCTGGCATCAGAAAGCGAACGACAGACAGGAAGAAAAGAGGGGGCAATAATCTGGCAGCCGCACAAAGCCTCTTACGCAATCAATCTGCCAGCTTTTGTTATTTCCCCTGTCAAGCTTGAAATTGGATTCTCTCTTCAGATTTTACAGCAGCAAAATGCAGAGTCACTTTCAATTCAAAATCCAATTTTCCGGCGCATTCTGAGCGCGGCGGGCGCGTCCAGAGCTTCAACAGGATTGTGTGAACCTGCATAAACGAGAGTAATTTGGCGTGAACGTTGGGCCCCGATCGCCCCGGAGAGAGAGGTGTCAGCAATGAGAAAGCCCGGTGAGAAGTGTGGACCACTGACACACTGTCAGCCCGCCCCCCCCCCCCCCCCCCCCCCAGAACGGACAGATGTTAGACGTCCCCCTGCAAGATGCCTAGCGGAATGCACGCATGCAAACGTGATTTACCCCTCCCCCCTCGCGCCGGCCCATTTCCATGCTAATGTCTTGTGCAACTCGCCACGAAAGACGGACCGACCACTAACGAATTCGCCTAACATGCACAGGGGCTTAGCGTGCATAAAACGAAATAAGCATCCTATTGTCAAGCCATAGAACTTTCTTTCTTTCTTTACGCCTTTTTCAAACGTCCTCACTTTTAACCCTTTGACTCCCGCAGTCGGTCCACCAGCATCCTGCATTGTCAACCATGCTAGTAAAGCAAAATCTTAATCCCTCACCCGATCCACCAGCTTCCTGCAGGAAGCTAGTGGATTGGGTGAGGAGTCAAAGGGTTAAGTTTTTGCACTTGGTGATATGGTGCGGGAGTCAAAGGGTTAATCGCGACTCCGAAAACACTCCATTTCAACATATACAGCCAAGCTCATTGTGACTAAACAAGACCGAGCAACACCATAATACATTAACAATTAAATAATTATAAAGATTTTATACCTGTCTTTATCACGTGTATATGTGGTATTAGTAAAATCCACAATCACAATATAATAGAGAAGAAAAAAAAAAAAAACAGCGTAAACCATACACACAGTAATGTGTCACGCCACACATCGCACATTCTCTCTTCTCACTCTTCTCCTTTCTCTCACATCATCACTCTCTACACTAACACACACACAACACACAACACACACAACACACACACAACACACACAACACACACACACACACACACACACACACACAACACATACACAACACAAACACACACACAACACACACACAACACAACACAACAACGAATCAATCTGAACCCATTTCCTCTTACCAAACCCACCCCTACTTATATGCGTGCACCACCAACCCCAGTGTCGCGCAGAGTTGCACTGCACTGCACTGTCTTGTCTTTCTGGTTTGCCTCTGAACAACAAAAACTCAAAATCTTAACACCACGGCTGACAAGCTGCTTGGTCCACGCATGGCACGCTGGAAAAACGCCACCCCTGTATCTGATTGTTCGTTTACATTAGCCTTTTGCTTTGCCAACGTTCCTCATCATCCTCTTCCAGATTGTGACAGAAGAGTGGGGAGGAGAGGAGAGAGAGGGGGGGTGAGAGGGAGAGAGACAGACAGAGAGAGGGGAGACAGACAGACAGAGAGAGGGGGAGACAGACAGACAGAGACAGGGGAGAGACAGACAGATACAGATACAGAGAGACAAGCAGACAGAGACAGAGACAGACAGGCAGGCAGGCAGCAGACAGTCAGGCAGGCAGGCACAGACAAACAAAGATACAGGCAGACTGACAGACAGACAGCAGACACAGAGCGAGCATGCATCATCATGTTCAGCGTCCCTTCTACTGCATTTAATCAAACGCTGTAACACCGTGAAAGCAGAGTTCAACTAAAACTCGTAACAACAGAGATGGCCAGAGCCAATCAGTAACTGAATAATAATACAAAGAAGAATAAGAGAAACAACATTTAAGCAAACCACAACAAATATAATGATATAATACTACTTATCATAATAAATAAAGAAAATAACAATAACTTCTTGTACCGTGACAAAAGCCATAAAACGCTTTGCAAAGCAAAAGCGACAAAGGCAGAAAACACATACAAGGCAATACATGTCAACTAGTACTGCTAAGATGAAAACAGATAAACTATGATAATACAAGGTCAAGGAAGCAACAAAAAAGAATTATAGTAACATACCTACTTCGTACGTGAATGGCAGGGGACACCCCCCAAAAATCTCTCCCTCTCTGAGTCCCCTCTCTCTCTCTCTCACTCACAGAGAGAGAGAAAACAGACAGACAGACAGACAGACAGACAGACAGACAGACAGACAGAAGAGAGAAGAGATTCAGAGATTACAGCTGAAAAAGATGAAATTTCAGAGCAGATCTGAAAGAATAATTAAAGCTGAATGATAACTGGTCAAACATCACTGACATAATGATATTCCCACGTCATACCCGCTTCTACGTGTATTGCTATGCACACGTAAACTGAGAAACACTTGGGAATCTCCAGGTTCAAATGAAACAGTAAAAACAAAATAATCACCAGTTTATGAATAACAACAAATGAAACTGCTGCGCACTGTATGTTGCTGTCAATTCGAATACTAGAAACAATTCAGCCGTTATCAGTTTCAAAAGCTGAAGGGTGTACAGTTCAAGGACATAATTGTTCGTTTAATTAATGACAAATTGCGTGACCAAAAGTCGATTAACGCCAGTTCAACAGCTCGGAGGATGAGCACCCTTCCATCCACCACCCACACACCACACACACCACACACACACCACACACACACACACACACACACACACACACACACACACACACACACACACAAGTGAGAGACAGACAGAGAGAGAGAGAACACATACAAAGAGAGAGTACACATATACAGAGAAAGAAGAGAGAACAGAGAGAGAACAGTAAAAACACACATACAGAGAAAGAGAGAGAGAGAACAGAGACAGAAAGAAATACAGAGAGAAAACAGACAGAACAGAGAGAGAGAGAGAGAGAAGAGAGAGAGAGAGAACAGAGAGAGATACAGAACAGAGAAAGACACAGAGAGAGACGGACGTTTGGTCAGTATGACTCGGGCTGAAATAAAAACCCATTCCATGTCCCCCATCCCCCAGAAACGGTCGCCAATGAACCCCCTACCCCACCCCCCCCACCCCAACCCCCCAATCCAGGGGCAGTGAAGCCTGAAATCGTCCTGACTGCTTCCCCTTAATCCAGCCTCCGGCAACCACCATTGACACCAACTGCGGATGCTGCAGGCCGCTCAAAGTTTCTAGTGGTGGTGGATGATAATTTAGGCACTGTCTTCCGTCTTCATTTTTCTGTACAGAGTGTAGATCCTTGTTCTTGTTCGTTTAATTTGATGAAAAAGACAGACAGACAGACAGAGCCAGAGAGACAGACAGGGAGAGACACAGATAGACAAAGAGCCAGAGAGACAGAGAGAAACAGAGCCGGATGGAGAAAGAAAGACAGAGTGAACGAGAGAGTGAAACAAGATAAGAACGAAGAGAGCGATGCAGAGAGAGAGAGACAATAAGAGAGAGACAGAGAGGAGACAGAGAGAGAGAAGAGAAGAGAGAGAGATGAGACAGAGAGAAGACAGACAGAGAACAGAAACAGACAGACAGCAGACAGGCAGACGAGACAGAGGAGAGAGACATTTGGTCAGTATGAATAAGGTAACGAACGGGGCTATAATAAAAACCCATTCCATGTCCCCCATACACCCAGGCCTAACAGTCCTCCTCGGCGGCTGGAACCGGTCGCCAATGACCCTCCCCCTCCCCTCTCCGCCCCCCAATCCAGGAGCAGTGAAGCCTGAAATCGTCCTGACTGCTTCCCCTTAATCCAGTCTGCGGCAACCACCACTGACACCAACTGCGGATGCTGCGGCCGCTCAAGGTTTCTAATCGTGGTGGATGATAATTTAGGTGCTGTCTTCCGTCTTCATTTTTCTGTACAGAGTGTAAACCCTAGTCCTTGTTCGTTTAATTTGATGAGAGAGACAGAGACAGAGAGAGAGACAGAGAGACAGACGTACATACAGAGAGAGACACAGACAGACAAAGAGACAGAGAGACAGACAGAGAGACAGAGAGAAACAGAGTGAACGAGAGAGTGACAGGAAGAGCGCGCGAGCTCACAGAGAGAGAGAGAGAGAGACAGACAGACAGACAGACAGACAGACAGACAGACAAGGGCAAAGTGAATGCGAGAGTGAAGACTAAGTGTTCGTGAGTGTGTAAGTGTCGGTCCAAACAGATTATATTCGCTGTTATTATAATGATGAATATAGCGAAGATCACGACCACGATGATGATGATGAATATGAGGTCACTTTTGCTAGTGATTTACAACGATGATGATGAAAAGCAGGGAGACAGCAACGACGAGCAAGGATGATGATGTTGGGGTAGTAGCGGTGGTGGTGGTGGTGACGGTGGAGGTGCCAGTGATGTGTGCATGTGCTCGCGTGCACAACTGACGGCTTGCATGCACGATTCCGCGTGTCTTGTGTATGCATGCGTGCGTCGCCTGTGTGTTTGTCCATGGCAAGATGATGATGATTATTATGATCCTGATGCTGATGCTGATGATGTGAGCTAGTGTAGGCGTGGAAGTTTGACTGATGATGCTGATGCTGATGACTGACTGACTACTCACTCACTCACTCCTTCTCTCTCTCTCTCTCTCTCTCTTTTGTCTCTCTCCCCCCGTCCTCCCTCCCTCCCTCTCTCCCTATATGCATAACCTTTATTTAAATATGAAAATTTTGCGTGTGAAAGATAGTTTGATATGAACAAGTTACACCTGTGTATGGATTCTGAGCCTAAGAGTACCTGGACAGCCTTATACCATCCTCCTATACTCATCAATCATCACTTCAAAATCTGAAGATGTTATCTGAAATCTGTACCCTACGTCTCCCTTGACGTTCACTCCACGGCTAAAATGGCCACTACTTGCAGATAAAATGATCAAGCTTTCACTCAAGAGAGAAGGAGAGATTCAGATTATAACTCAAAGCTGCATGACAATAACATATATGTATTTCCAAAGAGGCGAGAAAAATTTTTTTCGATTACAACTTAAACCTGCATTGCTAAAGATCTCTCTCTCTCTCTCTCTCTCTCTCTCTCATCACTCACCCCCACTCCTCCCTTCTTCCCCCCAACACACACACACACACACACACACACACACACACACACACACACACACACACATTGCATTAATTTATTACTGCCACGCCCATCCAGAGAGGTGAAAAATCATTCCAAACTACTGACAGAGGTGTAAGTTAGACCTTCATCAAAATCCAACCTATCTGTAACACAACACGAACATTAACAACTTTTAAATTAAAAGCCCATTTTCAATCTATTCGATGTCAAAACTACACCATTTTGCTCTGGCGTATAAGAGAGACGGACACAGCCAGCCAGACTAAATATGTCAAAGATGGCGGAAAGCAAGGGCGACAATGCTTATTACTTTTCAATTCTGAAAGGCATTTATCCCCCTTGCTTGCTGCCATGTTCTCCCCTTCAGCGTACAAAACAATGGCTACACCGGGGAAATGGAGTTCCGCATGGCACCACAGGAGGCTGCAGGACATGGGGGTGAGGGGCAGGTTTGGCAGAAATGACTCATGGCTTGCATGTTGCGAGGTACAAAAGCTCAAAGCCACAGATTAAAAGCTAAAAGGCATACTCTCCGTATAACAGTGCCTACTAAGCTTGACATTAATCACAAAGGATCATTCCACCCAACTGATACGTGTACTTTCTCGTTAGAACTTGCCATACTTTCAACAACAACAAAAACAAAGGATTTGAAAACACTGACATTTGAATTAAACTTAATCTACAACATACCATTCGGAAATGCAAATAAAAGCATACTCTGTATTGTTGTATTCTTCTCGAACCAATGTACTAATTTCGCGTAAGCACCATACATTCTCTCTCTCTCTCTCTCTCTCTCTCTCTCTCTCTCTCTCTCTCTCTCTCTCTCTCTCTCTCTCTCTCACACACACACACACACACACACACTCACTCTCTCTCTCTCTCTCTCCCTCTCTCACTTTACCTACCTACCTACCTATCTACCTACCTACGTGCGCGTGTTCATGTCTGTGTGTGTGTGTGTGTGTGTTCTAATATTCAACAACAATGTACAACATCACACAACTATCAGATCTGTCTCTGTCTCTTTTCAAGGTCTGTGAGCTTCGGAGGGCTTTTTTTTTTTTTTTTTTTTTAAGCTAGGCTTTCGCTTAGACTCTGACTCATTCGTCTGTCCATGCAGTGCTTTCTGTGTGTGACGAGCCTGAAGCTATTTTACCGTTCTCTCGACTCTGGAGTCCCCCCCTCCCCCACTCTCTCTCCCTCTCTATCTCTCTCTCTCTCTTTGTCTCTCCTTCTTCTTCGTCTCATTCTGTCTCTTCTCTCTCTCTCTCTCTCTCTCTCTCTCTCCTTCTCTCTCTCTCTCTCTCTCTCTCTCCCTCTCTCCCCCCATGTCGTGTTCAACAGGATTTCTTATCCACGACCAATGGGTATTGACATATAATACGAGCTTCCAGCTCGACATGTCACCTGCCTCGAGGCACTTCTCAGGAGATGTTGAGAGCTGCCTTAATCATCAGAAAGTTTTCCTCAACAAATTCGTGGTTTTGCTCTTGTTGTTGTTGTTGTGTTGTTGTTGTTATTGTTGCTTGTTGTTCTTGTATGTTCTTGTTGCTTGCTACTGCTACTGCTGCTGCTTCTGCTGCCGCTACTGCTACTGATGCTGCTTCTACTGCCGCTACTGATGCTGCTTTTTAAGCGTTCCAGTTTTCCTCGGATGCGATGCGTGTATGCACGTTTTTGTCCGCGCTGCGCAGGTGGTATGCTTTAGATTTTATAAACATTTTTTGTGATGCTGTTTTCAATAAAATATAACCGATAGGGCGTTAACTGACGTCTTATCAACGGGACTACCGCGGCAGTTAATTCTATTTTAAAATACTTAAGACACACTGAGGGTTGCCTTATTGTCTATTGAGTTCTCCTAACGTATTCGATTTTAAATTCTTCAACAGATCAGAATAACTAGTCCATGTGCATTGACAAGTCATGGAGCGTACAACTGACACGCCTAAGGCACTGGTTCGCAAACTTCTTCACAGTGTGGCTGATGATACAATGCATACTTAATGAGACATTTAAGATCGACACATCAGATTAGGTAAGAAACGTAATGAAGGTGAGTGGACACACCTGGCCCGAAGGTGTGATATTCGTTGACTATCCAAAGATCGTTACGGTTACATCACATCTCCTCTCTCTCTCTCTCTCTCTCCTCTCTCTCTCTCTCTCTCTCTCTCTCTCTCCTCTCTCTCTCTCTCTCTCTCTCATATTATTGATTCAAAACAAAAAAGCAGAAAACACCGCCAGCAACAACAACCACCAAAGAAAAAACAAGCAGCGAGGAAAGAAACTCGGCCAAAATCTACCAGCTGTTTCCCCCAGAAAGGAACGAACGAAACCAGAGCCTACCACTACCACGTAGATGCAGCTCGTCACGTCTTCGACCTAACCCGTCGGTCATTATTACCCAGGCACAAATAATAAATCCCAGCACATGGAAACTGACGAAGGATGCCAGGAATTCAAATCAGCCAGGCCGCAAAACAGCCAACAATCCAACCAACAAACGCCATCATGGCCAAGCAACAAAAGCCAGAGGTCTATGAGGCAGTAAATCACGGCCGCCAATCGCTCTTAATGGCAAACGGGGATACGGTGCAAATACAGCAGGATGCACAGGCACAGCCGACAGGGGTACACCCGTAAAATGT
>CM060306.1:105879616-105887116 GCA_030674185.1 Monoplex corrugatus | reverse complement strand
GACAGACAGACAGACAGACAGAGAGAGAGAAACACACACACACACACACACACACACACACACACACACACACACACACACACACACACACACACAACACACACACACACAGCACAGCACAGGCACAGAGAGAACGAGAAAGCCAAAGGTGAGCAGAAGAGGCGAGGAGATCAGCAGGAGATTAGACACATGAGGGAAACGAATATTCGCTAACTTCCTTTCCCAAGCGTTCAGTCAGCATGTACAAGCCCTCATGACGCACACTTCAACACCTCAGCTCCACCTCCCCTCTCCCTTCTCCAAGTCAGCTCGACAAAAAACATGGTCAAATCTCACTAACAGTAACACCAACCTTCTTTCCTAGACACAATTCGTATATTACACACATACACACACAACACACACACACACAACCATCAACACCACACACACACACACAATATATATATATATATATATATATATATATATATATATATACATATATATATATATACAATATATATACATATATACATACACATTTATACATGGATGCATACAATTATACATACATACATACATACATACATACATCATACATACATACATATGTACGTGCGCAGGCATGTTCGTACGTCCGTACGTACATATATACACATTCATACACTCATACATTCATGCATACATACATACATAAATACATACACGCATGTATGTGCATGTATGTACGCCATGTAAGGTGCCATGATTTTCAAGCTTATTCATTCGCCAGTCCTCAACTATTACACACACACACACACACACACACACACACACACACACACACACACACACACACACACACACACACACACACACAACACACACACACAACGCACGCACGCACGCAAGCACGAAAGCAAGACGCACGTACACACAACGACATACAGACATATCTTTCTCTCCGGTTGATATGAATAATCTCCCTGTTTTAACGAAATTTAGAAATGGAAATGTACAACCAAACAAAAAAGAAGAAACTAGAGAGAGAGAGAGAGAGAGAGAGAGAGAGAGAGAGAGAGAGAGAGAGAGAGAGAGAGAGAGAGAGAAGCTATATAACGGGAATAATGCAAGATAAATATCCAGATATACTGCATCCCTCCTCCTGGCAATGGTGCGATAGACGAATGGTTTACAACTGGAAGGTTATGTTCGAGCCTGCTCGAGTGTCGCCTGGTAGACAAAAGGCAGGAGATTTTTTCCTATCTCTCAGGTCAACAAACCTGCTTAGTGCCTGAACCCCGTGGTATTAAACATTTTCCTGATCTAATGCACACTGATATCAAAGTCAGTACGCTAAACCTTAACAATCTGCACACCCCAGAACAACGAGCTCGAACTACTAAGAGAAAGCTAGCTAAATGTTTGTTTCATTTTACGTCGTACACAAAGCAGTAATATATACACGGGAAAGCTCTGATCCAATCGGCGTGAAGTCACCTAGAGACAATGCTAAAGAGCGGAAATGTCCATGGTTAAAACTCCTTATCTTGACGTTGTTCACGTGCGATTCAGTTTGTTACAAATCCTATTAACTCTTTGACTCCTGCACCCTATCCACCAACTGCACAAACTTAACCCTTTGACGCCCTGACCCTATTCACCAGCTTCCTGGAAGCTGGAAGCTGGTGGATAGAGTCAGGGTGTCAAAGGGTTCCTGCAGGAAGCTGGTGGATAGGGTCAGGGAGTCAAAGGGTTTTGTTTCGATATCATTGATGATGATGATGTAGGATGCTAGTGGATGGGAATGAGGGAGTCAAAGGGTTAATGTTGCTGACACATGATTCAGTTTGTTTCAAATCCGTTGACAAAAAAGGCGGGGGGGGGAAATCTGGGCTCGTCAGGGATTCGACCCTCGAGCGGTCCACAGCTTACTCAACATCTTACCAATGCTTGGGTTTATGCGCCGGCTTACGGCTTATCGCCATGACCGTTTTAAGTCTCCTAACCCCCCCCCCCCCCCCCCCATCATATGGCACCTGCGGCGTAAGCGCATACAGAATTTCTGCGGCGTAGATGCATACAGAATTTCTGTGGCGTAGGTGCATACAGAATTTATGCCGGGAGCGGGAACGGCACTTAACATTTCTCAAAGGTTTTGCTCATGTCGGGGTATACTATTCACGACCAGCCCTGGTATGAAGGCACGCTTGACCTAAATCTTAGCAGGCATGAAGCAATACTGTTGATGCAACGTCTGGAAAAGGTAACAATGTTCACTCATAATTCCTTCCTTCTGATGGGGGGGGGGGGGGGGGGCGGGGGGGAGTGCAGATTTTAACCGAAGGTGGGTCAGCGATTTGGTTCAAAAAACTGGGAATTTTTGAATCAACAATTTTTCAAGTTGATCAGTTTTACAAGATCACGCAAAATTGTTATTATTACGATATGAGTAAAAATAACAGATTGTATGACTTGACCATGCAGACAAAAATTCGATACGATTCCTTGATTTTTTTCTACGCAAACATGCGCATGCTCGCCCGAGGCGAAGATGAGAGACAGAGACAACAGAGACACAGAGCTCAGAATTCAGAAAGTTTAGTTACGGTAAACAGACAGATCTCGGTCCACACACCACAAACAGAAGGGGAAAGGGAGAGGTCGTGGTTTGTTTTGGTGATTCTGTACGTTTTACATTCATCTTGTCCGGTCCATAGAGTAATACAGAAAAAAAACGAAAAAAAAAAACAAACAACAACACACACACACACACACACACACACACAGGAAGAGACAGAGACAGAGAACAGACAGACAGACAGACAGAGACAGACAGAAAGACAGACACAGAGACAAACAGAAAGACAGATAGACAGAGACAGACAGAGACAAGACAGACAGAGAGACAGACAGAGCAGGACAGAGACAGACAGAGGCAGAGGCAGACAGGACAGACAGACAGACACAAGAGACAGACAGAAAGACAGACACAAAGAGACAGACACAGAGACAGAAAGACAGATAGACAGAGTGACAGAGACAGACACAGAAGAAAAAAAGACAGACAGACAGACTACAGAACAGAAAAATACAATCTCTTTTTCCAAATCAGCAGAGAGTGACTGAGGTAAACAACACGACAACCAATGCAAAGTCTTGAACAGAACCAAGTGCTCTATTCTTCACTGACACTGGGGCATTTTCTGCTCTGCTGCTTCCAGCCAAAAGACGATGATGATTACTTCTCGCGTATATGTACGTCACACCACTATCCTGTTTCGCGCTGTAATGAGCAAAGAAATGAACCAGAAACCCAATACGTGCATCAAGTCTGAGGTGTCTTATTGTATGTAATTTGTAAAAGAGCAACGAAATGAACAAATATCATGACTACCCTGCATTACGAGGAAGTCTGTCCCCGAGAGCAAACAAGTCGAACAAATACCGTAATCGTTATACCTCTCACTGAGGGTGTCTTATTCTATGTTGAAGGAAAATGGTACGTGTGAACACATACAATATCGTAAAGAACTTTCTCTTATTTTTACATAAAAAGTACGGAAATAAGCAACAATTGTCATATATATCTATATCTGATATAACTGATGGCAGTTTATGCTGTGTACGCTGGTAAATGAAAAATGAGATGAACAAGTACTATCTTATGTTAAAACAACACACACACACACACACACACACACACACACACACACACACACACACACACACACCACACACACACACACACGCGCGCGCGCGCGCGCGCGCGCGCCACAGACCTGCTAACTTTCCTGAAACAATGTCGAATTTATTGCCTCAATCCTTGCTCAGAAATCATCACTATGCCATGTAACAAGTATTGAAAATTTGCCTTTCTTGTTTTTCTCTATAACTGTCCCTGTGTTTTTATACTTCTCTTCTACATTGTTGGTGTGGATGGCATTACATTTAAATACAAGGGGTTTGTTTCATTGTTGTTATTGTAGTTGTTGTTTGGGAAAGGGGTCTGTTTTGGGCTAAGATGTTGATGTCTAGCATTTATTTTGAAATTTCAGTGTCACACACAATCGTTTTGCAGAAAATATTCGCCTTTGTACCTTGTTTTAAAACAATCGGTCAAAAAAAGCTTTGCCTTCTTTTACCTCGTTACAGCACTTTCGTTTCGCGTCAAAATTGTACAACACAAGTTGTGTAGGCTAGTATATTTACAATAAATTAGCCTAGGATCGGACAAGGGCTTCTTTAACCCCCACCTCTTCCCCCCTGTACTAGACATTGAGTGGTGGTCTGGTTGTCTGTCTCAGTCTGTCTATCTGTCTCTGTCTCAGTCTCTCTGTCTGTCTGTCACTCTTTGTCTCTGTCTCTGAATGAGACGACAGACTGAGATCTCGTTTGCACGACACATCCGCGCACGTTAAAGATCCCACAACAACAACGGAGCTGTCTCCGGCAAAACTGTAACAAAGTCCACTTTCGTATGTAAATCAAATACACGAATACAAGCGGGGAAAACAGAAAATAATGGATGGCTCTGCAAAGCAGCGATGTGTTTCTTTCCGGAGGGAACAGCCTGCATTTCACACGGTAACTCCACTGTCACGAAAAACAAATAAATGCAACATAATGCAATGCGATACGACATGATGTGATAAGATACGACACACCTCACTACACTACACGACACGACACGACACGATACGACACTACACTACACTACTACACTGCACTGCATTACACTACACTACACATGTACACTACTGCACTGCACTGCACTGCACTGCACGACACGACACGACACGACACGACACGACACGACACGACACGACACACTACACTACACTACACTACACTACACTACGATATGATAGAATGCAATACTATCTATAATACAATATGATCGACTACAATACGATATGACAGAATACCAAAAGATATGATACAAAATGATAGAATACAATGCGATATGATAAAATATGATCGACCACAATACGATATGATAGAATGCCATAACGATATGACACAATATAACAGAATACAATGGGATATGATAAAATATGATCGACCACAATACGATATGATAGAATGCCATAACGATATGACACAATATAACAGAATACAATGGGATATGATAAAATATGATCGACCACAATACGATATGATAGAATACCATAACGATATGATACAAAATGATAGAATACAATGCGATATGATAAAATATGATCGACCGCAATACGATATGATAGAATGCCATAACGATATGACACAATATAACAGAATACAATGGGATATGATACAGTATGACAGACTACAATACGATATGATAGAATGCCATACGATATGACAGAATACAACACGATATGATACGATGTGAACGAATACAATACGATACGATAGACTACAATATGATACGATAGACTACAATACGATGTGACAGAATACAATATAATACAGCACGATACAATCCACCATAACATCGACCCTATCTTTGGAAGAGGAACTGACCGGCAGAATAGGAAAGGCTACAGCTGCATTCAAGAAACCGATAAGCTTTGGATAAAAACCAAGACCCTAATTTACCAAACATGCGTCCTCCCAACACTCCTTTACGGGAGTGACACGTGGACCTTGTGTGCTGGTCAGAAAAGGAGGTTAAATAGTTTCCATATGACGTATAAGGGGTTGGAACTAAACAGCAGGAAGACTGAAGTCATGGTGATCAGTAAAAAACATGAAAGCCCCTCATGCAAAATAACAGCAAATGGCACAACTTGACACAGGTTAATAAGTTCAAATACCTGGGAACGGTCATTTCATCAGACGGCAGATGCACATCAGAAATAGCCGGCAGAATCGGCCAAGCCAAAACAGCATTCAAGAAGATGACAAGTATTCCTACCAACAAATGCCTATCAATTAAAACATCAGGAAGAGAGTCCTTGAATGTTATATAGAACCAATACTGTTGTACGGATGTGAGGCGTGGACAGTCAGCAAGCAAAGCCAGAGCAAAATTGAGGCAGCCGAGATTGTCTAAGAAGAATGTTGAGAGTTCCATGGACAGCAAAGAAAACAAACGAGATAGTCTTGATGGACGCAGACACAAGTAGATCACTCATAAGGAAGATTAGGAAAAGACAGGCAACATTTATAGGCCATTTTATGAGGAAAGGGGATTTGGAGCACCTGGTCACAACGGGAAAGCTGGAGGGAAAGAGAGCACCAGGTAGACCCAGGGAGAAAATGCTAGACGGACTTGCAGAGTGGCTGAAGACGAGGAGGGTGGAGGAGATGCTTGGGGCAACAAGAGATAGAGACAAATGGAAGTCCATGATCGCCAACGCATGCCAGTGCACCTGATGATGATGATGATGACGTGTTTACGAAAAATTTTATAAATTAAATGGCAAGATAGAGTCCTGGATACAGTAGTGCTCAAAAGAGCTGGCATTCAGTCACTATATCCCATCCTGCGGTCTTGGCGTCTCAGGTGGCTTGGTCACGTTGCGCGCATGGATAACTCCAGAATCCCAAAGCAGATACTGTATGGGGAGCTGTCTGAGGGCATGCGTAATGTTGGACGACCCAAGCTTCGCTTCAAGGACCAATGTAAAACGTCCATGATGGAATTTTTTATCAATGTTGCGAACTGGGATACGGTTGCTCAGGATTGAATGGAGTGGAGAGCT
The DNA here is from genome assembly GCA_030674185.1 of Monoplex corrugatus. Classification (NCBI taxonomy): domain Eukaryota; kingdom Metazoa; phylum Mollusca; class Gastropoda; order Littorinimorpha; family Ranellidae; genus Monoplex; species Monoplex corrugatus. The sequence continues at coordinate 105,880,466 of CM060306.1, read as the reverse complement.
ACTGTTTTCACGGAAGCAAAGAGCTATGAAGAGGATAGAGTCGAGCGCGCTATAGAGGCTAGACAAAGACGCAAATGCCCCACGGTGGATGACTCCACAGTATACTACTACTGTAGTCGTTGTCAGAAACCGTGCCGATCAAGCATTGGTTGTTTTAGCCATGAGCGTCGCTGTGTTTTAAGATAACTAATTTTACGCTACCGACCGTCGCCATCGACGAAAAAGGCCACATAACACATAAGATACGATGCAATGTGCGAATGCGATAATACGATGCGATACGATACGAATACGATACGATACGATACGACAAACCGCTTCAACCCAGCACTGTATGTACATCACACGACGTGGGTTTCCAATCTACTGGGTCACTGACGGGGAGGGCGGATGGCTGTTAGAAGGTCTCATCAACCGTTAGCCCTTTTTCAGGGTAGTCAGGTGTCGTCAAGGAGAACTAATCCTGTAAACCAACAACCACCCGGTGATGTTTTCCCACACCAAGCCGATGTCTTTCCCGGCAGTTTGTGTCTCCTTTGGTTTACTTTGGACAGTCCCAGACGCGTTCAACTCGGGTAGGAATAATGTGTTTACTAACCGGGTGATTTTGTTTTCTCTCTCTCTCTCTCTCTCTCTCTCTCTCTCTCTCTCTCTCTCTCTCTCTCTCTCTCTCTCTCTCTCAGCTGACTGCTCTGTACTTTGATATGTTTGTATACATATTTGAATGCGATGAGGTCCTTCTATGAACACATCTCCTTCCCCCTCCTCCCCCCCTCCTCCCCCTCTCTCTCTCTCTCTCTCATGATCATAATATGCTCGACTGATGAATGTGTTTTTTATGATGGCAGTT
>CM060306.1:105842116-105874616 GCA_030674185.1 Monoplex corrugatus | reverse complement strand
GGCAGTCGGGCAGAATAAGATAGTAAAGCATTAGTTTTGGCTGACTGGTTGCAATTTGGTGTGTCTGTCTGCTTCAAATATAGTTTTCAATGCAAATTAATCTGACTTTTACACGCTCGCACGCATGCACGAACACACACACACACACACACACACACACACACACACACACACACACACACACCACACACACACACACACACACACACACACACACACACACACACACACACACACCACACACACACACACACACACAAACAAACAAACAAACAAGGAGAAGGGAGAGCAGAAAGGAACAGGGTGTACAGACGAATACGAAATGTTTTACAGTCATATGTTTTGTCACCTCATTCACAGAATAGCTGTGATAGGGTAATCAATGATAAAATTCAGACAGAGAGACAGACAAACAGACAGACAGAGACGGACAGACACAGACACAGACAGACATAAAGACAGAGAGACAGAGACAAGACAGACAAAGACACAGATAGACAGACAGACACTGAGACAGACAGACAGACAGACAGACAGACGCTGAGACAGACACAGAGAGAACGAAACGAGAGAGAGAAGCAAATGGACAGAGAAAACGAAAAGACAGTCAGACAGACAGACAGACAAACACAGAAATTATGATGAAAACAAACGTCATCTCCAACCCACCAATAAATAAATAAAACAAATAAACAAACAAAAATCACATGAATCAATAAATAAAAGAATACTCAAAACTAACCATTATGGTAGACCTTTCGCTCCCAAACAAATCAAACAAACAAACAAAAGACTGCTCAAAACTAACCATTATGGAAGACCTTTCGCTCCCAAATAAGTAAAACAAACAAAACAAAGAATACTCAAAACTAACCATTATGGCACACTTCGCTCCTAAAAATAAAACAAACAAACAAAAGAATACTCAAAACTAACCATTATGGCAGACCTTTCGCTCCAAAATAAATAAAAACAATAAAAAAAAAATTTAAAAATACTCAAAACTAACCACTATGGAAGACTTTCGCTCCCAAATAAGTAAAACAAAAACAAAAAGAACACTCAAAACACTAACCGTTATGGAAGACCTTGCGCTCCCGAATCAGCTGACTTAGCGTGTCGTAGATGAGCTGGTTGGTGGGCAGGTTGGTGTTGCTGTACCAGTGCTGCAGGCGTGATCGGATGGCCTCTAGGGTGGCCGTGTGGTTGCTGTTGTTCAGCTCCGTGATGATCAGGCACAGAGAGTCTGGCAGCGGGATGAACTGGGTCTGTGGAATCACCTGCATCTCGATACCGTTCACGTCACCTGGAAAAGTCATTCAAGTCACCGCCAATTCTAATCAAGTCAAGTTGAAGTCAAATTCATTATCTGTCAATGACAATCACATAGCGATCATAACTGAAACACATGTATATAAAAAAAAAATTAAAAAAATAAAAAGTCAACCAACCAATCAATCAGTCGTTATTTACGTGTTTAACTCTTTGACTCCCGCACCCTGTCCACCTGCATCCTGCGTTGTCAACCATGCTAGCAAGGCAAAAACGTGACCCTTTGACTCCCTCGCCCTATCCACCGGCTTCATACAGAAAGAAAGTGGACAGGGTGAGGGAATCAAAGAATTAAGTTTTTGTAGTTTGTAGACAGGATGCAGAGTTAATGGGTTAAAGCCCAGCCGACTGCGCAGAGCCATATCAGGGCTATAAACCACTTTCAATACATACACAATACTTCGACAGGAAGGGAAAAAAGGAAAAGAAAACTAAGCACATATATATGTTTTTAAAGCCCACCCTCGCAATACCAGGCATAAGCTCAAGAAGAAATAGCCTCCTGCTGGAATATTGACCAACTCCGTCCAATCTATCGCACAGGGATTTAAAAAACAACCTGAATACAAATTTAACATACATAAGGACACTCAAAACATACACAAAAAAACCGGACCTGAACTACCTAAAACTGCTCCGCACATCTCATTCCCTAGAGCCAAAAATGCACTTAATACATGTACCCAATTATCAATTCCGAAGAAAAAGTACATAAGACTTTATGAACAAAATACGGTGAATGGACCACAAGGCAGAAAATAAGTAAAATGACAGAAACCAAGCAAAAGGCAGAAACAAAGAGAGAGACGAAAAGAGGAAATTTCTAGCACAGAATTTCCAGAAGGTGGGGATCCTATTTGTACTGAAAGAGCCCCCAGCATCCCCACGGGGGAAATTCAAATCAAGTCAGGTCATCTTCATCATCTCTCTATGAAAAACTACAAAGTCACATAGTGAACATAAATTCACACACATGTAAAAAACAAAAAATCAACTAACCAATCAATCAATCAATCAACACAACCAACCAACCAACCAACCAACCAACCAACCAACCAACCAACCAACCAACTAATCATTAAATAAATTCAATGATGACAATTTCTGACATTAAAACATTACTAAATACGCGCACCCCACTCCCCACCCCCCGTAACTTTCACTAAAACACACACGACACAACAACACAAACACACACACACACACAACACACTCACTCCTCACCCTCTCTCACACACACACACACACACTACACTCTCCTCACTCCACAGCACTCCACACTCACACTCACACCAACACCTACCACACACAAACACAGCGCCGCGCGCGCACCACTTCTGCACAACAATCAAAAAGTCTGGGGGAAATCCTAAACAAATACGATAACATTAACTGATAACATCGACTCGGCTGACTTCTACATTAATCACAGGCAGCTTTTTATGTCAATAACCGTACACAGCCAGTAGCTTGTATACATATTTACAAAATTTATAGTGATTGAGACGATCAACGATAAATATATATGTTCAAAAAGTTATCACCTTCCTTAAAAACGTGAGGATACCAACGATCAAACACATTAAAACATTAACCTTTTGACTCCCACACCCTAACATTAACCCTTTGACTCTCCACACCCTATCTCTCAGCATGCCTTGTCACCTCCCAATACACCCTATCCCCACCTATCCTTCCAGTGAAAACTGGGGATATGGTGAGGGAGTCAAAAGCGTTAAGTATTTGCAGTTGGTGGACAGGGTGGGAGTCAAAGGGTTAACAAGCTTATCGACGACGACTCGTTTTAAATGAGTATGGAAAGCTGTGCATGTCAGCGTCGAAAAAGCCACAGACAAGGTAATGGAAATTTAAAATAACAAATCTGTTTGCCAACCAAGTTACTTCAGTTACAATTCCTGTGACAATCAGACAATGTTATTCATCATTTTACAATCATCATTGCATTACTGTAGCTTTCAGTAATGCCTGATGGGTGAGTGCGACTAGACTGCCTTGTATTTAACTTTCCTCGATATTTTATGTTGTGTATAAACAAAAGGGGGTTAAGTACTAGCAGGTCTGCACACATGTTAACCCTTTGACTCCCGCACCCTGTCCACCAGCATTCTGCATTGCCAACTATGCTTGCGAAATAAAAACTTAGCCCTTCGAATTCCTCACCCTATCCACCAGCTTCCTGCAGGAATATTGAAAGGAATTAATTTTTATTTTTGTAGTGGTGAGGGTACAGGGAGTCAAAGGGTTAACATAAGAGATCAGAAAAATCCCCATCCTTCACCATCACCCATGTGAGTTTACACCAAACTCCCTTGATATATCCAGACCATGATTCTATCATTTTACGATCGATTCATTATCGCTTCCTTTAGCATGGATGACCAGGGCTAGCTTAGACAGCATTCTCTTTAGTCTTCCCCTCACCGAACTATGGGAGCCATGTACCAAAAAGTAAACCCCTACTCTTTGCCAGCAGGAGAACAACATGAGCAAAGAACATGTTTGAAGCCAGCCTGACGTGTATGTAACGTTTTACACATTTCTCACTTTTTTTTTTCTTTAGCCTGACGTGTATATAACGTTTTACACACATTTCCTACTTTTTCTTTCAGACTTAAAGAGCAGAACATCAAAAACAAAAACAAAAGTTTCCTTTGAAAGAATATGCCTGATGTTTACAACGGCATGCAAAATTTACGACTGAGAGTCATTTACGCATGGAGCACAAAGGCAGACGAAAATACCAGTATGGTCTCGTCCAGCCCAGAGTACAATTTACGTAATACTTGACTGCCAAGCTCTTGCAGGTATTACATGAAAAGAAGCAGTGATGCAAACGAAGGAAACACGCTCTCTGACATCAACCCATAAGCAAGCAGACGATTTCACAACGTAAAGGGGAAGCAGGGGGGGGGGGGAGAGGAGAGAAGACGTCAGTTCCGGTTTCCTCCTCTCTCCCCCCCCCCCCACACCTCCGCTTGAACAGATTGAGTAAACCTCTACACCATTTTTTTCCCCTTCTTTCTTTCCTTACTTCATGCACGCACACTCGTTTTGTTCACACAAAGACAGACAGGGACAGAGCGACTGACAGACGGGCACACAGCGAGACTAACGGACAATATGACAGAGAGAGTAGGAAAACAAACCACAAAAAAATTCATGGTATTTCCATCTAATCAGCGTTGTTACTTTGGGTGAACGAACAAAGTTTCCTGCACGTTGTAAGGGAAGGAAAAACCCTCGTTCTGGCTTGACAACCGAATCCCCCCCCCCGGCCCCCTGTCTGTCTCTGTCAGTGCCTGCCTGCCAGCCAGCCTGCCTGCCTGCCTGCCTACCTGCCTACCTGCCTGCCTGCCCCTCCCTCCTCTCTCTCTCTCTCTCTCACTCTCTCTCTCTCTCTCTCTCTCTCTCTTTTTCTCTCTGAATTTCTCAATTTACAAGCAGAGAGTGTGGGGGACTTCCAACCAAACACTCAACCACAGGACAGAATTTACCGGACGGTCAGCTTCCGCATGCCACCTTCGCTAGGGAAAGTTGAAAAAAAAAAAAAAAAAGCATTTTGAGCTGTGCATGATACCTACATCTACATAATGCATCCACCAGTAGACCCACACTTTTTTCATTTGTCACATCGTTTTCCACTTCGCTGTCCACGTTGTGACTTCGATTTATTTTTTTTCAAACTCACCCACCTTGTGTATAAATCTCTCTCTCTCTCTCTCTCTCTCCTCTCTCTCTCTCTCTCTCTCTCTCTCTCTCCTCTCTCTCTCTCTCTCTCTCTCTCTCTCTCTCACACACACACACACACACACACACACACACATCACACACACACACACACACATACACCACACAGAGACATACACACACACACACACACACACTCTCTCTCTCTCTCTCTCTCTCTCTCTCTCTCTCTCTCCTCTCTCTCTCTCTCTCTCTCTCTTGTCGTGGACGGCGGCATTCATCATCGTCATAATCATCATACATGACCCAAAACGAATGTCAAGCCTTCGATTCATCACAATTCTAACGCCATTTTCCTTAAGTGAGTTACCATGTCAAACTGAAAGTAGAACCAGCAGGACTCGATCTAAACGCTGTTTCAAATAGTTGAACAATCCATCTCCCGTGCTTATGGAAATAACATCAAATCCCCCCCCCCCCCCCCCCCATCTCTCGCTCTGTTACCCACGAAGTCAAGAAAACAGAGGAAGGCAGAAAGACAAACGGACATGCAGGCAGGCAAGTCGGCAGACAAAAGAAAGACATTTATCCACACTGAAACAGTGGACAGGGAAACAGATGGACAGACAGGCAGATAGAATAGCATGCAGAGGACAGGAAAACGGTTGGACAGACAGGCAGATATAGACAAACATGCAGATGACAAAAAAACAAAACAAAAACAGACGGCACAGACAGACAGGCAGATAGACAAACATGCAGAGGACAGAAAAACAGATGGACAGAGACAGATACAAACATGCAGAGGACAGAAAAACAGATGGACAGAGACAGATACAAACATGCAGAGAAGACAGAAAAACAGACAGACAGACAGACAGGCACATAGACAAACATGCAGAGAAGACAGAAAAACAGACAGACAGGCAGATACACAAACATGCAGAGGACAGAAAAACAGACAGACAGACAGACAGGCAGGCAAATACACAAACATGCAGAGAGGACAGAAAAACAGACACACACACAGACAGGCAGGCAGACAGGCAGATACACGAACATGCAGAGAACAAACAAAAAAGATGTACAGACAGGCAGACAGACAAACATGCAGAGGACAGAAAAACAGATGGACAAAACACAGATAACCAACATCACCACGACTGAAACACGCGAAGTCAGAAACAGACAAGGCAGAAAGAAAAACGGACAGCAGGCAGCCAAAAATCGCAGACAGAAAAAAGATATGACCAAAACTGAAAACAGTGCACGACAGAAAAACAGATGGACAGACAGGCAGATACAGAATACATGCAGAGGACAGAAAAACGCAGAAAGCACAGACAGGCACATAGACAAACATGCAGAGAACAAAAAAAGAAACACAAAACAAACAGACGAGCACAGACAGACAAGCAGATAGACAAACACGCAGAGGACAGAAAAACAGATGACAGGCAGATACAAACATGCAGAGGACAGAAAAACAGATGGACAGAGACAAATACAAACATGCAGAGAGACAGAAAACAGACAGACAACAGACAGACACACAGACAGGCAGACAGACAGGCAGATACACGAACATGCAGAGGACAGAAAAACAGATGACAGACAGGCAGATACTAACAAACATGCAGAGAAGACAGAAAAACAGATGGACAGACAGGCAGATACACAGACAAACATGCAGAGAAGACAGAAAAAACAGATGGACAGACAGGCAGAGTACAGACAAACATGCAGAGAAGACAGAAAAACAGATGGACAGACAGGCAGATATACAGACAAACATGCAGAGAAGACAGAAAAACAGATGGACAGACAGGCAGATACACAGACAAACATGCAGAGAAGACAGAAAAACAGATGGACAGACAGGCAGATTACAGACAAACATGCAGAGAAGACAGAAAAACAGATGGACAGACAGGCAGATACACAGACAAACATCAGAGAAGACAGAAAAACAGATGGACAGACAGGCAGATACAGACAAACATGCAGAGAAGACAGAAAAACAGATGGACAGACAGGCAGATACAGACAAACACAGAGAGCAGAAAAACAGATGCAGACAGAAAACAGACAAACACAGAGAGACAGAAACGATGACAGACAGCAGATAAACAGACAACAGGAAAACAGATGGACAGACAGCAGATAGACAAACATGCAGAGGACAGAAACAGATGGACAGACAGGCAGACAGTCAGGCAGAGAGGCAAGCTGACAGACAGACAACAGAGACAAGACCACAGACAACAAGACAACCAGACACACTGCCAGCCAATCAAAAGTCCGCTGACTGGTGGAGGCAAGAGGAAAAGGGGCGCTTGTTCTTGAGCATACCGATAAGGGGTTAACCACAGACATATAGATCTATAAGATGTCTGTGGGGTTTACAGGCGCTTTTCGCTTCCACCTACCAAGACGTGGGATCCATAGATCGCGTTCTGCACGCATGGTGTATCATGCCACGCATGTCCGACACAGCCAAACACCTCTCCCTGCTTCCTTATCTCCATCATGCGATCCACTGCCCACCCTACAGACAAGCTTAATTAATCCGCCTAACGAATGCAGATAAGAGATGAGATGAGGGAGCGATGGCGTGAGAAGGGAGAAGGGTTGGAGGCAGGAGGGGACAGACAGACAGAACAAGACACGAACAAAGAGAAAGAAAAAAGTTTGGACTTGGTTCCAGAGGGGATCCATGGCCCTCGGACAATTGTACAATGTACATGTATGCGCTCCACAGTGACAAAGGGAGGCAAGAGACAGGTAAGGCAGAAAGACGAATAGACAGACATAGAGACAGACAAACAAGAGGTCGGAATTTGTTTTAACAGGGATTCATCGCACTTGAATAAGTCCATATGCGCTCCACGGGGAGTCAGGGAGGAACACACACACACACACACACACACACACACACACACACACACACACACACACACACACACACACACACACACAACACACACTTTTAACTTCTCAGTGTTCATGTCGGTCTCACAGCCTTTGTTTGAAGTTTACTTAGCACAGTTGTGCACTTCAGCCCTGGATTCCATTCAAACAGAAGCAGCAGCGATTTTTTTAATTTATATTCTTATGTTTTTTAAGGGGGGGGGGGGGGATGATCATGTCTGTTTTTGTTTGCTTTGCGTGTGTTTGTGTATGTGTTTTTTTTTATTGGTATTTTTCAAGAGAAATGTGGGAATATGTACTGTCAGTGAAGCAGTGATGGTGTTACTGGCATTTGTATTATGTACAGTTATTGTTTTGCTGTATTTGATTCTCAGCAGTATTTTGTGCACAGGGTGGTTCCTCTCTCAGTCTGTCAGCAACCTACTTTTGTCTCCTTCAAGTCCGCTCTCAAAACTCACCTTTTCTCCTCTGCATAAAATCCTGACCTCACTCAACCCCCTCTGCAGCCTGTATCCACTCGGAGGGGAATCACATTGTAATATATAATTGTATATAATATGCTCTCTATAATTTTCCATTGCTTTTATTCTTTCTCCCCATTTATAGCCATGCGTGGTGTGTGTGTTTGTGTGTGTGTGTGTGTGTGTGTTGTGTGTGTGCGTGCGTGCGTGCGTGGTGTGTGTGTGTGTGTGTGTATGTGTGTGTGTGTGCATGCATGTGTGTGCGTGCGTGCGTGTGCGTCTGTTCAGCGCTTAGATTTGATTTTATCAATATATATTTGCGCTATATAAATATTGTAATTATTAATTATTATTATTATTATTATTATTATTATTATTATTATTATTATTATTATTATTATTATTATACAAGTTTCTTGTATACACTGCACGGCGCTGAAGACCACTGACACAACTCGAAACTCTCCAGCCACATGGGAGTGAGGGAAGAAGAAACCGAAGCAGTCATAAAGTCAGAGAGAAATGCTGCACCATGCTGCACCCTTACTGTGCCTGCAACACACTGTCAGCTTATTTACCAGGCAGAAGCCACCTGGAGTAGATGACAGCACAGATGTCTTACGGCTTTTGGTTTGTTTAGTACACTTCTTGGGTCCCAACGTGTAAACATGTCCTAAACCCCTTAACATTTCTCTGAAAAAAAATGTCTCAGGAGAATGATTTTTTTTAACAAATTTGAGGTTCGATATTCACACATTTTAACCCTTTGACTCCTGCAACCTATACACCAAATGCAAAACAACCCACTGACTCCCTCATCCTATCCATCAGCTTCCTGCAGGTGAGGCAATCAACGGGTTCATTTTTCTGCTTTGCTAGCATGGTTGACGACGCAGGAAGCAGATGGACAGGGTGCAAGAGTCGAAAGGTTTAGGTCAGGAATCCACTGTACCGCTACTGACACTATACCATACGTGTAGGTCTATTAGTTCTGTCAAGATGGGTCTGGTAAGACCATCGATAGGCAATTGTACACTCTCTGTTCTCATTCTTATTTTTGAAATATAACAGGGAGCATCACGAAGATTAGCAAACCGTCCATTTAAGGACAACGTGTACATTTCAGGACCCCAACATATCCAACAGAGTGGTGTACCGGAAACGAGAAGAGACTAGGCCTTGCACTTCTCGAAGAATTTACGGCGTCTTTATGGCCGCTTTTTGTTACGTGTGAGCAGCTTTAACTGCCATGTCGGTTTTGGGCTCCCCTACTCGAATCTTCTCACAACTGAAGGAGCAAAGGGATAGGCCCACAAAAAGTGAGGACTTTTGAGATTCGCTCAAAGATTCAGAAGGATGATTCTCAGCGTCGAGGACTCCCACATGCGTTGTATTCAAAGACGCTTAGCTTAGAGGTGTGAAGGCACTGGCTCGTAATTTCATCGGAAGACATCTATCTCACTCCGACACACCGCATAATGTGTTCTACCCAAAAATGCCAGCAGTGATGGGAAAGACTTCTCGTCTGAGTATGCGAAAAGCAACAATTCTAGACATCTTCACGTGGAATGGGGGACGGTGCTAAACTTCTCTTATACAGTTTATGTCAAACACGAAGCTGGCACAATTAGAAAAGTCGACTGACAGCAATGCTACAAGAAAATCCATTTTATCAGGAAGTCTCAAAAGAACTAGCTGTGTTCTCCATGTAAAAGAACTAGCTGTGTTCTCCATGTAAAAGAACTAGCTGTGCTCTCCATGTAAAAGAACTAGCTGTGCTCTCCAAGTAAAAGAACTAGCTGTGTTCTCCATGTAAAAGAACTACTGTGTTCTCATGTAAAAGAACTAGCTGTGCTCTCCATGTAAAAAACTAGCTGTGCTCTCCAAGTAAAAGACTAGCTGTGCTCTCCATGTAAAAGAACTAGCTGTGTTCTCCATGTAAAAGACTAGCTGTGTTCTCCATGTAAAAGAACTAGCTGTGTTCTCCATGTAAAAGAACTAGCTGTGCTCTCCACGTAAAAGAACTAGCTGTGTTCTCCATGTAAAAGAACTAGCTGTGTTCTCCACGTAAAAGACAAGCTGTGTTCTCCACGTAAAAGAACTAGCTGTGTTCTCCAGTAAAAGAACTAGCTGTGTTCTCCACGTAAAAGAACAAGCTGTGTTCTCCACTGTAAAAGAACTAGCTGTGTTCTCCATGTAAAAGAACTAGCTGTGCTCTCCACGTAAAAGAACTAGCTGTGCTCTCCATGTAAAAGTACTAGCTGTGTTCTCCATGTAAAAGAACTAGCTGTGTTCTCCACGTAAAAGAACTAGCTGTGTTCTCCATGTAAAAGAACTAGCTGTGTTCTCCACGTAAAAAACTAGCTGTGCTCTCCATGTAAAAGAACTAGCTGTGTTCTCCATGTAAAAGAACTAGCTGTGCTCTCCATGTAAAAGAACTAGCTGTGTTCTCCATGTAAAAAAACTAGCTGTGCTCTCCACGTAAAAGAACTAGCTGTGTCTCCATGTAAAAGAACTAGCTGTGTTTCTCCATGTAAAAGAACTAGCTGTGCTCTCCAAGTAACTCCGAACACAGTTAGTGGTGGGGGGTGGGGGGTGGGGGGGGATTTTGTTCGGAAATGTGTCGTAAACCAAAGTTACGACACATTTCGAACAAAATTCCCCTACGAAGACGTCATGAAACGCAATTTTGGTCGCTACGAACGGGTTTTCCCTCCGAAAATCTTCGTAGGGGCAAAGAACTCGTCGTGATACCGAGCCCTGGACTTTTACACTATTCAAGACAATTACCACCGCAATCGGCCACTTTACATGCGCTCCACCCAACTATTCCAAAAATGACAGGATACCTGGTAACCTTGCTGTCCAAACTGAATCTGTGATTTTAACCATGAACGGGCAAGTCCTGAGGTGGGAGTGGTGTTAAGTCTGAAAAAGAAATTCCTTGTTTTCTAATGAAGGGACCAAGAGCTTCTGTCGTCTGTATCAACTTCAGTCACGTGGAATAAAATGGACTTATTTAAAAAAAAAAAAAAAGTGGGCAAGATTCTTTACAAACTATGCAAGTGAAAGAATGCTCTCTCTCTCTCTCTCTCTCTCTCTCTCTCTCTCTCTCTCTTCTCTTTTCTCTCTCTCTCTCTCCTCCCGCCCTAAACAAAAGATACACGCACATGCATACGTACACGCGCGCCCACCAACCACACCACACACCCCCCCCACACACACACACCACCAACACAACCACACACGATAAACTGATCAAACGATTAAATGGTGTTTGATACGGCCATTACCCATACAAAACATACGGCCATAAACCATGTCAATACTCCCTCAATCTCCTTCGTCCCACCTACACCCACCACACACACACCCACGCCCATGCAAAGGCACACGCATACCATTCTCAATTACGCTATTACAAAAAGCTGAGAAGCTGTATAAATATACCAACAGACAGACTGGCAGAAAGAGACAGACACACACACACACAGAGATACACACACACACACACACACACACACACACACACACACACACACACACGCACGCACGCGCACGCACGCACGCACCACACACACACACCACATCCACACGCAGATTTATGTATACATCAATTTTGTACTCCGTAAAATAAATAAGCAGCTTAATGTTAGAACCATACAATCTCCTATGTAATTAGGTGGAAACTCGATGTCTTTCAAAAAAAAATACACCAGGAAAATTATTATGTGTCTTTCTGGACAGAAAAGTAACAACTAGTCATCTTCTTCCTTGCGTTAAGGATGAAACGACACGTTCCTTTGCTTTCTAGGATCATACTTTCCCATATATTTGAATCAACATCATTAAGGGTCTGTTGTTGTTGATTTCGTTTGTTTGTTTTTGTTTGTTTTGTTTCTTTTTCTTTTTTTTTTTTTTTTTTTTTTTTTTTTTTTTTTTTGTCATTCCATTAAAAAACCCTATGGCCCAACACTTAAAAGTCGATATAATTTGTGTTCATTGTAACATTTAACTCGTTTATTGTATTTTAAACAGTTAGTAACGGTAGGATCCTTTGTTACCTTTTCCTTCTCCACTTCCAGACGCCTTTTTTTTTTCCCCTTTGCTTCTCAAGGCTAACTATAATCATATTACATTATTAGCTTCTTCGTTTGTTCTTCCGACACCTAAACCATCACTCTCTCTCTCCCCTCTCTCTTCTCTCTCTCTTCCTCTCTCTCTCTAAAATCAGTTCAGTGAATAGTCATTACACCAATGACCAACACACACACAAACGAACACACACACACACACACACAAACACACACACACACACACACACACACACACACACACACACACACACACACACACACCACAACACACACACACAACACACAACACACACCCCACAACACACACATGTTATATACAGTGTCCCAATCCAAGCATTAAGATTTTCTCTCATCTTGTCGGAATCTCTTTCCGCTCTGGAGAAAATTGCTGGCCGTATCATCAGCCACCAGAGCTTCTGAAATTCTTTCAATTTTTTTTTCCTCTCTTAAAAATACTGACAGTTAAAACGTCGTTCTTGCCTGAGTTCCCGGCCAAATTGATATTCGCGGCAATGAAATAGCTGACTACCTTGCCAGGAATGCCACAACGGAAAAGATGTCTAAATTGAAATAGGTGCCAGGAATGCCACAACGGAAAAGATGTCCAAATTGAAATAGCTGTCTTGCAAGGAATGCCACTAAGGGAAAGTTGTGTAAACCTTTATCCCATAAACAGATCTGAAACCAGGAAAGCTGTGTAAATCCTCATCCCATACACTGATCTGACACCCAGAAAGCTGTGTAAACCCTCATCCCATACACAGATCTGACACCCAGAAAGCTGTGTAAACCCTCATCCCATACACAGATCTGACACCCAGAAAGCTGTGTAAACCCTCATCCCATACACAGATCTGACACCCAGAAAGCTGTGTAAACCCTCATCCCATAAACACATCTGACACCCAGAAAGCTGTGTAAACCCTCATCCCATAAACACATCTGAAATCCAGAAAGCTGTGTAAACCCTCATCCCATAAACACATCTGACACCCAGAAAGGTGTGTAAAACCCTCATCCCATAAACAGATCTGACACCCAGAAAGCTGTGTAAACCCCTCATCCCATAAACAGATCTGACCTCATCCCATAAACAGATCTGACACCCAGAAAGCTGTGTAAACCCCTCATCCCATAAACAGATCTGACACCCAGAAAGCTGTGTAAACCCTCATCCCATTAACAGATGACACCCAGAAAGCTGTGTAAACCCTCATCCCATAAACAGATCTGACACCCAGAAAGGTGTGTAAACCCTCATCCAATAAACACATCTGACACCCAGAAAGCTGTGTAAACCCTCATCCCATACACAGATCTGACACCCAGAAAGCTGTGTAAACCCTCATCCAATAAACAGATCTGACACCAGGAAAGGTGTGTAAACCCTCATCCCATAAAACACATCTGACACCAGGAAAGCTGTATAAACCCTCATCCCATAAACACATCTGACACCCAGAAAGCTGTGTAAACCCTCATCCCATACACAGATCAGACCTCATCCCATAAACAGATCTGACACCCAGAAAGCTGTGTAAACCCTCATCCCATAAACAGATGACACCCAGAAAGCTGTGTAAACCCTCATCCCATAAACACATCTGACACCCAGAAAGCTGTGTAAACCCTCATCCCATAAACAGATCTGACACCAGGAAAGGTGTGTAAACCCTCATCCCATAAACACATCTGACACCCGGAAAGCTGTGTAAACCCTCATCCCATAAACACATCTGACACCCAGAAAGCTGTGTAAACCCTCATCCCATACACAGATCTGACACCCAGAAAGCTGTGTAAACCCTCATCCAATAAACAGATCTGACACCAGGAAAGGTGTGTAAACCCTCATCCCATAAACACATCTGACACCAGGAAAGCTGTATAAACCCTCATCCCATAAACACATCTGACACCCAGAAAGCTGTGTAAACCCTCATCCCATACACAGATCAGACCTCATCCCATAAACAGATCTGACACCCAGAAAGCTGTGTAAACCCTCATCCCATAAACAGATGACACCCAGAAAGCTGTGTAAACCCTCATCCCATAAACACATCTGACACCCAGAAAGCTGTGTAAACCCTCATCCCATAAACACATCTGACACCAGAAAGTTGTCTAACCCTCATCCCCATAAACACATCTGACACCCGAAAAGCTGTTAGTAACCTCATCCCATAAACACATTTGACAACCCAAAAGCTGTGTAAACCCTCATCCCATAAACACATCGACACCCAGAAAGCTGTGTAAACACCTCATCCCATAAACACATCTGACACCCAGAAAGCTGTGTAAACCCTCATCCCATACACAGATCTGACACCCAGAAACCCTGTTAAACCTCATCCCATAAACACATCTGACACCCAGAAGCTGTGAAACCCTCATCCCATATCACACAGATCTGACACCCAGAAAGCTGTGTAAAACCCTCATTCCATACACAGATTGACACCCAGAAAAGCTGTGTAAACCCTCATCCCATACACAATCGGGACACCAAGAAAGCTGTGTAAACCCCATCCATAAACCAAATCTGAACAACCCAGAAAGCTGTGTAAACCCCTCATCCCATACAAGATTGACACCAGAAAGCTGTGTAAACCCCTCATCCCATAAACAGATCTGACACCAGAAAGCTGTGTAAACCCTCATCCCATAACAGATCTGACACCCAGAAAGCTGTGTAAACCCTCATCCCATAAACAATCTGACACCCAGAAAGCTGTGTAAACCCTCATCCCATAAAAACATCTGCCACCCAGAAAGCTGTGTAAACCCTCATCCCATAAACAGATCTGACACCCACGAAAAGCTGTGTAAACCCTCATCCCATAAACCAAATCTGACACCCAGAAAGCTGTGTAAACCCTCATCCCGTAAACAATCTGACACCCAGAAAGCTGTGTAAACCCTCATCCCATAACAGATCTGACACCCAGAAAGCTGTGTAAACCCTCATCCCATAAACCAAATCTGACACCCAGAAAGCTGTGTAAACCCTCATCCCAAAACACAATCTGACACCCAGAAAGGTGTGTAAACCCTCATCCCATAAACACATCTGACACCCAGAAAGCTGTGTAAACCCTCATCCCATAAACACATCTGACACCCAGAAAGCTGTGTAAATCCTCATCCCATAAACACATCTGACACCCAGAAAGCTGTGTAAACCCTCATCCCATAAACACATCTGACACCCAGAAAGCTGTGTAAAACCTCATCCCATAAACACATCTGACACCCAGAAAGCTGTGTAAACCCTCATCCCATAAACACATCTGACACCCAGGAAAGGTGTGTAAATCCCTCATCCCATAAACACATCTGACACCCAGAAAGCTGTGTAAATCCTCATCCCATAAACACATCTGACACCCAGAAAGCTGTGTAAACCCTCAATCCCATAAACACATCTGACACCCAGAAAGCTGTGTAAAACCTCATCCCATAAACACATCTGACACCCAGAAAGGTGTGTAAACCCTCATCCCATAAACACATCTGACACCAGGAAAGGTGTGTAAACCTTCATCCCATATTCATGTCTGAAACAAACAAACTTACGTGGAAAAAAAAAAGTGGCAAAGAGCACAGGAGCAATCAAACAGAACAAACATTTCCAAATCCGGCCTGATCTTAAACAATCTTCAATCCATCTGTTATTGGAAACAGTAGGATGGAGACAACGTTATAATGCAGGTTATACACAGGTCGCACATTCCACACTCATAAACTTTAAAAAAAAAAAAAAATGAAGCACCATGGTACATACCTTGTGATGCGCCACTCAGCATTAAAGACCTTCTTACTGAATGCCAAGACTTGCCCAACGTACATCACCACTGTACAACACTTTCCATAGCCCTTTGACTCCCTCATCCTATCCACCAACTGCAAATGCTTAACCCTTTGACTCCCTCACCCTATCCACCAACTGCAACTATTTAACCCTTTGACTCCCTCACCCTTCCCACCAATTGCAAATGCTTAACCTTTGGACTCCATCCTATCCACCAACTGCAAGCTAACCCTTTGACTCCCTCATCCTATCCACTAACTGCAAATGCTTAACCCTTTGACTCCCTCACCCTATCCACCAACTGCAACTATTTAACCCTTTGATTCCCTCACCCTATCCACCAGCTTCCTGCTCACAGGAAGCTGGTGGATAGAGTGAGGGAGTCAAAGGGGGTAAAAGTTTTTTGCTTTGCCAGCATGGTAGACAATGCAGGATTCTGGTGGACAGGGTGCGCGAGCCAAAGTGGTAAGGAACCTCTTCAGAGATGTTCTTCCGGACGTAATTTTCCTTTCCTTTTTACAGATCAACAAATATCGCCTTGTATGGTCATGCGTACAGGAAAGATGTTTAACCCTTTGACTCCCGCACCCTGTCCACCAACTGCAAAAACTTAACCCTTTGATTCCCTCACCCTATCCACCAGCTTCCTGCAGGAAGTGTGGGTAGGGTGAGGAATCAAAGGTTAAGTTTTTTCTTTGCTGGCATGGTTGGCAATACAGAATGTTGGTGGACAGGGTGCGGGAGTCAAAGGGTTAAATGCATTTTAAACTTGAAGAAAGGCTAGTCATATGCTTGGCATTTAACTGTTGACTCTTTAATTACTAAATTAGACTTGCGAATTGTTTTAAAAATGCGGTATTAGCCCTGATGCGGCCGTAGTGATGTGTATGTGTGTGTGCGCGCACGCGTATGTTTGGCTGTCTCGTCCATCTCCACCTCACTGTTTCTGTCTGTCTCTCCCGCTCATTCTTTTTAAATGTCACACACACACACACACACACACACACACACACACACACACACACACACACACACACACACACACACACACACACACACACACACACACACACACACCCAGAGAGAGAGACAGCCGGGTAGGCAAGGGTGGGGGGGGGTGTGGTTGTTAGAGAGAGAAGAGAGGCTAAAACGTTTCATATCATTAAATAAAGGATTGGACACGCCGGTAAACCATACAAGCACAAAAATTGATCTGTGGTGTCCCCATCTCTTTGAAGCTGCACCGCCTAACGTTATTTTCACAGAGCGTTAAAAGCTTCTCCCCCCATCTGTGGCGGGACAGGACATCGTAAAAACATTTCGTACATCTCTAGTTTGAAATAGAGAGAACGAGAGAATAAGCGGGAGAGGAAGAGAGAATCTATTCTGATACAGAGAGAAGCAGAGATGAAGCAGGAGAGGAGGACAGACTCTACACAGAATTAGGAGTGAGGAAACGTGGGAGGAGGAGGAGAAACTATTTTGATATGGAGAGGAGAAGTAAAGCGGGAGAGGAGAGACTCTACTCTGATATAGACAGGAGAGATCAAGCGGGAGAGGAATATTCTATTTTGATATAGAGAGAAGGAGAGATGGAACGGGAGAGGAGAGACTATTCTGATACAGAGAGAGAGAAGGAGAGGGGAAGCGGGTGAGGAGGAAAAGCTCTCTTCTGATGCAAAGAGAAAAAGGCAGTAAACATATAAGGAGAAACTCTATTTTGAGAAAGAGAGAGGAAGCGGGGAAGGAGAAGAGCTTCTATTTTGACATACAGAGGAAGAGAGAGGAAGCAGCAGAGGTGAGGCTGTTTTGACAGAGAGAAAGGAGAGAGAGAGGAAGTGGGGGTGGACAGACAAGGAGAGAGAGATCGTGTGAAAAGAAGACACTATTTTGATATAACGAGGACAGGAAGCGGGTCAGAAAGGGAGACTATTTTGATATAACGAAGATTGGAAGCGGGTTAGAAAGGGAGACTATTTTGACTGAGAAGAAGAGAGGAAGCAGGAGAGAAGGAAGAGAGAAAGTAAGAGAGAGAGCAAAAAAACAACAAAAAAGAAAAGATGGTCAAGCCATTCTAACAATTTCATTTTTTTCATATACCATTACTGTAAGCCATCCAACTTTCACTGTGACCCTAAAGAAGCATCAGCTAAAATGAAATCTGACAAAAAGTCAGAACAATGGCAGACTGTCTCAACAGTGGAAACGGCATGTGAAGAATTGTTAGTTCCTGACAAAGTGCTGTTCCTACACCTTCCTCAAGACGCAGACTTTCTGCTCTTTCTGGGTCTATGTGACCTTGACCTAGGCGCCATGACTTCCGATCTCATGCATCAAACAGCTGAGAGAATCCTGATATCTCATTCCTGTCACACACACACACATACCTCTCTCTGGTTATTATGAAATAAGTTCCTTTACTACACACACACACACACACATACACACACACACACACACACACACACACACACACACACACACACACACACACACACACACACACACACACACACACACACACACACACACACACACACACACACAGAGGAGGGGGTGGGGTGGAAGAGTGAAAAAATATGGGGACCGAGAGAAAATAGTCTGGAGAAAGGGTGTTTGTTTGTTTGTTTGTTTGCTTGCTTGTTTGTTTGTTTGTTTTTGTTTGTTTTTGATTTGTGTTTGTCTGTTTTTAATTTGTTTGGATTGGTTGGTTGGTTGGTTGGTTGGTTGGTTTCTTGTTCTTTCTTTTTGTTTGTTTGTTTGTTTGTTTGTTTGTTTGTTTGTTTGTTTGTTTGAGGTGTTTGTATTGTTTGTTTGTTTTGTTTGTTTGTTTGTTTGTTTTGTTTGTTTGAGGGTGTTTGTTGCTGTTTTTCTTTACACATAGTAAACATGTAATGTCGTGATCTAAACACAATATTCCATTGCTACAAAATCCAGTCAAACAAACCTTTTATTATTTTTAAACAGACAGTTCTCGGACTTCCTATCTCGTAACCAAAGTGTTACAAACCATCGTAAACTATCTAGCCATTCCATAAAGTCTGAAGGGGAAAAATTTCGCTTCTACGTTCCATTCTGTTTCACAGACAGCTTGAAAAAAAGAGAGATGATACATTCCAGCTGAATGCTTGAAAAAGACACTACACATTTCCAGATACGATATTCTCAAGACAAGCCTATCCCCTACTTACAAAATAAAAAACTGTTTTTCTACCAAAATAAAAAGGCTTCTGTTGTAACCTTCCTTCCCCCCCCCTCCCCCCCCCCCCCACCCCCATTTTTGTACGTTTCATAAGTTGTGGTGCGAGTCCAGTACGTGCACATCTTAATTTCCAAACTTCTTCGCGGACAAACTGAAAACCAACTGAGCGCGCGCTTGGAGGTCTCGTGTTACCACGCGGGAAAAAATGGAGCAATAACAAACTGATGTCGATCTCACAACTGGCAGCCTGCACTACGCTGTGTTTCTGCATGGGCGGTAATTGCATAATAACCGTAATTGTGAATAAATCGGCGATTCCTTGACAGGCCAGATTTCTGAGGTAATTGTGAGTAAATCAGCCATTACCCCCGACTGTGGACACATTTCTGAGGCAATTCTGTGTAGATCAGCCATTCCCTGAATCTGGACAGATTTCTGAGGTAATTGTACATAAATCAACGATTCCTCGACTTTGGACAGATTTCTGAGGTAACTGTGAGTAAATCAGCCATTCCCTGACCCTGGACAGATTTCTGAGGTAATTCTTAGTAAATCAGCGATCCCCTAACTCTGGGCAGATTTCTGAGGTTGTTTTGATTGCCGCAGTAGAACACAGCCACAGATCGTTAACCTGTTGACTCCCTAGTGCTTTCTACCCTACCATCTCCCGGTAGTATAAATTATGATGGTCGAGCAAAAACTTAACCCTTTCACTCTCAACCTATAAGGAAGCTGGTGGATGGGCTAAGGCAGTAAATTTAGGTTAAGTTTTTCAGTAAGCTTGTGGACATAGAGAGGGAACGAAAAGGTTAAGCTTTCATATACTAGGGTGAGGTGCTCAAATGGTTCAAAAGTAACGTTTCTTTATGTCTAAAGTACTGCTAACGCCGAAAAGGTGACAGAAACCCACAGCCAATGAAACGCGCTTCAGCTCCTCACAGACGCTTCCAAATTAAGACCACTTGGAGATAAAAAAAAAAGATAAAAATCAAAACTCCTGCAGTTCCCAAGAGAACCATTTCAACTCGTGCAGTTATGGGCGCACATCTTGAAAGGAGACAGGAGGAGTAAGTCACGGATGACAGAATCAACGTAACAGCAGGCAGTCAAAGAGTGGGGGTAAAACAGGTGATGGTCCTTATGGCTTGCTACTTGAGTACTTCACTCACTCCGGTACGTTTACTTTTTCAGACGCATCAACCATTCCAAAGCTAACCCGTTCTACACACATATATATATATACACACCACACGCGCGCACGCACTCATGCACACGCACGCACGCACCACCACACACACACACGCCGCATACACACACACACATACACACACACACGTGTGAAGCAAACCTTTTCATAAAAAATAAAGTCATCTCCATGTATGATTTAATCATTCAGACTCTTTCCCAGATTGCACCTAATTCCCAGAGAACACATGAAAACCAACACAAGTGTAAAGTAAACATTTTTCCTGAAAAAAAAAAGTCATCTCAATGTATCACTTAACCGTTCAGTCTCGACAGATATATCTTTTGTATACTTTTCGAGTTAGCATACAACCAACACTCATGTGAAGTAAACCTTTTCAACAACAACAAAAAGTTCATCTCAAAGTATCCAGTCTCTTTCTGTCTGAATAAAATTGCATACTTAAATAAACATATGTACATAAATATAAAAAACAACACATATATGTAAAGTAAACCTTTGGTAAACACAAATTCATCTCATGCATGACTTAACCATTCCGAGTCTCTCTTTGTCTGAACAGAACAGCATACTTTCCGAGTTAGTAAGTACCTAATGCATAATTTGCTGTTTTTTGTTTTTGTTTTGTTGTTGTTGTTTTTCTACAACTTTTGAACACGTCTTTTCATACACTATCGCTGGAGACTTTCCAAAACAGGTTCTTTCCCAAATTAACATGAACTTCAAAACTCGTACAAGGAAAATCTTTATAGTGGTGATAAACTATTTCAGATGAAGAAGGGGGGGAGTGTGAGGTTGAAGGGTGGTGGGTGGGGTGGAGGCTTAAAACTGAAGATCGTGAATCAGCACGGCAGCAGGTAAAAAAGCCTCCTACTGAACGAGGAAAGCAAACTCCCAGAGCCGGGATCCTCACAGCTGCAACCCGAACGCGGCGAAGCAATGTTGCGGAATTGAGCGGCAACCACCCTGTTCCCCGGCGGCGCCATCCATCACTTCTCTTGTCTGGATAAAAAACAATATTTCCTATCGCTCTTGATACTGTGGCAAGAAGGCCCGGGGCACTGCTATAGGGACTAGAGGGGGGGGGGGGGGGGGGCAGCATTCGGAGTCTTTAAAACTTGGGTCCATGCCCAAACGGATATGAAGCGAGCCCGCCAGGTTGTCTAAACTAACGAGATGCTGCTGCTTGTCTACTCAGCTGCGTGCATGTTGGCTGGTGTCTATCGCCATGTCCCGACAAACCTGTATGACCTGCTTCCTCCTGAATTCGATTTCGTGCTAATATAAAAAAATTAAAAAAAACATCCGAAAAGTTCATAAAACATTGGTAGCATGAACGTATTGAATGTTATCTCAGTAACGTCTACGAGAAATGTAAAAATGCCCCGCCCCCCCCCCCCCCCCCAAAAGAAAAATATCGCCAGATGTGTACCTGACCACATAGACGGTAAACAAAACTAATAAAAAAAATATTTAAAAAAGGGAGAAAACAGCGCGTCCAACGCGCCCGCTCTCTCCTCTCTCTCTCTCTCTCTCTCTCTCTCTCTCTCTCTCTCTCTCTCCTCTCTCTCTCTCTCTCTCTCTCTCTCTCTCACACACACACACACACACACACACACACATACACAATTGTGACAACTGTACACCGACATCAGAAAACAAACATACAGGCCTACAAAAAGTCGCCTCCCATGTCTAGCCACAATAAACCCCCATCCCTGCAATTTCCCCACGTTCCCTGTCAACGAACATCATCAAATATTCAACCTGTCTCCATCAGTACTTTACAGCAGCACCAATGGTCACGCGCGGCTGATCAAGGTTAATGAAGCGGACATGGAATTACTGCACGGCCAACTAGGTCGCGCAGGATCCAGGAACCAGAAGAAGAAAAAAGTTTATACGGCAAGTCAAGCGTCCTTGTGTTTGGAATCGGATTTAAAAAAAAAATTTTAAAAAAAGCCACGACTGAACACAGCAGTACTGGACGCCACAAAAATCATCGAAGCCGAAGACCATCCACCATCCAACATTGTCTTCTTAACCCTTTTCACTCCTACATCCTGCCCACCAACTGCAAAAACTTAACTCTTTGATTCCCTCAACTCGCCACGAAAGACGACCGACCACTAACGAATTCGCCTAACATGCACAGGGGCTTAGCGCACAAAACGAAATAAGCATCCTTTTGTCAAGCCATAGAGCTTTCTTTCTTTACGCTTTTTTTCATACATACAAGTCTTACTTAACCCTTTGACTCCCGCAGTCTGTCCACCAGCATCCTGCACGATTGAAATGGTCTCTGGAACTCAGAGTTTGATTTATCTTTTTATCTCAAGTGTCTAATTTGAAGCGTCTAGCAAGCAAAACAACCGTATGACTCCCTCACCCGATCCACCAGCTTCCTGCAGGAAGCTGGTGGATAGGGTGAGGGAATCAAAGGTTAAGTTGCACAAAGCTGGTGGATAGGGTGAGCGAATCAAAGGATTAAGTTTTTGCCTTTGCTAGCATGGCTGACAATGCAGGACTTTGGTGGGCAGGGTGCGGGGAGTCAAAGGGTTAACAGTTCTATAAATCCTTGAAAAGAGTGTACAGCCACTGGATGAGTCTGGACACGTCAATTTTACTTTGAAAGAAATAACACACCCAGCAAACACAGCGCCAGTAACTGCGCGATGGATCCCTGTTCTCTGCGGCATCTGAGGAACTGAGCAGGCTGACCCTCTGGCAAAGTCAGGAAGCAGACTACAACAGTACTAACAACCCATCTCCTTCAGACAGCCGAAGACCATCATAAACAGAAATTTCTATCTTGTACACAATAGAAATGATCACGTCCACTGCTTTGATCAGCAGCAACAAACCATAAATATCCGCCTGAGGACTGGACACCTCCATGAGCTGCAGTATATATTTGTGGAGTGGGGCTATCCAACACAGATGGATGTCCGGGATGCCAGAGAAGATCACGTTGTCTCCAAACCATATTCTCCACAGTTCTGCTCACTGTTTAGGAATAAAAGAAACGAACACTGGCACCTCTGGAAGAACAGCTTTGGGGAAGCAAAGAGGTTTTGACGACAACCACATCCTTCATCCAGATCACCAGGAACCATCAGAGGCATAACCATGCTAAAACCAGAACCAAAAACAAAAACAAACAAAAAGCACAAATGCGGCTGCCAGTGGCTGTATTTCGGGACCGAATCTTTCCATAGTTCTTGTTATTCTACCCTCGATAAGCAACTGTATCTCTCGGTTATTCACCCAGACCCAAAGGAGCAGGCCAGGGCGTGTGCTGTTTATTTGGGCAAGCAACTGTACCATGTAGAGGAAGTGGTAGTAATGCACTGATGTTGACAAAACAAAAAAGCGTGTGGCAATACTCACGGGATGAAGGATGAACAGGAAAGCCAACAACGATGAATCTGACAACGGTCTAAGTTTGGACACGATGGGTTAGCAGAGAAAACACACACCCACACAACACACACACACACACACACACACACACACACACACCACACACACACACACACACACACACACACACACACACACACACACACACTCGCGCACACACCACACAACAAACTGTGTAGAAGGAACCTTTATCTTTACATCTACCAAAGACTACCGGGTGGTTGTACCAATGTAGCTTGATGGACAGAAACTGTCTAAAATTCTTGATACTCTGCCAGATGGTTTAGAGTCGGATTCTCATGGTAATGGTTGTGGGTTCGAATCATGGGGTTGCGCTACATTACATGTAAAACTGGCATTCTTACTGCCCATCTTAACACCGTCGTTGTTCTGATTGTGTCCCCACTTCCTTGGGATGGTTATCCTCGTCCGTCACATCACCTGAGGTGGGTACTGACATAAAACTGAACCAAACTAATCAATCAACCCCATACGTCCACCATATGATCTGACCCATGTATAAGAACTAGTAGGGATTTTGACCCTCGACATCGAGGAAGACCTCCGCCAACTGACTGTCAGGCACCTGTTTTTGATTCCCTGTGGGGATGCCCACGGCTCTTTCAGTATAAACAGTATCCGCACCTTCTGGAAATTCTGTGCTAGAAATTTCCTCTTTTCGTCTTTGTTTCTGCCTTGTTCTTTTGCTATCTGTCATTTCTTTCTACATTTTCTGCCTTGCTGGTCCAGTCACCTGCATGTTTCGATAAAGTCTTAAGTACTTTCTCTTACGACTGATAACTGGGTACATGTAATAAATGCATATTTGGCTCTAGAGAAATGAGATATACGGAAGCAATTTGAGGTACTCGTATTTAGATCTGTTTTTATTTATGTTTTAGTGTCCATAGTTATGTATAAATTTGTTAATCAAGTGTGTTTTTTTTAAATCCGCTGTGGGATAAATTAGACGGGGTGGTCAACGCTAGGGGTGTCTACTTAGATTATGTGCGCAAATGCATTAATATGTGTACTTAATTGTCTTTCTTTTTTTCTTTTTCTTTTTGTTTTTGGTTTGTTTGTTTTTTGTTGAAGTATTGTGTTTGTATTGATATGGTTATAGCCCTGATATGGCTCTACGCAGTTGGCTGGCTTTAAACAAAAAATGACAATAATATGTTTTGAAATAGGCATAGGTGAATGTGCACAGCGACAAAATCACTCTCGGTTTTGGCAGCTGATTTCCAGGAGTACAAAAGGCCGTCACAGATTGGCTGCGTGCTGCTGCTGCTGCTGCTGCTGCTGCTGCTGCTGCTGCTGCTGCTGCTACTGCGCTGCTGCGCTTCTTCTCTTCTTTTCTTCTTCTCCTCTCTCCTCCTCCGTCATCTCCTTCTTCTTCTTCTTGTTCGTCGTGATACTGGCAGTTTAGTCTGGAGGATGAAACAGCTTCTCCTGCAAGCTCAAAAGCGTCGGCCAGATCTCCTCCCTCAGCGACCGTAAGTTCTCACACTCACAGCCCTGGAGGATGCGTTCTATTTGTCTGGTCAGCCTCTGCACAGCGGCACCGGAGATGGGGCTGGTATAAATCGGAAGCTCTTCTTCGTGTGGTGATTGGGACGCTGCCTTGACTGCAAGTCACTGACATAATACTTGTAGCAACCCATCCTGTTGGATAGTGTATAAGTAAGGTGCGGACACAAAATAGACAGTAGAAGCTTAGTACACTGTCCTTATCGGTTATTCACCGTCAGCCAAAAGCACAGAAAGCGTTCGTGTTTGTTTTGTTAACCCTTTGACGCCCGCACCTTGCCCATCAGCATCCTGCATTGCCAATCATGCTGGCAAGGCAAAAACTTAACCCTTTGCTTCCCTCACCCTTTCCTGCTGGAAGCTGGTGGATAGGGTGAGAGAAGCAAAGGATTGAGTTTTTGCAGTTGTTGGACAGGGTGCGGAAGTCAAAGGGTTTTAGCAGTTGGGACTTGTACGTGTTTGGCTGGTTGTTTGGCTAACAAGTGTAGGACTGTGGAGAGTAGAAGTAGAGATATTTCTGTTTCCATGGACTTGCGTAACATTGTGTGTGTGTGTGTGTGTGTGTGTGTGTGTGTGTGTGTGTGTGTGTGTGTGTGTGTGTGTGTGTGTGTATGTGTGTGTTCGTTCGTTCTTTAATTTAACGTCTTTTCACTATAAGTGATATTAGACGGTGTGTGTGTGTGTGTGTGTGTGTGTGTGTGTGTGTGTGTGTGTGAGTGTGAGTGTGTGTGTGTGTGTGTGTGAGTGTGTGCGTGTGGAGTGTGTGCGTGAGAGAGAGAGAGACACGTGTGTGTGTGTGTGTGTGTGTGTGTGTGTGTGTGTGTGTGTGTGTGTGTGTGTGTGTGTGTGTGTGTGTGTGTGTGTGTGTGTGTGCGTGCGTGTGAGAGAGAGAGAGTGAGTATCTACTCTCTCTCTCTCTCTCTCTCTCTCTCTCTCTCTCTCTCTCTCTCTCTCTCTCTCTCTCTGCCTGCCTGCCTGCCTGCCTGCCTGCCTGCCTGCCTGCCTGCCTGCCTGCCTGCCTGCCTGCCCGCCCGTCTGCGTACAGGCTACCTGGGTCTTTGAGGTTCAAGATATGTGTGTGTGTGAGTGTGAGTGTGTGTGTGTGTGTGTGTGTGTGTGAGTGTGTGCGTGTGGAGTGTGTGCGTGAGAGAGAGAGAGACACGTGTGTGTGTGTGTGTGTGTGTGTGTGTGTGTGTGTGTGTGTGTGTGTGTGTGTGTGTGTGTGTGTGTGTGTGCGTGCGTGTGAGAGAGAGAGAGTATCTATCTATCTCTCTCTCTCTCTCTCTCTCTCTCTCTCTCTCTCTCTCTCTCTCTCTCTCTCTGCCTGCCTGCCTGCCTGCCTGCCTGCCTGCCCGCCCGTCTGCGTACAGGCTACCTGGGTCTTTGAGGTTCAAGATATGGCGTAACAGGGGTGATGCTTACACAAACAAACACGTCAAACAATGGATGAAAGATGCCCAGAACAGGCAACAACGTTGCCAGCAATCACCGTCTTCACTACTACCAACCATCAAAGCTTGGATCTGGTTTACGAGAAGAACAATAAATATTTGTAAACCTACAGTAAGCGTCTGTTGAATCTTGCTTATAAACACACGCGCACGCGCACGCAACGCACATGCACACGCACAAAAACACTCCAAGACCCCCATCCCCAACCCTCTTCTTGTGTGCGTTCAAAACGTAGGGGAAAAAAGCAAACGAAAAACTCCATTCACATCCAAGGTGAACCATAGTCGGACACATTCTGACAGTCTTATTCAGCTCTTGGCTCGATCATATACACACACATACACATACACATACACATACGTATACACACATACATACATACATACATACATACATACATACATACATACACAGATGTATACATACATACATACATACACTCATAAATACATACACACATAAATACATACACATATATACACACATACATACATCTATAGATATACATACATACATACATACACACACACACACACACACACACACACACACACACACACACGCACACACACACACACACAGTCTCCATCTCTAAGGGTACATGAAAAATGATGTACCCTCTACACTATCAGACCATTCACCGACCTGCACAGAAACAGAATACGTGGCGTTTATTTAGGCAAGCAGCTGGACCGTGCAGAGTACGCGTACAGACAACTGCACCTTCTCTGTGGCCCATACAACGCAGATGACGGCAACGGAAGAGACGAAAGGGTTAACAAAACAAACGTATCAACGTTACAGGCGGATGAAAGATGAGCGGAACAGACAAAGGTCGCTGTTAAAAAAAAATCGTTTGGATCACAAACTTGACAACGACCGAGCGTTTGAGTGGATGGTTTACAAAGCGGGTGGGTGGCCGTAATAAGGGAGGGTGGGGGGGGGGGAGGGGGGTCACCAAAACGAACATATCAACGTTACAGAAAACGAAAGATGAACGCTACAGCTTCACTACAAACATAACAAATTTGCGAGTCCATGGTTTTCAGCAAGAAACTCGAGACTGTAATGTCAACTTCACCTCTGTCGATCTCAGCAATGTCCTGGTTGTTGTTTCTGACGTGGCGTCAGCCCCGATATGGCTCTAGTGGTCGGCTGGGCTATAAGCAATATGAACCAGAACCAAGCAATGTCCCACCCAAAATCGAATCTTAAATGTTCATGGCACTGTCCTGAGGCGTTCAAAGCCTTTTTTTTTTTTTAAATCCCAAACTTTCAACCTTATGGTTGCAGAGAACTGAAAAGAGAGCTGACAGCGAAAACACCATCATAAGTGCTCGATCTTTACACTTCAAGAACACTTGTCATCTTTCTTCAACGCAAGTGTCGGTTTTGTTTCATAGTTAAATAATAGTGTTCCAATGCAAGTGCACGGTACGAGAAGACCAGGCTGGCTTCTGTTCCTGCTTATTTAGTGCTACACTAACTGCCCAAGTGATTCCTTTTGAAGCTGAAAAGCTTATTCGCTGTGCCACATATGCACAAAAAGCACACCCGCAATTGTTGTCCAAACACTGTTCACGCCTAAACGATCAGTCAAAGACCGAAACTGCCAACCGTTTTCGCTCTGCTGCTCACAGTCACACGCAATGACAGCCGCCGCCAAGACCGGGTGGCACCAGTCAACGACTCCCGGCGACGGAAGGAAAGGAAGCCATGGACTTTGGCAGTCAATGGTCATTTACCTTCTGCCCACAATGCCCTCCTGTGGTGTTTTCACCACTTTGAAGTCGTAGACGGTGGATACTCCAGTGTCCCAAAGCTGTCTGTACTTCAGTTTCCACAGTGTGGGTGACGAGGGTAGACAGTGCCTTAAGCAGATTACACGCACCCGTTTTCATGCCGGCACGGGTGGCTGAACTAATGTAATGAAAACTGACGGACGATTCACTGACGCTGAAGACAAAGCAACAGTGTAGGCAGAGAGGACTGGAGCTTACTAAACTTAACCAGATTCCTCCATACCTTCAGTTCAGGTTCTTTACGTACTTAGTTTACTGAAGTACACAATCTTTTTTTTTTTTTTTTTCTGAACACTTCTGCTTTTAAGTGTCAGCTCCTGAGATCTGGCCACTGATCCGACTCCTATCCAAGAGCAGATGTTCCCGTGTTAAGTTCAACAGAAACATAACCATTTGACTCCCGCCCGTCCATCACAACATTTGACCCGATCTGTCCATCAGCATCTGCATTACAACATGTTAACAAGGCAGAAACTTAACCGTTTGACTCCCTCACCCTATCCGCCAACTTCTTGCAGGAAGCTGGTGGATAGGGTGAGGGAGTTATAGGGTTAATTCTTGCGGCTAGTGGACAGGGTGCGGGAGTCAAAGGATTAATCTAGCTCAAGCTTGCTAATGTCAGTTTCTGCTCTGTAACATCGGTTTTATATTATACACGTATTACAACGACTACATCTTCCAAGATGTAGAACACTGTTACAATAGAGTTCTGCTCAGAGCCGACAGTCCTTTGTTCCGGTTTCTTTCTTTACGATGATGCTATCACCTGTCTATATAACTGCACCTGTGGAAAGTGCAAGCGTCAGTAGGTTTGAGTCTGCGCAAAACCCTTGGCGCTGGCAACGTCTTGAAATAAGAGAGAGGGGGTGGGAGGTGAAAACTATGCCACATTAAGCTGACACCATCAAAATGATCTGAAATTTGGGGTTATCAAGGATCACGCACTCGGCAATTCATATGCGCTCCACCCAAATCTGCAGAATTATCTGGCAGACTCCTGAGCTGCGCAAAACCCTATGCGCAAGGCTTGAAGGTCTTGACTGAAATAAATCTTAAATCATGTTACTGTTATTTGTTTAAGCCCAGCTGACTGCGTAAGCCAACACGCTTAACGTTTCCCAAAATACACAATACTTCTACGGGAAAAAAAAAAGGGAGAGATAAAAAAAAAAAAAAAAAAAAAAAGAAAGAAAACGGAACACACAGAACTTTGAAGAGTGTAATTAGGAATATAAAGTATCAAATAAGATAGAAGAGAAACGTTAGAAAAAATCTGGGTTAGAGAAAGGCGCACATGCACGCAAGCGCACACAGACAGACACACAGACACAGGCAAACGGACAGACAGACAGACAAGACACACAGAGGGATCACGAGCCCAATCTAAATCAATCTCAACGTAATTTTTCTCCCTCCTAATTTCCTCTCAAAAACAACCCATTCAGGAGAAAAACAAGCTAATCGGAGACAATCTCGTTACAACCTAATATGAGACAACCTCACTCTCTCCCACCCACTTGTGCGAGCCCTCCAACTCAGTGAAGAGACAAGGAGCCCCAGACATCAAAGACTCGATCAAAGACTGGCTGAAAATGAAATAACATCGCACGTGCTTCCCTCTCGAGTACGACCCCCTCTCCCTCCCCCCCCCCAACCTTCCCCTTACGCACCCCTGCTGCTGTCCACCCAGCTAAAAAGTGGCCCTATGCCAGATTTGACCCTTAGTGTAAAATTCTCTTTTCCTCTTTTAGGAGTGGAGAAACGGGGGATTTATGAAGTCAGTCTGTCTGTCTGTGAGAGGGAGGTGAGGAGTGAGTGAGTGAGTGAGTGAGTGAGTGAGTGTGTGATGAGAGAGTGAGTGAGTGAGTGTGAGTGTGTGTGTGGGTGTTGTGTGTGTGTGTGTTGTGTGTGGTGTGTGTGTGTGTCTGTGTGTGTGTGTGTGTGTTGTGTGTGTGTGTGTGTGGTTTCGCGCTGTTTGTAAACAGAATGCACCATCAAAAAACATCTACATGTGACTTAGTGTTCAGTTATGACTTGTTACTTCTTACACACTGTACATACTGTCACTCATAGTCATACAGTCCAAATTTCTTCAGTGTCCATGGATAGATATGTACCAGATCTGACCCACATTTCTTGCCCAACCTAATTCATTCAATCGCAACATCTCTAAGCGAAGGTTTCTGCCCTGTTTATCAACGGATTTTACAAATTTAATTCAAATCGATAGTCACATGTTTAGCACATACACGATTTTTAACTGTACACCAAAACATTCGACACTGAAATCAACGATAATATAAATAACGTTTCCGCTATGCCAAGTACACTAATGGCACAGCATGAATGCGCAGAAGGGAGCAAAAGCTACAGAATGACGTTTTTGAAGTGGAAAAACCAAACGGGTGTCTGAAGTGGCGTGAGAAACTGAACACTGATGTTTCATGGAAAGACGTATTTTTGAAAAGTCATCAAATGAAGGACATAAAACTTAAGTGGCTGCAGATAAGAATAGTTCACAGAATTATTACTACAAATATTATGTTAAATGCAATGGGGGGAAACAGCAACGACAAACTGCGCATGGAGCAATAATACAAGGACTCGATAGAACATTTTCTATGGAACTATACATGTATTCAGAATTTTCGGAACTTAGTCAAACACATATTCAAAGTCAAAATGTCACACACATAATAATAATTAATACTAATTACAATATTCTATATAGCGCAAAATCTTGATAGAAATCAAATCTAAGCGCTGAACATACATATGCGCACGCATGCACACACACGCACGACACACACACACACACACACACACACACACACACACACACACACACACACACACACGGCTAAAATGGGGGAAAAGGAAGAAAAGCAATGGAAAATTATAGAAAACATATTATATACAAATATATATTACAATTACAATGGCAGCGAGGCGTGGACCATGCATGCTCATCAGGAGAAAAGGCTCAATACCTTCCACCTGAGAAGCCTAAGGCGCATACTCGGCATTTCCTGGCAAGACAAGGTGACCAACACCGAAGTTCTGACCCGCGCTGGCCTCCCAACCATGCATACTATGCTGAGACAGCGTCGGTTGCGCTGGTTGGGCCATGTTCGCCGCATGGAAGATGGTCGCATCCCAAAAGACATCCTTTATGGTGAGCTTGCCACAGGGCAGAGAAACATTGGCCGCCCACAGCTGAGATACAAAGACGTTTGCAAACGTGACATGAAGGCGCTTGAGATCAACACTGAGTCCTGGGAGGACCTCGCAGACGACCGCAACAGCTGGAGAACTACTCTCAAGAAACAGCTGCGGATTGGTGAGGACTAACTGTCAGCTGCTGCTGCAGAAAAGCGAGTTCGCAGAAAAGGGATGACAGCCAACAGACCAGCATCAGCATATACATTCGCATTGGTCTCTACAGTCACAGGCGACGCTGATTGGACCAAGCAGACAGCCCATCTAGACATTAGAACGGATGTACTTTGTCCATGGTCAGCCATGACCGAGGGAGGCC
>CM060306.1:105814616-105839616 GCA_030674185.1 Monoplex corrugatus | reverse complement strand
TTTTGTTTGCTTGTTTGTTGTTGTTTTGTTGTTGTTGTTGTTTGCTTGTTTGTTTCTTTGTTTGTTTGTTGTTTTGTTGTTGTTGTTGTTGTTGTTTTTTTTGTTTTTTTTTTTTTTGGGGGGGGCTGCCTCTCGTGTGTTTTCGTAAGCCACCTAAAACTGACATGGTATACAGGACCATTAACGTACGCATTTGTTGTTCTGCGTGCGCATGCGCAGAAAGGAAGTTCGGACAATAAGAGACACCTGCACTATGTTGACCTGGGAGATGGGCAAAATCTCCACCCTTTGCCCACCAGGCGTCATAATAATTCCAGTTCGAACTGAGTCTACATTCCGACAAGTCCGACGCCTTGATCATTTGGCTATCTCGCCACCCGTCACTGCTACACTCACCCAAATGGGTAAATGGTGAAAATATACGAAAAACACTGGAGTCAAACCTAGCGTGGGAACTCTGACGGATGTGTGTACAACTTACTTCCCCCACCCCTCGTGTAGTGCGGTGAGCAGTGGTGCGGGTGGGGGGCCAGCAATCATCACCCCACCCACCCACCCCAAGTCCATCCGTCCCGTATTGTCCCTCGTGGACACCTCGTCACTCTCTGTTGGCTCCGTTGGCACTCCACCCAACCCCCTGACTCCCCCACTCAAGTGGTCGTCGCTTTCTGAAGCTCTTTCATCTTGTTGTCCTCTCAAATTGATGCCATAAGCTGTGGTAGAGGGGCTTCACACGAGTGTGTGCCCGACTCTCTTTGACTCTACAAAAGAGAAGGGAATGGTGGAAAAAGAAAAAAAACTTTCAATAATGAAATGAACGTTCCCCGAAAAAGCGCTGGATTGTGGACGTAAACATGCCGATATTGCGAGTCTAAAACTATTCATGTGACCACAGTCCTTTCAATCATTCCACTGCCTCACCCTATCCACCAGCGTTCTGCATGAAGGGTTAAGCAACAAAAAAGCTCTGCAAAAGAAGAAGGAAGGCAAGAATGGTTTCATAAACTGCGGTACGAATTTCTAAGGAAAGCCAGACAGCTGAAGGCCATTAGAGGAGAAGCTCCAGTCAAGTGTTTCAACCCTTGACTCAGTTGTCTGTTGAATTTCACGATCCCCACATGGCCACATGGATTTTTTTAAATACTGATTGCTGGCTGGTTCTGTTGCTAGACATGAGGACTCAAGATTCTGATGTTTTAAGTTCAATCCTAACCTGCAATACAACCTGCCCCTCTTAATATTCCAATCATTCTGATGGTGTCAACTTTGAATTTTAGAAGTGCCGTTGTCTTCTACACCCACCTCCATTTCAAGACTTTGCCAGTGAATAGAATTTTGCGCAGGCTCAAGGAGTTTGCCGCTTAATTACTGAAAGATTTTGATGGCGCTAATATGGACGTGTCCCGAGTGCAATGAATCCCTCCTGAATAACTTCTGAACACATATTGTTAAGACCATGGTCCTTTTAATGACCAATATACTGGTTTGGACAGAGACTTGAAGTATCTATCCTTGTCTATTGACTGTGAATAGTCAAATGAAAGCAGCTATGGCTGGTGGAAGCCTACTCCTGGACGTTCATACCACAGTGTACCTTTAGTCACTCTCTAATATTCAAACACGTTAGTTTATGGCCAAGTCTGTGAAACGAAACTGAATGACATGTTCTCCAGTTCAAGCTTCATATACCTCACTGTTAAAGAGATAGGGGAGAGGGAGAGAGAGAAGGAGAGGGGAGATAGAGAGAGAGTGAGAGAGAGGAGAGGGAGAGAGAGAGAGAGAGAGAGAAGGTGTGCGTGTGTGTGTGCGCACGTGTTCGTTCTTTGGCTAAACGCTTTTCACTATTAGTGATATTTGACGTGCATGTGTGTGTGTATGTATGTGTGTATGTGTGCGCGCGCGCGTGCGTTCGTGTGCCCGCGAGTGTGCGTGCATGCGTGCGTGTGTGTGTGTGTATACAAGTCTTGTTGTTTTAGCTGATCTAACTACAAAGCTCATACTGCAGACTCAACACCGTAAGAGTCGCAAATGGACTGAACAGTAAAAAAGACAACAAAGAAAACAATCCCGTCAAACGTACCATAGGCACCCTCCAGACAAGTCAACTTCCCCACCCCCTTCGAGCACAGTGGGTCGGGTAGGCCAGCAATCGTCACCCCACCCCCAAGGCCATCCGTCCTGTGTTGTCCCTTGTGGACACCTCGCTCTTTCACTCTCTGTTGGCGCTCCACACAAACCCTTGATTCCAATCAATGGTCACGGCTTTCTGAAGCTCTTTCATCTTGTTGTCCTCGCAAATTGATGCCATAACCCTGTTACTCCCTTCAGCCTATCCACCAACTTCCATCAGCTTTCCCGCTGCTGGATGGGGTCAGAGGGTGATAGGGCCAATTAAGTTTCAGAAGAACATAACCAGTCACCTTGGTGCGGGGGTTAGGTCAACAAACTGCCAACTAGGAGTTTGAGAATTTGAATCCCATCAATCCGATCAAACTCACTGTATGAACTTTTCTGCTCCAACTGGCTCCTACCCTGAACTAAGCACGCTATAAGGTCGTTGAGAAGACTGGGAGATCATACTGTCGAGTCTCACCTACTTCGTGGATGCGTTTTTACAAGTGTTGTTCAAATTTCCCTGATCAAGGATGTCACTCCAATTTCTTGACCAACATCATAGACGCCTGTATCTCTCGGGCCTGGCTGACACCAGGAAACATCATGAAACGAAGCATAGAGTACAACCCATTCACGCAGATTAAATCCAGACAGGAACTCTATGCCGTCGTGATTATCATCCGCATCACCATGGATCATCACAGCATTCTGAAAAGTTGTCACGTACAGTGTGGCTACTGAAGTGGT
The DNA here is from genome assembly GCA_030674185.1 of Monoplex corrugatus. Classification (NCBI taxonomy): domain Eukaryota; kingdom Metazoa; phylum Mollusca; class Gastropoda; order Littorinimorpha; family Ranellidae; genus Monoplex; species Monoplex corrugatus. Next base: position 105,836,754 of record CM060306.1, on the reverse strand, counting down.
GCAAAACAATGGCACATTAACAACTGCAACAACAACAACAACAACAATAAAACCTACAGAGGAGCTACACAAAGGAACAGTGGGAGTGGACGAAATCGTTATATTGCAGACCAAATACAATCCACAGGATAACGTAAATGCATGCAGACATAGACATAAGGACAATGCAAGCCTAAACCAAAACCATTCTCGTGACAGCAATGAGGGAATGAAAGGGTTATGTAAAGGGAAAGGGTTAAATGCAGGTCCAGTGATTAATTCAACGCTGGACTGTGAAAATAGCCACGCTGATACTGAAGCCTCAAGCAGTTCTGGTGATACGCGGTACCTTTCACAGGTTTGTCGGTTGGGATACCGCAATGAAAGAACATAGCTGGTGGAAGGTGGTCTTACTACTTCTTGCCATTCACACCGTAGTGTGTCCTCATTCACACTCCATAGTTCACAGAAGTTAAATTCTCAACCTAACTTGCCAGAACAAATTGAACTTCGACTCATTGTCATCAAGTTCCCGTTTCACATTATAGTGGCAGTGTGAAAGACGGCGAGAGAGGGTATGTTGTGTGTGTGTGTGTGTGTGTGTGTGGGCGGGGAGGAGGGGGTTAGAAAGAACAAAACGTGTTGGTGTGTGTGTGTGTGTGTGTATGTGTGTGTGTGTGTGTGTTGTGTGTGTGGTGTGGTGTCTGTGTGTGTCTCTGTGTCTGTGTCTGTGTGTGTGTGCCCAGGCGTGTCTCTATATATCTATGTCTTTGCGAATGTGCGCGCACAGTTCGCTATGTTGTTGTTTTGTTTTACATCACAATGTTTGTGAAAGGGCAAGACAGGGTATATGTGTGTGGGGCAGGGGAGGGAAGAGAGAACGTGATTGAGCGATTTGGAAAGACACGAAAGAGAGACAGAGAGACTGAAAGAGACACAGGAGAGAGAGAGAGAGACCAACTGGCTCCTACCCAGAGCTAGGCGGGACGACAAAAACCACATAGTCGAGTATCATCCATTTCACGGATGCGTCCCTGAAGATGCTCACAACGTGTGATCAATATCGAAGGTGTCTGTATCTCTCGGGCCTGGTTGACGCCAAAATAGATTATGAAAGTAAGCTTGCGTACAGCCCTGTCACGTAGTCTGAATCCTACATGGAACTCCACAGCATCAAGATTATCATCCTCATATCATTATCACTGCATTATAAAAATTGTGACCAAAAAAAAAAAAAAAAGGTGAGCACAAAAGAAATCTCCCTAAAGTGCGATGATCCTAAAATAGCTAAATAAATAAATACAGCTACAATGTGTCTACAAAATGAGTGCGTTAGACAATACTATTCAGCGAAAGTCGCAGGCTATATTATTATAATTTTGTCCCAAATGCAACGCTGATCAATATGCAGGCAGTTCAATGAGAAGCACAAATTACAAACTGACTTCTCTGTCGCACACTCTATACAAGTGAAAAAGAAAACCGCGACGGTCAACACTTATCAAACATCAACCACTTCTCGTCCACCTATGGAATTTCTAAAACTCATCTTTGACAATTTGACTCAATCCTTTTTCACTGTTTTGACTTAATCCTTTCACACCTCGAAACTGGACACTCTCAATTTTGTACCTACAGTCCAAATTTTTCATTGGAATAAAACCCATTTTCAGTCAAAGTTCGGGAATCTGAAACATAAGGACATCTATCATTGCTGTGTCTTAACAATGGATCATACCTTACCATCGCAATCGCAACTTCAGCAGTACGATTTAGGCATTTACCAATCGTCCAAACTCTGGTCAAGATTCATCTTTAAAAAAAAATCGAGACGTTAGAAGATATTACTGACAAACTGTCATTATCTGCGCATGAGCACGCGCGCGCGCCCGCCGAACACACACACACACACACACACACACCACACACACACACACACACACACACACACACACACACACACACACACACGGATCAACCAGAATCAATATCTTTTCGTTACCGCCCCCCCCCCCCCCTCCGAAAAGAAAAGAAAGAAAAGAAGGGGAAAAAAAGAAAGAAAGGGGCGGGAGGTTTCAAACCTGCAGCAAGTCTGGACGAATCGTATGAAGGAGCTAGAAGTGAAAGAATACTTTGTTCTGTTGTGACTTGTAGAGGTCAAAAAGCCGCAGTGACAAAGGGCGATAAGACGGTTGTATTTTATGCACTAGCACGCCCATGCCGGCCTGTCAAACTACTCCACTCGTTGGAGTCGTAAGGCTTCTAAACTACTCCACAACACACTTTGTCACCTCATGACCAGCGAGTGTTTGGCCTTTGACACATCTAGCTCTCTGAAGAACAAAGAAAGGAATCAAAAAGAAATGAAATGAAATGGAACTTCATTTTCCAACAGTTTCAATTTCAGTATCTCAATATGGCGTCCCCAAGTTCGGAATAAGTTGCATAATGTATTGACGCCATAGCTGTCATGCAATGGATAGGATAAAAAAAAAAATTTTTTAAAGATCGTGGCAAAGCCCTGTTTGTACCTGTGATAAGTAAGCCCTACACGCTTGCAAGCTCTTATTTTCCAGTGGTATATATATATATATATATATATATATATATATATATATATATATATATGCAGCACACAGGCCAACCTACATATCTGCCGTTGCTAGCTTTTATTAAAACAGAAAACATGATTCTACAAAAGAATTGAATCTTTTTTTTTTCTTTTTTGTAATAAATCACCGACATATAAAACCAAATAATAAAATCGAGAAAAAAGTGAAAAAGGGAGATGAACGAAAAGATTAAAAAAAAAACACCGTGTGACCTAGAAACAAAACCATGCTGCTTTATCTACTGGGTCATGCGCTCCATGACTGACACATCATCACTGAGGAATAGAATGAAACACTTAAACCCGATAAAGAAGAACTCTTATGATTGACGATGAATTGAGCGATGGGGGAGAGTGAGTGTGTGTGTGTGTGTGTGTGTTGGGGGGAGGGGGCAAAACGAAAAGCATTGAGTTTGGAAGTGGAGACACACACACAACACAAAATATACCGTCAGGTGCTTCATCTCTATCTGTCCTCTTGTACCATCATGGATGTCGCTGGGAGGAACAAACTGTGAGTCAGCAGCAAGCTGGAAGGCCTTAGAAGAGAAATGCTGTGTGACGATGACATACGATCTCTTTCCACGCCGTCAGTCCTGGTCTTTGCCGGTCTGGCTTTAACTAAATCCAGGTGTCTTTCTTTAATTATATACTTGTCAAGCCAGATCGTGAGTGAGATTGCATTCTGATCAGATAACCAAACCATAAATGTGATGATGGACTGGTGGTTTTTCCCATCACTTCTCTCGTCTTGATGTTTCTGATCATGTCGCACGCATCTGGTCTTGCTGACGGCTGTTCTCAAACAAGGCATCTCACTGGTGATAATTTTGTGCTCCAGGGGGCTTTGGTCGGAGTCCAGGTCTGGCAAATTAGAAGCAGTAAGATGAAGCACTTTGTTGATCAATCCAGTCACACACACCATGAAAACTGCACCTCACCTACAAGGATCTGATAAGGCTTACGTTGAATGTCTGTTTTTTTCCCTGACATATCAACAAGCCAAGACTAAAAAAGTCGTTCTATGGAGCTAGTACAGAAAGGTAAAACGAGATCAAAATAAATGAATAATAGAGACAGGTACACGTATGCATAACATCAACAAAATAAAGAGTATGCGTATACTATATTCATAAATTCTATGTCTAGGTAAACGCGTCCACGGCCCTCGCCGACTCAGAAACGGATGTCCTAGTGTAGTTTAAGCATTACGATTGCCCTTATACAGCATCATGGAAATGCATTACTGAATAATATCCGTTGGGATTCGGCGGTACCAAGATCATAATCTGAGGAAGACGTCCTTAAAGACTGGGGTGGGGGGGGGGGGATGTCAGCCAAAAATGAATGGACATCCAATGGGTCTTCTTCCAAGTTGCAACCAGCAGGTCATGAATGCCTCTTGTGATCAATGTTTCCTTCTGAGGCATATTTGTTTAACCCTTTGACTCCCGCACCCTGTCCACCAGCATCCTGCATTGCCAACCATGCTAGCAAAGCAAAACCTTAATCCTTTGATTCCCTCATCCTATCCACCAGCTTCCTGCACGGGTAAGGGAATCAAAGAGTTCAGTTTTTGCAGTTGGTGGATAAAGTGCGGGAGTCAAAGGGTTAAGCCCGGATACGTACGTGCAGGAATCTGGTGGACAAGATGAGGGAGTGAAAGGTTAACTTTCTGCTTTGCTATAATAGCTAATAACGCTGGACGTTGGTGATAATGGTGGGGAGGGGAGTTAAATGATCAACATGATTCCGTTTCCATAAAACATTGTTGTGAATTCTCAACCTTTTGCAGCGGTCTATATTGGACTTGAAGATTAAAGTTCACAATCTTAATGAAATAAAATTTCAAATCCATGTTCAATCTGATCATGAACATCGGTCCAAAACATGAACATAATGGGGGCACACACACACACACACACACACACACACACACACACACACACACACACACACACACACACACACACACACACACACACACACACACACACTATAAAGGAGACAGACACAACAACGTCAAAATATGAAAACTATCCTGAGAGACCGAGAACATGTATTTATTACCACAAACCCATGAAAATCTGAATGACTTTTCATGAGGTTTTATGCGACTTTTGAAAACGTCTTTGTCAATGTCGCTTCTACCATGAAATACTCTAAATTGGCTCCCACAAGACTTCAATGCAGCCTTTGATATACGATTTCTAAGAGACGTGTGTAGTTCAAGAGCCGATCCGCGATTTCAGCGATACTATACACAATACTCTTTTGGAGAACGATCATTGCTTGGGTCATATCCACTTTTCTTGGATGGTGCAAAATTTGCATTAAATTTTTGGACGTCTAACTTCTTTGTAGTTATTTCCCAAACGAAAACATGAAAATAAGTAACAGGGTATCACGTACTTCGATCTCATTTTATCCTTATTACTGAAAGCCCAGTCGACAGTGCGGAGCCATACAAGGGCTATTTACAACTATTTCAAACGTACACAGCCCCTCGTTGGAAAAAAAAAATCTGGGAAAGAAAATTAAGTAAAGTACACATTTCAATGCATTCACGCAAATAATCTAAGGATTTGTGCCCCTACGGTTGACAGTCCCACCCAATTTATCAACACAGGGTTTTAAAAAATATCAAACCTGAATACAGCATAAACATAATTGTGGACACTGAAAGATACATGGAACTGGTCTAAATTTTCTACAATTGCTTTTGCACATCACATTTCCTTAGTATCAAAAACACAGTGATACATGTACCCCATTGTCAATTCTAAGAACAGAAAATACGTACGGCTTCAAAAACACATATCTAGGTGAATGGACCAGCAAGATAGAAGACGATAGGCCCAGATGACAGGAAACAAGGAACAATGCAAAAATAATGAAAGTGACAAGACAAGAAGAAATTTCAAGCTCAGAATTTCGTGAAATTTCCAGAACATGGGGATACTATTTATATCTAAAGAGCCTCCGGCATTCCCACGGGGGTGGGGGTGGGATTACTTCGATTTTTAAAAGTATACATGTAGATATATATAGAAATATATGTATATATATGTGTGTATATATGTATATATATATATATGTGTGTGTGTGTGTGTGTGTGTGTGTGTGTGTGTGTGTGTGTGTGTGTGTGGGGTATACATATGTATGTATGTATGTATGTATGTGTGTATGTATATGTATGTATGCATGTATGCATGTATGCATGTATGTATACCAGCAGCGGTTTACTAGGCACGGCGTTCTGTTGAAGATATCCCTCCCCCCACGCTCATCCGCCAACTTCTCCGAAGACGCAAAGCTGTCCATCGGAGGACGTTTCACAGGTGGTAATCTGCTGAAAACAACTTTATTACAAGCGGCGATGGTCATTCTTCCGGTAGGCCTTTTGAAAGAGCTGAAAATTCAAGATCTCATGGTTGGAGTTCAACCCACCCAGCAACCATCAAGAGTTGGCTTGTTTCCTGACTATCTTAATATTCTAATCGTTCAGGTGGAGTCAGTGTATCACAGATCCCTTCCCCTTCTCATGCCAAGACCTCGCCAGCGCACAGGGTTTTGTGCGTGTTCAAGGAGTCTGTCAGATAACTACTGACAGATCTGAGTGGAGCCCATATGGAACTGACCGAGTGCGACGAATCCCTCTTGAACAAACGCCACACACGATTTTTTTCGGATGCGTATACATACATATATGCACATTGTTTTGCCCACGGTATGTTGCCGCACAGCCTGCATACTCCGTCTTGGGTGGGCGTGCATGCTGGGCGTTATCATCTTTCAATAAGCCACTGGACTTTGATGTGACTTCCCGGAGCATGCGTATCTGATATTCTGTGTGCGTATATACAAGGGGGTGCAAAAGTAGGTAAACAGTTATGAAAAAAGAAAACACATACAATACTCAATGCATTTATTATACAAATGAATATTCCATACACATGTAATAACAAGCACAGCCTTAATCCCTCAGATACTCAAACTGCTTGCCATCAGTATTCACACACTCCACTAATTGAGAGCGGAATTAAGCATTATAGTAATGATGTGATACTTACTGTATACCTACTTTTGCACCCCACTGTATATATACATGACAGGGTTTCAGGCACTAACAGGTCTACAGATATGCTGACCTGAAAGATCGGGAAAATCTCCACTCTTCACTCGCCAGGTAGGAGGTACCCAGGCAGGATCAAACCCAGACCTTCAGATATCTTACCCACTTCACTACCACGCCCGTCGGTCCAAATTCTAAACTGTCACTACTCGGAGAAAAGAACCAGCCACCGTGTGGTCACAATAACAGCCTCCTCTAGTGGCCGTTCTGTGTCATTTCAAACGTCCCAGTGGAATACGGTTTCCAACAGCAAACGCCCCAGACCGCCCGCAGTTACGAAACGTGCTGCCGATAGCGTAGATACATACGTGACACTAGACTGACGTCAGAATGCCACACACGCAAATTGTGTAAAACCTTCTGGATAGAGCCAAAGGATGACGTCGTCAAATTACTAAATTTGCAAAGTCTGACATAACAAACTGTTTTTTTTTTAAATACAAAGTCTCTAACATAACAAACTATTTTTCAATATACGTAAACTCAGAAGCGTGATTCAGGCATTCGTTCATCGAAAGGAATTAGATCTACTCATCCAAAATGTTCTCAGAATTAAGTCAATCATCCCAAACCGGACGAATTTCAGACTCGTGCTAATAATGGACGATACATTTCATTCATTCATTCATTCATTAAATCACGATGTGAACTTTCAACCCTCATTAGCCAGGAACAAATCTTGTCCATCAATGACGTACCTTGGCGTCAGTGCGTACGGAATTTATTCCGAGCACGGAGATGCTATCTTGAGAAACTGAAACTGGACCCTCCATTACAACAGGCTTATTCATCACTGACATTATTTTATGTGCAGGCATTTGCAACTATCTCTTTTCTTCATATGCACATGATTCATTCAAGTGCATGCATTTTTATCTGTTAGGGTATGTACGTTGGTGTATGTTGTTCGAATGTATAGTGGTATTAATTATTTTGTCCATGCATATAATACACTCTTGTTTATATCACTTGGATGAATTTATGTACAAAATCTTCTTTTAGTGTGCGCTTGCATATACCTATGCGTCCATAGATGCATGCTCTAATGCCGTCAGCAATACTTTCATTCCAACGCTTAATGTCTTATCTACTGAAACTGAGCATATCATTCCTCACCCCCTTTTTTTTTTTCTATACCCCTCAGTGAGGTCTTGGCTTTGCAGCTGCACATGTAGATTGATGCTTGATTCTTTTTGCTTTACAAGACAGTTCCAGCCGCGTCTGACAAACTTTTTTGTTTTGTTTTGTTTTGTTTTTTTCTCCGGGTGCTCCGGTTTTCCCTTCGGCACATTGGCTGTTCGCTTATGATGTTTTTTCTTCCTTTTCCAAAGTCAGACTGGATCTACCGCAGAAGGCACAATCCATTTACATAGGACTAACTTCACAATTATATTTTTCCCATTCACCTGATCATATGCTTACATTTCCTTTTATTTGTGTTTTCATGTGGAGATGCGTATATTCGTACGTTTTTGTATGCACGTATATATCTTTTAATGGTATACTATATATATATGTATACATTTAGACAATTTTAAGAAAGTACAGTCAGCAAGTACATCATAATCTGTTGGTTTACTATGTTTTGGACCTCTACCCTTTTCAAGATAAAGCAATAATAATATGGTATGACTACTTTGTACACTAAAGAGTTTTCTTTGTCTTGCTTGGTTTTATTTTTGTTTCGAGAATTTTGTTGTAGTTGTTTTTGTTGCCGCTGCTTTCATCCATGATTGTCCATGGGCTAATTCAAATAAAGCGTTAAAATCTAGACAGTCTCTTAACCCATGATCGCCAGTGGTCATGATGCAAATAAAGCGCTGAAATCGAAACTAAAATTCACCCATGATCGCCACTGCGCTAATGCAAACAGTTTTATACAACATGGCCTAGACAGTTTCTTAACCCATGATCACCCATATTCAAATACATTGGTGGAATCTAGACAACGTTTCTCGACCTCTGGTTTCATTCGACAAACACATCATCACGATCAGCTTCCTGTTTCTCTGCTTATCCACACACAAACCTTTTGCCAAACTCCTGTGTACTTGGCGCAAAACATTGGAAACAGTTTGTATGCAAAGCTTTAGTTTCACTGTTTGCCATCTCGGTGGAGGACATCGACCAGCTCATCTCAATGTTACATTCAATCACTAATCCGTGCGGTGGAGGTAAGGCTGTGGGTGAGAATGGGTGTGTGTGGATATAATGTGCTTTGTGTGTGTGAGCATTAGTTGGGTTTACGGAGCGGGGATGAGTATGGCTGTACAGGTTAGTTGGTTGATTTGTTGATTGGTTGGCTGTTTATGTAGCTGGTGATTGGCTGATCACTTGGTTGGTTGATTAGCTGGTGTGGTTGCTTGGCCTGGTGATGGGCGAGTTGGATGCTCAGTAGGATGTTGCCTACTTTTTTCATCATACCCAGTGTGTATATATACTCCTAATCATAATTTAAGGGCCACTTCTTCCTTCCTCTCTAATTTTAAGTTGAAATAATTGACAATGTTTAGAATTGATTCTATGTTTTATTTCATCATTTCCACACCTGTTTTGGAAAAAGAAATTAGCACAATGACCCATTAGAGAACAGCACATGCATTTAAAGGAACATCCCCCCCTTTTCAAAAAACAGAAAGTGTCAGATTTGGCCAATCTGTTTTCAATATCGCGTGTGTCCGCCCCGAGCCTGGATGCATGCTTCACAGCGCCGATGCATCGACCCCACAAGGGTACGGAGTGTGTCCTGAGGGATGGCCGCCCACTCGATCTGCAGGATGTCGACCAGCCTGGCCAGGGTGCCCGGTGGGGGGTGGTTGTCCCTGATGCGCCTCCCGAGCACATCCCAGAGGTGTTCAATTGGGTTCAGGTCAGGTGAGCACGCTGGCCAGGCCATAACGGACGACTTCATGCTGCTCCAGGAAGTCGGTCACAAGGCGTGCTCGATGCGCAGGTGCATTGTCGTCCTGGAAGATGGCGCCTTGACCAAGGTCCACAAGCGCAGGCAGTGCCACGGCCGCCAGAACCTCGTCCCGGTACCGGACCCCGTTCAGGATGCCGTCAATGGGGAGCAGGGGGTCCGGGTACCACGGCTCATGCCACCCCACACCATCACCGACCCGCCGCCGTACCGGTTATGCTCTTGGACAGTGGCGTCAGCGAACCTCTCCCCTTGACGTCGCCACACCCGAGCCCGGCCATCGTTAAAGGTCAGGGTGAACCTGGACTCATCCGAAAACAAGACCCGGGCCCACTGTTGCCTTGTCCAGGTCACATGCTCCCTGGCCCAGGTCATGCGGCGCACTCTGTTGACCGGTGACAGCACGGGTCGGACGGCCGGTCTCCGTGACCTCAAGTTTGCCTCATGTAGCCGTCTTCTCACCGTGCTGCAGCTGATGTTAGCACCTGTTGCGTCCCTCAGCTGACCCCTCAAGGTCACCGCAGTGGATGCCCTTTCCCTCAGGACGGAGAGGGCAAGGTAGCGGTCTTGCTGTCTTGTCGTTACTCTGGGTCGACCCGTGTGACGCCTTTCCTGGACTGCTCCAGTCTCATTGAAGCGCTCCAGCAGTCTCTGGATTGTGGAATGCGACACTTCAAGTCGTCTAGCAACTTCCCGCTGCACTAGGCCTTCATCAAGCAGAGCGAGGGCTCTCCCCCGCTGCTCATCCGTCATCCGTCGTCTTGCAAGCATGGTTAAAACGAACCAAGAACGGGTCCTTTTTATCCTCGTCTGCGGGCAACTTTGGCTGGAGTAGTGTTCAAAAAGGGCTTGCCTTGCACGTGCAAAGCGAATTTTGTCGCTACCTTGCCTGCGTCGTCAGAGAGACCCTGCTGAAGATTCGACAATTTCGTGTGGAAATTGTCTTCCTTGGGCCGCCCATTGCAAATCGGCAAATCCCCAAACACGTGCCAAAAGGAAACTGCAATGTTGTCTGAGCTCTTATCCATTCAGTTACGGCAACGAATTGGAGAAAAGAGTAAGAGAAAATAGGTTATTTCTCCTTTCAAAAATTGACTCAAAAACGTTCCTGGCCCTTCAATAATGACGTGTAGTATATATATATATTTTTTTTATCATACCCAGTGTATATATATATGAGTGTATGTATGTGTATGTGTATATATCAGGGCTTAAAACAGGAGGAAAAAAAACACTGAAACTAGGGGGGTCCGGGGGCAAATCAGGGGCCATAACTTGCGTGCCGATGCTATGAACGCTTGCAAGCCGATCACAGATGCCTTGCTCCTTTGGTTTTTTTGTTTTTGTTTTTGTTTTTTTGACAAACCGAAATCGCGGGATTCCGCCCAGACGGGGAAAGTTTTTAAGCCCTGATATATATGTCTATTGAATCAAAAACCATCGAAGTACGAGTGAGTAATGGAGTGCAATTATAAACTGTGGTGCGTGAGTGCGTGCGTGCGTGCGTGCGTGCGTTGCGTGCCTGCGTGCCTGCGTGTGTGCGTGCCTGCGTGTGCGTGCGCCCGCGCGTGCGAATGATAGCCATCACATAAAAACCCACCACCATTATTCGCGAGAGTGTGTGTGCGCGAGTAAGTGCAACAGTCAACACACAAAAACCCAGCACCATTACATTATTCTAATCCCGTATCCAGAGGCCCAAGGCAAGAATCAGGATTAGATCAATTACGGCATTTGCCATACATAATATATGTTATGTCCTTTGTGTTCCCCCTTACGCGCGGGGTTGAACAGTGTCAAGCAGGTATTGTCGAGCCTGCAACACTACCGACACTGTTACCATGTTTCACGTAAACATACATGCATGCATGTAGGATTTTTTTTTTTTCTGAAAACATCAATTTCAGTACACATTTCGTACAATCAAATTTTTGTGGGGTCTTCACCAAGGTCGCTGCAGATTTTATAACCGTGAATTTCCAGACGCGAAAGAATTCTGATGAAATGAGGTGGGGGTTTTTTAACTTTCTGTCCCACTTTTCTATGCCAATAAATGGTCACAAAATCTGGGACAAGTTTTCATAATGCTACGATAATGACGGGAGTGATGATTATGATGCCATGGAGTTCCATTATGGATAGAAATGGAGAGACAGCATTGTGTTTTATGCTTATTTTCTTTATACATCCTGGCGACAACCAGGCCCCAGAAATACAGAAGCCTGCGATGTTAGTCAGGAAATTTGAGCAATATAGTATTACTGTTGTTATTGAATCCAGGCACAATCACGATTACGTATCGAACAGTAAAATATACATTTTTGCTTGTATGCTCTGCATTTCACCTCCTCCAGAACATCCAGATTTTTTTTTCTCCAGAACATCCAGATTTTTTTTTCAATCCAAAAAAAAGAAGCATTAATTTTGTATTCAAACAACGATTCTAAAAGTCTTGTGCAAAAACCGAAAAGAAATCAGTCTGTAAACTTTGTGGATTTAACAACTGTCCAACATTTTATGATCACCACTTCTTTCACTGCGTTTCAGTTATTCAAACCTTGGCCTGTTTGCTGCCCATCTCAATGTTTCCATCATTCTGGTGATGTCAGTTTAAAAAATTTCAAAGGTCTCCTCCCTCCCTCCCTCTCCCTTTCCGCTCCTCAATTCAAGACCTTGCCAGCGCATAACGTCTTGTGCAGTCTGTCAGATCACTGCTGGAAGATTTGGATGGAGCGCATGTGGAGTCGTCCGCGGAGAATGAATCTTTCCTGCACACACCCCACAAACTCTAAACTCTACGACAACAAAAAATGAAAACTGGCCATTCTAGCATTATCAGTTTAGTCTTCCACAGGTCTCTTTTCCCCCTACCTCCCCGCTTCACTTCACTATCACTGATAAGATTTGGTTGGAGCGCATATGGCATTGTCCGAGCGTGGTGACTATCATGATGAATTCCTGTTGAAACAACCTCACCACACCTGGGTACGAGACGGCTGGGGCAACAAACAAAAAATCCAACAGTGACGTAGCTAGAGTTCCGGTTGTTGTTGTTGTGGTGGTGGTGGTGGTGGGTGGGTGGGTGGTTGGCTGGTTGGTTGTCCACATTAGCGTGTACAAGTCGTTATGCCCACACTGCGCAGGTAGTTAGTATGCTGCCACACAATCTGCATGCACACTACGTCTCTGATGGGTGTGCATGCTGAACGTTTTCATGAAGCCATTGAAGAGTGACTTAACTTCCAGATTCTCTAAAGTGCACGCGCGCACACACACACACACACACACACACACACACACACACACACACACACACACACACACACACACACACACACACACACACACACACACATTTTAAAAAAAAACACTGGGCCATAAATGAACCAAAGCATGTCATCATAAAATATCAAATATCAACGAACGATATTCATTTGTCCTTTTAATAGACTGGCAGATCTGCAGTACAACACTTACTATGTGGAAGACTACACACACACACAACACACACACACACACACACACACACACACACACACACACACACAAGCAACACACACACACACACACACACAACAAAAAACACACACAGACACACACGTACACACACAACACACACACACACACACACACACACACACACACACACACACACACACACACACACACACACACAGCCCTATTCACATAGCGGGTTTCAACACTGGATGTCTCTCAGTTAACAGTCTTTTTCATCAAATTTGCAGCAGATAAAACATGAATTTCTGGACTGAAATTCTCTTTCCACCCGTCACCGCCACACTTACACCCCAACCCACTCCCTTAAGCTTTTGGTGCCGAGCACGCTCATCGATGCCGATAAGAGAAATCGAGTTAGACGAGTTTGCAACATGGCGATAAGTGGCGGGTTCCCTGGCAACTCTATCATTGGGTGTCATCATCACGTTTACAGAGCATCACTCCTCACACTGCTTCTGACAATATGGATGATTCTCTGTAACATTTTCTCTCTCTCTCTCTCTCTCTCTCTCTCTCCTCTCTCTCTCTCTCTCTCTCTCTCTCTCCTCTCTCTCTCTCTCTCTCTCTCAGTCTGAGTCTGTGCGTGTGTCTGCGAATGTGTGTGTGAGTGTGTGTGTGTGTGTGTGTAGTATGTGTGTGTGTGTGTGTGTGTGTGTGTGTGTGTGTGTGTGTGTGTGTGTGTGTGTGTGAGTGTGAGTGTGTGCTTGCACACGTGGGTGCGTGCGTGCGTGCGTGCGTGTGTGTGCGCGTGCGTGTATTTAATTCTGATGTTTTCGTGTTACTCCCTTTCTGAGGGTCATAATCTTTTTAATAATCCTCTCTCCCCCCCCCCCCCCCTCTCTTTCTCCCCTCCTCCTCCTGACCCTGACCAACCACAAAGCGATGAAACACGAAAAAATAAACCTCTCTCTCTCTTCTCTCTCTCTCCTCTCTCTCTCTCTCCTCTCTCTCTCTCTCTCTCTCTCTCTCTCTCTCTCCCCTCCTCCTCCCCCCAAACCAACCACAAAATGATAAGACAAAAATCTCTCTCTCTCTCTCTCTCTCTCTCTCTCTCTCTCTCTCTCTCTCTCTCTCTCTCTCTCTCTCACCCCAGTCCAGTTTTTCCTTGTCGCTAACTATACGCTGTAAACACTACAATGACGAACGGTCTCATAGGCCAGAACGCAAGGACTACACGCAAGTCTGGTCGTTAAAGCAACCTATAATGTCATGCACGTGTGTGGAACTGCCTTATATGGACATCGTCCTTAAGTGGCAAAAGGAAATGAGTTGAAGAACTCAGTTTCTAATCTTGATTACAAAAAGACGAGCATAGCGTCATGAGCAAGCGAGCCTCGACTGGCCATGCTTGAAGAAAAGTCTGCCCATGATGCAGTCGAAAAAGGAGGTGTTGGGGTATACACCCAGTTCCCAAATGGACAACGGCTGGCTGAAACAACATCAACTGGTCCTCAATGCACAAAGTACAGAGTCGAAGCTGAGACCCTGGTCCACGCAGGAAACGTCATTAACAACGTTGCAAACCATGACAGCCAAACAATCTTCCGTTCAGGTACCACCTCAATCCTGGAAGTAGCCATCGCAAACAAAATGCTTCACTTGCAAGAAGCAATGCAAAATAGACAGGTACTGTAGCTGACAGAAAGACAACAGCAGCCTCACAGAGGAGAAAAAAAAATCCTCAAAATGATCACATCCCTGTTCAGAGCAAGCCAGCCTTTTTACCATCAGCTGTCTCAGCAAAAATGAATCGTAATCCTCAGCCTGCAGGCTGGGCACAACAGACTCGACCACCACATGAATAAGCTTTTCACTTGTATCATTCTCCCAGTGCCCCAACGGAAAAGCTGACCAGACGGCAAAAACATCCTCCAGCACTATGGGAACCACCAGTCGCTGAGGAAGGAGATCTGGCGACGGCACTAGGCCTAGAGGAGAAGCTGTATGGATCCGTGGATGTGCTGCAGAAGATGACCTTTTTCATCCTCGAGTCTAAAATGTCTGACGGCTAACGAGAAGACGTAGAAGTGGGAAAAGGAACTGGAAATACATATATATATGCATAAACACACACACACACACACACACACACACACACACACACACACACACACACACACACACACACACACACACAAGCATTCTTCCAGTGTTAATTTCTGGTAACGTGAACCTCTAGGCAACACACAAACACTAGGTAGTCGCTGGTTTGATTTAAATTAACGTAATTGTCAGTCCATCCCCCCGCCTCTCTCTCTCTCTCTCTCTCTCTCTCTCTCTCTCTCTCTCTCTCTCTCTCTCTCTCTCTCCGCCTAACCTACCACAGGGTGGCAAGACATAGGGAAAAAAAAACCATCCCCCTCTCTCTTTCTCCCTCATCCTTCTTTCATTTGAAGAGCCACTGACTTGTTTATGTGGCAGCAGAGCTAGAACGAGCAAGTGCAAAACAGACATAACTTTAACCAGTCTCAAATGTTTGGTAAGTCTGTAAACAATTACAGAATAGAAACACTTAAGATAATGTGAACAAACACTTAATGTTTATCATTCACTTCGGAATATCTTATCTTGCTCAAGTTTGCTGTACATTTTTACACAGGCACCATGCTGACAGAGATGTAATATATTATGTCCATTATGTAAAGATTTCACTGAGATGATTTTTTTTTTGGAGGGGGGGTTTGCTCTGTGTGTGTGTGTTGTGTGTGTGTGTGTGTGTGTGTGTGTGTGTGTGTGTGTGTAGTGCGTACGTGCGTGTGTGTGTGTGTGTAGGTGTGTTGTGTGTGTGTGTGGTGTGTGTGTGTGTGTGTGTAGTGTAGTGTGTGTAGGTGTGTGTGTGTGTGTGTGTGTGTGTGTGTGTGTGTGTGTGTGTGTGTGTGTGTGTGTGTGGTGTGTGTAGGTGTGTGTATTGTTTTGTTCATGCTTGGAGCAGCTTAGGAAAAATACATAGCCCCTAATTTATTGCCCCTAAATACTTTAAGATACCAAACACATATGGCTTACTTTACTGTGTTTCCAAAAAAATAATGACGCTGTCAAACATCTGTATATCTTCTAATAAAAAGCAATCAACATTAAAGAAACTTCATTATCATAGTTAAATAAATAACTGTGAAAAAAATGACTACATCTTTGATATTATAAAGCATTTAAAATTTGGGGAATTGCATCATCACATTATACTATTAATATTACTATTACTATAGTCCAAAACCGTTTCTGCTTTCTGATGTGTTTAACTGTGCATACATTTTACCATGTCACACCCCTTCACAAGAGCTTTCATGAAGTAAACTATTTTTCACAATCAAGTCGCACTCTTTCTCTCTCTCTCTCTCTCTCTCTCCTCTCTCTCTCTCTCTCTCTCTCTCTCTCTCTCTCCCTCCCTCTCTCAAGACAAGTGCATAAAATTATACACAATTTGTGCAATTTATCATTATTATTATAACATGCATTTATATGTAATAATATGACATACAATTATCTGAATAATCCGTGAGGTCAGGGGCACCCACGCACATTGGCAATGGGGGCTGATTGTTGTACTGTGTCCGTCTTAAAATCGATATAATACATGTGTGTGTGTGTGTCTGTGAGGGTGTGTAGCTATCTCAAATCATAACGACTTTGCATATATATGCATAGTGTATGTGATTACCTAAAAACTGTCGATAACTTTCTTACAGCTGGCAAAGAGATCAGTGGGGGCAAAAAAACGAAAACAGGAACAAGAAAACAGTATTGGACAACACACGTACATACCACTTAACGCTGATACGTCCAGTTATTTGCACTAACACAAGTGTGTGTCTCCTCCAGCTCTCAGAACCTGTGTTTGCTTCAAAGGCCTCTTTTTACAGTCTCTGTTTACATCGTTAGTCTCTTGGCGCGGCCTCTTACATCTTTCTGATGAGGTCGTTTGCGTCAACTTGTACAAGTTGTAGCTTTGCCTAAAAAGTTACAAGGACGGGCTGTTAATAACCGACTGCTTGGGACGTTCTAATGTGGACCATCTGTTTGGTGTCAACTGATGCGGGCGGTAATTCTTTTTTTGTTGTTGTTTTGTTGTTGTTGTTGTTTTGTTTCGTTTAATAAACCAGTTTCTGTGGTTCTGGTTTGACGTGAGATTCGTGATGCCAGGGAGGCCTTAAGGATCCCCCCCCCCCCCCCCCTGTAGATAATATAGACCATTGCATGAATAATTATGTGTGTAATGTTTCTTTACACCTGGGCACAGTACATGAACAATGTGAATACCTTGTATACACACATGTGTAGGCGTAATATACACGTTTGTCAAGTTACGCTGGGCACAGTACCAGAAAGCAACATAAAACGACAGGACAGTGTACTCTTACAACAAGGATGACTACTACTAACAATGAGGATGATGATAAACTAAACGTTACAAAGGGCACAATGAATAGAAAAAACAATGGTGGTGTCTTTGTCTAAACTATGCTGCATAAGTTTACCTGTTCTGCCAATGATGCATTCGGCTCATCTTACAACAATGACCATTTCACAACATATTGTATTTATCAGCTATTAAAAAGTAATCCTTTTTTTTCAAATTTCTCAAAACTCAAATGGAGTCTAAATTATAGTAAACACAATGTATTCTACACTTCAAGTTCAATTATGTTTTCACATAACAAGATTATGTGGCAATCCCAACAGATTAGAATTCTGATTAAACAAATATTAAAACCCAACTGAGCTATAATTGCATAGTTTTATGAAACTGCATGGGCATTCTCCGAGCAAACAAGCTCAAGACTTCTTTCAACTACTCACTAATTAATTAATGCAAACTTGTAATAGATTGTTTTATGCTGGGCGGAAACATTTTCTGAACCAACACACACTAATAAACACACATTCTGATACATCTGACAAGGTAAAACAAAGGAAGACAAAAAAAATGTGAAACAATTATGAAACAAAATACATGTCAACTATGAGAGAAAAGGGAGACGGTCATTTAGTGTACATTTAACTTAGTATTGTCATTTATTGAATACTTAATTTAGTATACAAGTTTTCTTAAGATGTGAATCTGACTTGACCATGACTGAATAGTGGATGGTAGATTTTTTCCTAGTCTACCCCAGAGTGTGAACCCCCAGCCCTGACTGTGAGTCGCGGACTGGGAAGCAAACACAGGCAACCTTTACTTCTAACCCCTGAAGCACACAGTCTCTCTTTACATCTCTTTTCCTTCGCCTGCTTTCAGCAATGTCTGTTTTCTTTGCTCAGAATTAGCCAGGGATGCTAAACTAATGCTTAGAGACTGTGCACAATGTTTGCTATGGGGTACAGCCGAGGGAAAGGAAAATCTCTAGTATGCTGGGGGAAGAATGGGGGACTCCACTGCTTCATCAGGGCCAAAGGAAAAGACTAGGGGTGCAGATGCAGAAAGATCAAGTTGTACATCCTGTGAATGTACATGTTCTGTATCATATACACATTCGCGATATATCACGTGCAGCTCGTTGGTTCAGTTAACACTAACAAACCCATGGACTAAAGATCTGATGTCAAAAGATCAATCCCTGTCTGTAACATGAATAAAACCTGGACTGTTTCAGTTAGCAGTAGGCGCTGGTAGTTTGTGGAACATTTTGTTTCATGTTTCAATCAACTAACATCAGGAAGAGAGTTCTTGAATGTTAATTGTTATACATATAACCGATAATGTTATACAGTTGTGAGGCGTGGACAGTCCCGGAGCCGTTAGTAAAATTTTCGCAAAGAGGGCAAGAAACTGAATCAGTTCAGCAGGCTACCTCCAATGAGGCAGCGGGGCGACCATCCCCATCCCGGCGGGTCCCCAGGTGGCGGATAGGGGGATATCCCTTAGATATAAGGGTTAGCAGTGATCTAAGTCGAGCTTGCTCGGACGAATAAGCTGTCCCGGACCAACTGGCGGTGTACCTATCAGAGCGGGTGGTCTACAGGTGGCACTGTAGGCTAACAAATGCCCTATGTGCTCATACGGGTGCATCACGCGAGGAAGAGGCGCGTCAAAACCTCTGCTACCTGTGCTCCCAGGTTTGGTCTTTTGACCAGGAGCTAAGGGTGGGGTAACCCTGACAGAAAC
Organism: Monoplex corrugatus; assembly: GCA_030674185.1. NCBI lineage: Eukaryota > Metazoa > Mollusca > Gastropoda > Littorinimorpha > Ranellidae > Monoplex > Monoplex corrugatus. The sequence goes on along the minus strand of CM060306.1, from coordinate 105,817,487 downwards.
CTCAAGTGCTGAAGCCGGCGGTACTGAGCGAGACAGCGCACTTTAACGGATCACGGTACCACGCAAACCATGCCATGATGACACGTCGGGACCAATCTTATCGATATGGTGTTCGCCCTGTGAGGACCCCCCAGGCAGGTGCAACGCCGGGCTCCAGGCCTCAAAGGAGCCCACCCTCAGCTACTGGAGGTCCCTTCGTCTTGTCCTGTGGAGCCAGGGGACAAGCAAGGAGAGCGACTGGCCGAAGACCAAGCAAGGTCAAGGAGACCCCTGACATCAACATCATGCAATGGAATGCAGAAGGGGTCACCAACAAGAAGGAAGAACTCCAGCACTTCCTTCACAAGAACAGCATCAACATCTGCTGCATTCAGGAAACACATCTGCAAGAGGGAAAGCCGTTCAAGATCAGAGGCTACCAGGTGTTCCTGAATGGACGGAAAGGGAGATCAAAGGGAGGAGTGATGACGCTGGTTAGAAATAACATCAACGCCACTGAAGTCAAGAAACTCACGGGCGAAGCTGAATATATAGAAGTCAAGGTCGTCATCCAAGACAGCACATTTACCATCGTCAACTATTACTGCCCCGATGACAAGATGCTGTCCCTTGACACAATCCAGGTCCCAGACAGCGGCTTCCTCATCGCTGGAGACTTCAACAGCCGGTCCCAGAGCTGGGGATATAACAACATGGACAACAGAGGAGAAGAAGTTGAAGCCTGGCAAGATGAACACCACCTTATTCTTGCTAATGACCCCACGGACACGCCTACCTTCTACTCCCGCCGCTGGCGCACCACCACAACTCCAGACCTGGCCTTCTGCACTGATGACATCCACAGAAAGATCAGCAGAAGGGTAGAAGAACAGCTTGGAGGAAGTGACCATCGCCCGGTTGTCCTTACCATGCGTGCAAAAGCACCAGGACAACCACAACATCCGCGATGGAACTATAAGAAGGCGCAGTGGGGATTGTTCAGCGTACGCACCAACGAGCTGACAAAGAATATAGAAGTTAAAGACAGGAACATCAACAATGTCGTCAAAGATTTTAACCAACAGCATTTCCCAGGCAGCCAAGGAGTGCATACCTAACGGCGCAAGAAAAGACTACACCCCCTACTGGACGAGTGAGCTGCAGAAGGCGCATGATGCTCTGACGGAGGCAAGAACAGAGGCTGAAAACAACCCCAGCCAGGAGAACAACATCAAGCTTCAAGAGAGAAAAGCAAAGTTCTTACGTACCAAACTGGAGAGCAAAAGAAGAAGTTGGAGAGAGAAAACAGCAAGCCTCAACATGGAGAAAGACACAACTAAGCTTTGGAAGCTGACAAAGGCCTTGAACGACGAAAGTACCAAAGGCCAGAAGATCACCCTGGAAGATGGAGGAAACATACTAACAGGAAGGGCTGCAGCTAACAACTTTGCAAGAGCATATGCAGCAGAAAGTAACACCACCATACCCCAGCACCGGCAGAAAGAGATAAGACAGGAAGAGAGGGAAAGAAGATCAGGAGAAAAGGAGGTACCAGACGCCATGCACACTGACATCACATTGGCAGAATTAAACATGGCCATCAGGAAGTTGAAGAAGAGAAAGTCTCCAGGACCCGACAAGATCACAAATGAAATGCTTCAACATTTGGGTAACATCGCTGTTAAGAAGCTTCTAGATATTTTCAACCTCAGCTGGAAGCAAGGCCAGGTACCACAGTGCTGGAGAGAAGCCACTATGATTCCCATCCTCAAACGTGGCAAAAACAAAAGCAAAGCCCAAAGCTACCGTCCCATCAGCCTGACAAGTTGTGTCTGTAAGACCCTGGAGCGCATCATCAACCAGCGCCTACAACTCTACCTGGAGACAGAGAGCATCATCGCCCCACAGCAAGCTGGCTTCAGACAGTATAAAAGTACAGAAGACCAAACGACCCACCTCTCCCAGGTCATAGAGGATGCTTTTCAGGCCCAGAAAGCTGTCCTGACGGTCTTTATTGATCTTCAGAAGGCGTTCGACAAGGTCTGGAAAGATGGTCTCCTAGTCAAGCTCCTACGCTGCGGCATCGAAGGCAACATGTTCCAGTGGACCAAATCTTACCTGCACAATCGAAGAGCGAGAGTGTCGGTAGACGGTCACTGTGGCCAGAAGGTGCTGCTAAGGCAGGGAGTTCCCCAGGGAGGCGCCCTCTCACCCAGTTTGTTCATACTCTTCATCAACGACATTGTAGCAGAACTACCAAGAGGCGTCAATGCAGCGCTATACGCAGACGACCTGGTACTCTGGTGCAGCGAGGAGTATGCAACAACAGCAACATACAGGATGCAGATCGCCCTGGAGAATGTTGCAGCATGGGCTGAAAGCTGGTGCGTGACAGTCAACAGGGAGAAATCTACTGCCACTCTTTTCACGCTGTCATCAAAAGCCAAGCCTGGAAAACTCACCCTGGGAAACGCCACACTGAAGTACGAAGACCAACAGACGTACCTTGGTGTCACCTTTGACAAGAGAATGACCTGGAAACCACACATCAACCAGGCAGAAGGAAAAGCCAGAAGGAAGCTCAACATCCTAAAGGAAACTGGCAGGAACAATGTGGGGCGCAACTGACAAGATCCTGAAGTCAGTGTACCAAGGTACCGTAAGACCACACCTTGAGTACGGGTCTAGCTCTTGGATGACAGCTGCCAAGACGCACCTCCAGACCCTGGACAAAGTCCAAAACCAGGCACTTCGAGTCATCACAGGTGCCATGAAAACAACACCCATAGTGAAGATGGAAGAAACATCCAGAATTCCACCACTTACCAAGAGAAGAGAGCAGAAGGCAATGCTTCAGGCCAACAAATTCAGATGCTCAGAGAATCATCCAAT
>CM060306.1:105737116-105809616 GCA_030674185.1 Monoplex corrugatus | reverse complement strand
AATCACGTTCAACTCGTAGTCGTTGCCTGTGTTTCAGCATCAATGTACAGTGTACCTCAAGTACACATTCTTACACCAGCACCACAACAGGCATAGGACAACAACACCTCCGGCTAAACTAAAAGCCGAAAGGGCGGTTACTTTCAAAAAGTCAGTGCAATGAGAAGCGACTGCGGGAGGGGAAAGGAAGAGAAATGAAGGTGAAACTGATTCGGTGAAAACTGACAAGAGAAAATGAAAGGACTCACCTATGCGATCAATCGTGAAGTTGTTGGGGGGTTTGAGCACTCGCCTTCCCCACGCAGACCGTAAATTTTCCAGGTGAATGTCTTCCCCACTCACAAGCACAGTACACGGTTCCACAAAACCCAGGTAGTCCAACTTTCGGATGCTCTCAATGAGCGCCGGGTTCCAGTAACACGTCTTGTTCTGCCGTTTGAAATCCTCCAGTATCTCCTTACCGTTGTACACGGGCTCTGCTGGACACTCACTTTTCGTCGTGGCGGTGTTGTTGTTATTCCCCGAACTCACTCCGCCACACTTCTTCTCCCCTCCCTCTTTGTTGTTGACATCATGCGGCGTTCTGCTGTGTCTCTTCTTGGGTAAAAGCACAATAGCTAAACACTTGGACGCCACGGGAAGGTGTTTGCTGCCTAATCCTCGTTTCTCTTCCCTCGGATGACGCTGCGACATTGCTTTGTTTGAAATCGGAGCGAGCTCCGCGCCGCTCGATTCAAAACGTTTCACATGGTCTGATAACAGCCTCGCTCTACTATCTCAGCGTTGTTGCACCTGCCACTACGATCGTTCAGTCACCACTCACTCAGCTAAGCCTACCCTCCACTCGCATCTCCCGCTCCACGCGCAGCGCCATCCACTCTCGCCAAATAACAGTCTCTTGAGCATACCATTGACCTCTGAATATGGGAAGTAGCGTCACGAGATGGTAGAACGGTTAAGTCTACGTCTCTCTTCGACGTACTCTCCACAAGACTAAGATGTTGGGAATCAATATAGATAAAAGTCACTGTGGAGAAATAGAAACAATAAATCAGCTCTATCACTTATCTACATAGACATATAATGGAAGATGGACACAGACACACACTAACTCACACATGACACACGTCAGTGATAGTGGTAGTAGCAGTGGTGGTAAAAGAAGTGTAGCGTAGCAGCAGCAGCAGTAGTCTAGTAGAAGTAGTATCATCATCATCATCATCATATCACTATCATCATCATCATCATCATCATCATCATCATATCATCAGTTTCAGTTTCAATCTCAAAGATGGTATCTCCACGCATTGGAATACATTTTATATACAACAAAGCTATAGATGCCAGGTTCATCATCATCATGTGTTAAGTTGGCACGTAGTTGTGCCTCTCTCTGGCAGCCACATTGAGTTTAAAGAAAGACAAGTAGGCTATCTGTTCTACCAGGTATCATAGTGACTTCAGGTTGGTAGTTTAGTAGAGTGTGATGGAGAGTTGAACTGAGCGGTGTGGAAACAGTGACACAGAGGTGGCTCGAAAAGACAGGGCAGCAAAACAAAAAACAAAACAAAAAACCGACAAATATAAAACGACTAGCATTTTTGTGTTCTTTTTCTGACACAAGACTCACCTGTCTCACCTGTCGGCGTCACCGGGAACAGTGTTGGCCGCTGCACATGATGTCCTCACAAGTTGCCTCCAGCACTCTCGATCTTGGCTAAGTCTGACCACCTCCTGGAGTGTCTTGCCACTGATGTTTGTGATGTTTCTAGCAAGTGATGCAGGTGGCCGTCCTCTGTTTCTCTTTCCTTCCACTTTACCTTGGAGGACAGTGGACATCAAGTCTGTTCTCTCATTACGGATTGCGTGTCCAACATATTTCAGTTTCCTCCGTTGTATGAGTACTAGAAGCTTGCGTGTAGTACCCAAGACTAGTTGACTGTAAATTACATACATATTTGGTTGGTTGGTTAGTCGGTTGGTTAACCAGGTTGTCGTTTTTGATGTGGTCTTAGGCCTGATAAGGCTCTAGTAGTCGGCTGGGCTATAAGCAATATAAACATATAAGATGAACAAGCTGGTTGGTTGCTTGGTCGTTTGGTTGCTTGGTTGCTTGGTTTGCTTGTCTGTCTGTTTGTTTGTTTTTCCTAAACATAAATTGCTACCAACTTAAAGTCCAATTATCAGATAAAGCAAACCTCCCCGGTTTTCTCAGCATTGCATATTCTGCAGGAATAAACTCCAAAAAAACATTTACATCGATATTCAGCGACAATGGACTTGTCAGTCTTTGCTCTGAAAATTGAAAACGAATGTTTGTTTCACGCTGTTACAATCGATCATTATTATTCTTGATCAAACTGTGCTGAGCAGTAATAGACAAGTGTTTTGAGTATGAGCTGGGAAGGAAATTTCTAGTTTGTTTCGGAGGAATTTGCAGTTTGTTCGAAAGGGATTCATAGCACTCGGATAGTTCCATATGCGTTCCTCTCTATCTGCCATCTGTTGTCTGGTAGACTCCTTGAGCGTGCGCAAAACCGTATGTTTGCTGACAAGGTCTTGAAATGGAAGGGAGGGGGCAGTACCTATGAAAGACGAAGCTAACATAACCATAATGATAAGAGCATTAAAATGGACAGTGATTAGGTTTGATTTTATGTTGTGGGGTGGATTTAAACTCGAGACATTAGATCATGAGCCCATGGCTCTACTACAAAAGCCAGCCTGCCCTCTGCCAGTACTCATCACATAGGACAGCTCCTCATGCGCTGCTCCCAAATTTGGCAGCAGTAATCAGGCCTCAAGCTTGCACCACACTCTAAGAGTGGACAGTTTCTTGACGAGAAAGAGAGCCTGACCTGTATATATCTCTACTATCTATCTGTCCGTCTATCTGTCTGTCTGTTTGTCTGTCTGTCTGTCTATCTGTCGTCTACCTGTCTCTCTCTCTATTTGTCTAGGTGTGTATATATGTATGCATGTATGTGTGTATGTATGCATGTATGTATGTATGTATGCATGTATGTATGTATTGTATTGTATAATATACATATACATATATATACATACATATATATATAATTCTAGTTTTTGTTTTGTTTTTTCTAAATCTGCACACACACACACCACACACACACACAACACACACACACACACACAACACACACACCACACACACCAACACACACAACACACACAACACACCACACACACCTCAGATAAAGAAAAAGAAACAAGACAACAAACTAGATTTAAGATCCCGGTACTTCAGCTTTTGTGGCCTTCTGCAGGAGGCTTGTTTATTCAAGAATACACCGTCTACAAATATGTATGTATATGTGTATATCAGTATCATCGTCTTCTCGTGTGTCAAAACTGAATAAAAGATATTCCGTCAGAACGGTGGGCACATTATGATCCAGCTCAATTCATGTTGAATAACGACGCCGAAAAGTGTAAAAAAAATAAAAGGCTGGATTGAAAAACAACAACAAATAAACTAACATAAAACATATTATGCTTTAAGAATAAAGCATTTAAACAAACAGTATGTACATTATCAAGAGCAAAGGCATTTGAACAAACAGTATGTAAATTATTAATGCCGGATCGAGAAAACAAAAGAAGAAACAAACAAAAAACACACCACAATTTAAGAGTAAAAGCATTCACACAGACAGTATGTGCATTATTAAGATGAAAGGCTGACTCTATCAAAGCAAACTGAGGGACTCCATTTTTAGTATTAAGATCTCGGTTAGAGCTGAAGTTGAAAGAGCGTGTATGGTTGATCGTAGAATGGGAGATGATGAAAGATGAAACGACCATGTGTATGGACACGTCAATATCTCAGTGTATTTGTATTCGCTGCGTGTGCGCAGTGTGTGTGTGTGTGTGTGTGTGTGTGTGTGTGTGTGTGTGTGTGTGTGTGTGTGTGTGTGTGTGTGTGTGTGTGTGTGTGTGTGTTGTGTGTGTGTGTGTGTGTGTGTGTGTGTGTGTGTGTGTGTGTGTGTGTGGTGTGTGTGTGAATTACATTTTGTGTAACAATCTTACTTCTGGGATCAATGTGACCTTGAAAACAGGGCATGTTCACTCAAAGAATTGAATTTTTTTGTGAGAAAAACATAAATACACTCAACTGGTCTGAAAAAAGTCTAACCGCAAAAAACAAAAACAAAACAAAACAAAACAAAAACCCGCATGTGTCTTGTTGCAATTCTTATGGTCAACGAAAATTCCATAATGTTTTGCGTTCCATATCCAAGGCGTGTGACATAAGTGTTGTAAAGTAATATTATATCATTCCAAAATATGGCTACTAGTTTCATAATTCAATTTTTTTTTCAGAAACAACAAAAGTTTATTTAAAAAAACCAAAAAAAACACAAACAAACAAAAAAAACAGACCAATAAACTTATTAACGAAACGAGTTGGTAACTTGTATTCAACATGGTACCAATGATAGGTAGGGTAACTTATATCCAGTATGACACCAATAATGACTAATGAAATATCATTACTTAAAGAATTGACTGTGTATAGTTTTTGATTATATAAACTATCAATGAAAACAAAAGTAAACAAAACATAAACGGACAAATGGACGCCAAGAAAGGTCAAATACGCCTGGCAGAAGGGCATCGGTTTCACGTTTTCTCATCATAGCTTTGCAGCGCTCGAATGACACCACGATTTGGTTTCATTTTATGTATTTTGAATGTTCTAACACCACAAATGCCATGTGATGAAAAGTTCTATAATAACCATAACATAAGCATAAAACCTACGCGCTGGCAAGATCTTGTCAGGTCGTATTAGTACAATCACCTCCTTCTACTCCTGCTTTTGTATGCAGTCTACACAGCCAGGCCACATCTGGCGATGACTGTTATTGTATTTTCCCATGTCTTGCTGGCTGCCAAGGAGCTTGGTGGTCACAGGAGTTACAGTTGGCCAAGTTTCCTTGATAAAGGCGACATCGCTACAATGTGCGTTCAGCTGTTTCCACTGATAGAGAGTGTAATTGCCAGGCAAGCCTAAAGTGCTTTCAAAGCAATCTTAAGGAGCGTACCTGGCAATCGTAGACAGTGTTTAACCCTGTGTTTCGCGAGGGCCACGCTTTGACTCCCGCATTCTGTCCACCAGCATCCTGTATTGTCAGCCATGCTAGCAAAGCAAAAATTGTTGACTCTTTGACTCCCTCACCCTATCCACCAGCTTCCTGTAGGAAGGGCAAGTGTTTTGCTGATCACTGTTTTGCTGAATGATAAATTAACTCAAGCTGGCTTTGATGATGAAATCACTGAGCATGAAATAATAAAGCACTTACGTCATTCAGAAAAGATACAGCCCCTGTTCCAGCAAGATTTGATACCCAGATATAAACACGCTGTCTGACAGGATTGACTTGTATCATTCTGACACGACAGTTTTGATAAATCTCATGATCCTGACAACTGGCCACACTGCTTCAAGAAAGATTTGCCCAAACCGGGTAAAAGATCATCGCAGATTGAATGGTTGTTGTATTCTGACTATGCAAATGGTCGTTAGACAACTGACTGAAGTATAATAGCAAAAAAACAAGTTAGATGTCTAGAAGAAAAAGAAGGTAAAAATCCGGCTGAATCAAGGTCGATCTAGAGTAGGAAAAAAGTACATGGAGAAACTGCCTTGCTTACGTATAGGAATAATTCTAAAACTAAGAAGAAATCCTTGCCGCAGTTATTGACTTAGATAGTGCTGCGCAGACTCCTGTAGCGTGGAATGGAAAGTGTTTAATGCTTTTTCTGAATCAATAAACGAAAATTTTAGTTTTGCATTACAGAGCATCTCATATTCTGTGTCCATCAAGTGCATACATCGATCCTAGCAATTAGCAAGGTATAGTAGCTCGCAAGTTACAAATTTGCCCCCAACTGGGTAGTGTTACTAGACAGCAATTTTCTGCACACCATTCTGTTTGTCATTCAAGGGAAACAATTACTGGCGTATTGTCATTCATAAAAGTCGTTGGACTGTGACGTCTCTTCCCAAACCAACAATAAACCGGTGACTAACCTATGGGAGTGAAGCATGCCCGCGGGACACCTACCTACCGTTAGGTATTTTAACTTCTGCTTGAGCTTTTCAAAAGAAAAACACTTCGGTTTTACGGTCAGTGTTGTTCAGTCATTCCGAACGACAGCTGAAATGGAGCTGTGTTTTAACTGTTTAGCGTGAGAACTCGTGACCAGGTGGCAGGTATCGGTTGTCAGTTTCTCCAGATGTGACACTCATACATCACCATGGTAACCTCAGTATCGACCATGCTTGACTTCGTTTCAAGGTGTGGACCACACAACGTGTTAGGTTACCAACTATACTGGGTACCATCTGGTTTTGGTAGTTTTGGGGTACGTTTTGTGGTAGAAATAGAGCCATAGTTTTTGTGCAGTCGGTAACAACTTGTCATGTTTGATGGGTAGCATATCTGGTAGGTTTTGGTTGGTTGGTTAGTTCGAATTGTGAAACTGAATAAAGAACCAACCTTACCCTCAACTAGGCCCAAGAGATAAGCTATTGGCATGTTGGTCAGAACATGGCAACACCTTCACCTCGCCCAAGCAATGATGCACCCGTCCCGTGAAGCTGATGACACTTTACTGTGTTGTCAGTCTCCTTGAGGCCAAATTGCTCTCAGTTTGGGGAAGGATCCATGGAGGTTTGCCCCTGGATATCAAGGAAGACTGATAACCATCCAGGAAGTGGCTGTAGGAACCCATGCTTGAAACAGATTAAAGGACAAGCACTGTGGCATAGCAACAAAATCACTCTCTTGGCCTTGGCAGCATGAACTTCCATGGACACCATCACAGACTGAATCCTACTTAATTTAACTCTTTGACTCCCGCACCCGGTCCACCAGCATCCTGCATTGTCAACCATGCTTGCAAAGCAAAAACTTAACCCTTTGATTCCCTCACCCTATCCACCAGCTTCTGCAGAAAGCCAGTGGATAGGGTGAGGGAGTAAAAGGGTTAAGTTTTGGCAGTTGGTGGATAGAGAGTTGAAGGGTTAGACTGCATTCAGTAGTGGCTGATAAATCTGATGATGATTTATTTTCAGTGATGGGGATTCTACCAACCCTCTCAAGTTGCATCTCGGTGATACACTGACCTGTGACCACTGTGCCATGATGATCATTGTCTTTGTGTTTTCTGTTAGATTTGTACATTGGGTTGATTGCCTACTACCTGACTTTAAAAGAAGAACTAGTATTACTGAGAATTACGCCGTTATTACATTTCGATGGTAGTTGTAACACTTTGTCACTGTAGATGTAAAAGCCATAAAAAGGTGCACGAGTCCCAACAATCAACTATATATCTGTTCTTGTTCCCATTCATGCTGTATATCATAATATCACATCCACAGATAGTTAAAATGCCTGAAATTTTGCCGAATTTTTCCATGATAAAATGAAACAAAATAAAGAACAGAACAGGGACTGTTTTATTTTGAAAGGAGGACTTATTGTGTGTTTGCTTCTTAAGAAATTGCTTTAAAAAAAAATATGGATAGTGACTGTAGTGAAATAGTGCAACCAGAAACCTATGTTTTAAGTATGACCAATATAAAAACATGGGTGCTGCATAGAGTGCATTAATGTTCAATTTGTCTTGACAGTGGTTCTTGCATTAGTGGCTTATAAACTGCATTGGCTCTTTGAAAAGTCTTGTTTTAAATCTTGTCAGGGTCCCACAATCCTCACTTACCAAGCCAGATGCACAACCGATCGACAACTGAGAGTTCCTGATACAGTACAAATCAAATCAGATACCATATGTCGATCTCAAAAGATCATGGAATTGCATGCTGGGGTGGATTTGAGACAACTCCTGATATATGCACTCCAGTGTGCAAGCCTGGGAACTGGTAGGCCTATATAGTATATTATATATGGAAGACTACTTTTTGCCGTCATAGCAGATTTCCCCTCTCCACACCGCAGATGAAGTCCTAGGGAAGGGCTGTCATCAGGAATTGCTGGAACAAGGCTCTGAGAACAGCAGGGAACAGCCTTAGAGACTCCAGATCTGCATTTAACCCTTTTAACTCCTGCACGCTATCCACCAAATAAAAAAATTAACCCTTTGACTCCTTGCAGAAAGCTGGTGGATAGGGCGATGGAGTCGAAGGGTTAAGTTTTTTGCTTTGCTGGCATGGTTGACAATGCAGGATGCTGGTGGACAGGGTGCAAGAGTCAAAGGGTTAAGTCAGGTTTGCTTCTTAGTCTTTCTGTCCCCACAAAGGCAGCAAGATTTTGTGAGCTGCCCTGACTCTAGCCAAATGCATCCGTTTTTTTTTTAAAGGTCTTGTTTTTATCCTGTCTGGGTCCCACTACTTGCATTATCTAACCAATCAGATGGTGATGTCAGTTTAGTTACCAATGGTCTGACCATGAACAGATGTAGTGGATTACATAGTTACCGCTTATGGACCAGTGGCCTGCCTCAGGACAAGGGTTGAACAACAGATAGGCCTACCTTGACCTTTGTTAACAGCACGATGACAGACTCCATATGGCTCTTAGCAGTCATCATGACTGTTTGTCTCACAGCCTGCAGCCAGGCATACACAGCACTGCAGAAGGCCTTGGACTGGGATGTTGTGGCATGATGGTTTTGTCTTACATTGGCAGCCAGTGAGACAGATGCACAGAGCACTGCAGCAGGCTTCAAACTTTGTGACATCCTGATTATGTCTTTATCATCATGGCAGCCAGGCATTGCAGAGGGCCTGAGGCTGCATCAACTAAGAGATATGTAGCGGTAAAATGTAATGCACGCCCGCAGACTGAGCATTGGCATCAAACGAGCAAGACCATCAAAACCATGTTGTTGCAGTTTTCTCTCTTGACGTCTGTGGTGGTGACAGCAATTAGTATAATGAAAAGATGGATAGCATGTCCTGTATTCAGTGTATAATGAAAAGATGGATAGCATGTCTTGTATTCAGTGTATAATGAAAAGATGAATAGCATGTCTTGTATTCAGTGTATAATGAAAAGATGGATAGCATGCTTGTATTCAGTGTATAATGAAAAGATGAATAGCATGTCTTGTATTCAGTGTATAATGAAAAGATGGATAGCATGTCTTGTATTCAGTGTATAATGAAAAGATGGATAGCGTGTCTTGTATTCAGTGTATAATGAAAAGATGGATAGCATGTCTTGTATTCAGTGTATAATGAAAAGATGGATAGCATGTCTTGTATTCAGTGTATAATGAAAAGATGGATAGCATGTCTTGTATTCAGTGTATAATGAAAAGATGGATAGCATGCCTTGTATTCAGTGTATAATGAAAAGATGGATAGCATGCCTTGTATTCAGTGTATAATGAAAAGATGGATAGCATGTCTTGTATTCAGTGTATAATGAAAAGATGGATAGCGTGTCTTGTATTCAGTGCATTGAGGAATTGATAGTGACATCAAGGTAACCAAGGTTTACAGCTTTGAGTAAATGTGTGCATAGTTAAGGGGTCTGAGTTAGGCTTGAAAAAAGTGTATGTGTGCAGTGTCCAGATCCAGCCACCTGTGAATCTTTAATCTTGTGAATTATTGCAAACTTGCAGAAGCTTCACTTGAAATGAAACATGATATGCATCGAGGGCACTGATAGAAAACAACAACAGTGCAGACTTTGGGTATTGTCAGAAGTTCCTGAGAAAGTGCTCTTGATACAAAGAGCTGTGGTTACACAAGATCTAGCATGGTTGCCAAATTCTTAAGTTTAAAATTTGGAATTTTTTCCAAAATGATTAATCACAGTCAGATATTGCCATATGTGCTCCACCATAATCTATCAGCAAATTCCCTGAGCACTAAAACCCTATGCACTGACAAGGTCTTGAAATGGGGTGTTGGGGAGGGACCCATGAATCACTAAGCTGACACAAGGATGGAAACATTAACCCTTTCCCATTTTATCCCGCCACAGCCTGCTGACCAGGAAACCTCGCTTTTTATTTACGCCCGCCGCCTGTCACTTAGGCCTGGTGGGGAATTTCCATCACGCTCTAAGCACTAGGGATTACACACACCTCATGAATGACGTTTCCCGCGAAAGTCAGGATTAACCAATGAAAGAATGATGCTGAGTTTGGTACCACACATCGCCTCATTTACAAGATATTGGTCAGCGTCTGACCTTTTCATTCACACGCTTTCGGAAATCTCCAAATACTAGGAAGAGTTTCTGAGCAGAATCTGCAAATGGGAAAGGGTTAATATGGGCAGCGAACAGGCCAGTTTTTAATGTTGCAGGCAGGGACTCCACTAGCAGGCCAGATTTTAATGTTGCAGGCAGGGACTCCACTAGCAGGCCAGATTTTAATGTTGCAGGCAGGGACTCCACTAGCAGGCCAGATTTTAATGTTGCAGGCAGGGACTCCACTAGCAGGCCAGTTTTTAATGTTGCAGGCAGGGACTCCACTAGCAGGCCAGTTTTTAATGTTGCAGGCAGGGACTCCACTAGCAGGCCAGTTTTTAATGTTGCAGGCAGGGACTCCACTAGCAGGCCAGTTTTTAATGTTGCAGGCAGGGACTCCACTAGCAGGCCAGTTTTTAATGTTGCAGGCAGGGACTCCACTAGCAGGCCAGTTTTTAATGTTGCAGGCAGGGACTCCACTAGCAGGCCAGATTTTAATGTTGCAGGCAGGGACTCCACTAGCAGGCCAGATTTTAATGTTGCAGGCAGGGACTCCACTAGCAGGCCAGTTTTTAATGTTGCAGGCAGGGACTCCACTAGCAGGCCAGTTTTTAATGTTGCAGGCAGGGACTCCACTAGCAGGCCAGTTTTTAATGTTGCAGGCAGGGACTCCACTAGCAGGCCAGTTTTTAATGTTGCAGGCAGGGACTCCACTAGCAGGCCAGTTTTTAATGTTGCAGGCAGGGACTCCACTAGCAGGCCAGTTTTTAATGTTGCAGGCAGGGACTCCACTAGCAGGCCAGTTTTTAATGTTGCAGGCAGGGACTCCACTAGCAGGCCAGTTTTTAATGTTGCAGGCAGGGACTCCACTAGCAGGCCAGTTTTTAATGTTGCAGGCAGGGACTCCACTAGCAGGCCAGTTTTTAATGTTGCAGGCAGGGACTCCACTAGCAGGCCGTTTTTAATGTTGCAGGCAGGGACTCCACTAGCAGGCCAGTTTTTAATGTTGCAGGCAGGGACTCCACTAGCAGGCCAGTTTTTAATGTTGCAGGCAGGGACTCCACTAGCAGGCCAGTTTTTAATGTTGCAGGCAGGGACTCCACTAGCAGGCCAGATTTTAATGTTGCAGGCAGGGACTCCACTAGCAGGCCGTTTTTAATGTTGCAGGCAGGGACTCCACTAGAGATATTGAATCTTGAATCCACAGCTCTATCAAAAGAAACAGCCTGCAATGGGGTGATCAGGTTACTGACCTGGCCTGAATACACTGTACTAATCCACCCAGCTGTACATGGATCTGTCCCTCTTTAGGGACAGGAAATGTCAACTGGAGAGGTAGAGGAGGTAGACACTACTGCACCAATAAATCTGATCCCCAATGGAAGTATTGTCTCCCAGTGACTGCTCAGCATATGGAAACCTTTAACTAAGCATAGCCAAGTTTGAAATCTTAACATAGTTTGCTGTTGTCTTCAAGAGGATAATTTCATTCTGTTCAGATCAAACAGGTTTTATTTCCCTTTCATGCAAGAAAAGTGAAATAAAATGACCAGGCCCTATTCATTTTCCATATGTATAGCAATGTCACTTTCCCCATACTTTTGGACATGATTTGCTGTTGCATGTATGTCACTGTGTACACACACACACACACACACACACACACACACACACACACACACACACACACACACACAACACAGACCTGGACAAAGTTTTGTTATTGATCATGAAAAATATACAGTCAAAGTTGTATCAAAACTGAGGAGTAAGATAACTCACATGAATCCAGAAAAAAATTAATATCACAATGTGAAAGTGTTAAAGTTAATTATGGGATAAACAATATATGTGGAATAAGATCAAGAAAAGTGAACAATTTTCAAGCCAATCAGATTCCTGTCAGTAAAAACAGAAAATTGGCATATTTCCTTCAATGAACCCAGTTTTCTGAAATAATTATGCTTATTACCTTCAGATAAGATCTCTTTCATAAATGTTCTCAAGGGTCACTGTCTCTGGCATCTCAGGTCCATGTTGTCAATTGAAGCAGAAATATGTACATTTGGGTTTTTATTACATGTGTGTCATATACCTTTGTATTTACAGTCTTTTTATTTGCAGTTGCTAGACTTTGAAATAATGTTTACATGTTGTCAGTTTCATCTGCTGTCTCAATGTCACCGAGATATTCAGAATGGTTGGTATGCAATCAATTTACATCCTCAAGTAGATACCAGATTCGCAGAACACCTTCACATCAAGAGAATATATAAATATCCATCTATCATACAATACTGCAGAAACCTACATGAAATGTTTATAGCACCAGCAGGCTGTGTACCTTACACCACAGACAATCTCCCTGGCAATGTCAGTATCTTTCATTTTCCAGATTATCAACTTGATATATTGATATGACCAGTGAATCAATGTGATAACAGTCTGTTCAATTATTAACCATGAAAAATATTTATCCAGTGATACTACAAACACCCTCCTTCCTTTTATTCCAAACAAATCACACATGGTCGCCGCTTATTGCAACAAGGGGTAAATTAAACAAGTAAGCAAATAAAGAAGCAAACACAACAAAAGATATAGCTGAACTATAAAATCACTAAGTTTTGCATTCTGTTAGTCAAAAAATGCCAATACATCAACCTGCTATGAACTCTTTGTCCTCCACACACCACACACACCTTTCCAGACCAACACACAAATATAAAACGAATAAAACAAAACATGACATAAAATACAACAAATAACTGTACATAATGTGCGTTCTGAAATAAAGTTTTGCATTGCTCATGTTTGTCACAATGATGCAAACTCCACCTTTTCCCTTAAACCACAAGTACAAAATGTCAAGTATAAATGTACATGTAAAGTGAATTTGTATCAATCAATGCAACAATGAAGCCAAAAATTCATGACCACTGATGGTATTATGTTCTTTTTTGTCAAAACTTCGTAAGTATCGACACTAAAAAGACTTGACATATAAAATATTCAAATTTTGATATAGTGCTGACCTTTCTTCAGTTAATGTACATCTTTTCATCACTTTTTACAGTAAAATTTTAAACATAAAATAAAAAACATTCCTGAACAACGTTCTCAGTATAAGAACAACAATACAAAGTAAAGAAATATCAGAGAAAGATAGGTCTACATAACATATTTTTGGACATGGAGAAAAACATCACGCACATGCACAGCTTTCAAAAGCACATTTAAAATATAGTTCCTACAATGAACACTTGCAAACAAACAATACATGAAACTTTTCTCCTTTGATCAGACACATCAGTCCTCAGCAGGCATACACAGATTTATTAGGAGGAAAACATCAACAAAATGCTGTTGTTTGTCGCTGATCATACAGAATCGTCATGTCCATCCAAATATCAGGCAGATCTTTTCCTTTACTTCTTCTTACACAGGCTAGAGCTTCTGCCTGCACTCCATATCTAAGCATATTCATAAAAAGCTACCTACCAAGCAGAGAGAGCAGAATTTTTCATGTATGATCATTCCTTATCAAAGCTGCAAAAATACAATAGGTGCAATGACATAGGTTAGAGATAGGTAAATGCAAATGGACCCTCATGTTATGGAACAGACAATTGGTTTAAAACCTATTTTCCACCCTTACTTACGAAACACTGGACCTGTATTTCATTTCTCAGCAAACAAACAATGTGATCTGTAAAAGTCAACAAGGGCCATATTTTTGACATTCAAAACACATGTTGGACCTTATATTGTAATGCAGAGTAACTGGAATATCTGAATCGGAAGCTTTCCAGCAGACTGCTAAAAATATGATACACTCTCAAAACATGTTTCACAAGGTAATCTACATCAAACTCTCATTACTTTTAACTATCCCACACTAACAAAAGCTTCATAAAACAATTGGAAACCCACACCAAAAGAAATCAAAATCTATGGCTTACAAGCAACAGGGATAAGGATTGGTTGTTTACTACAATCTGCCATATATCTGGGGAAAAAAGACACTAGGGCACTCTTGTTCCAAACAGAACTTGGTACAAGTACACACAGAGTGGTGCCTCTCAAAGGCAACTTGTTCCTGGAGTGATGGATGACACAGGCAGTGAGGAGGAATGGAATTAAGAGGGTGGCTGGCAGCAGAAGGGCCTCACTTGGGGACCTCTTTGTATTTGCCCCAACCATGAAAACATTTGGTGAACTTGCGGTGCTCTTTGTACCTCATGGCCAGCAGCAACTTGCGTGGACGGTCTGGCTGTTTGTTGCGTAGGTGCTGTATGTACACCTGCACGTAATGTATGCACCTAAGTAATGTGTAAAAAGATCTCCACATACAAAACACAGCCACAATCATGACTGAAACGTATAGCTACCTATTCAAGTTGAACCTGTGGGTCGTCATACATAAAGACTGTAGACAGGAAGAAATATCCCTTTCACAACTTGGGACCTCACTCCAAATGGGTATTCCAACCACTGCATAGCAGTCGTCTGGCAGGAATATTGACAAGACAGAAAACAAATTTGAATCTACGGGAAGGTTCCAGGGTTCGCTCCCCTGCAATTTTTTTTCATCAATCAAAATCTCTAAGCTATCTGGGACTAACCTCAAATAGTTTCAAGGATTTAAAACTAAACCACTAAGCAATTTACATTTAAAAAAGAAATACGACCCCATCACAATCTTCATCTTTGCGACTGCAGACACCCACTTTCATTTCTACTTGTTCACACAGCAAATATTGGCAAATGTTTGCCACGGCTGTCAACATGTTGACAATGCAATGAACTTGTGAAAAGATGCAGCTGAAAACATCTAGCAACTGTGTTCATCACTGTCACGTGCTTGTTAGAACTAGCCGGGTTCAAAGGAAGCTATGTTCACAGTTCAAGTGACTGAAATGGGAAGCGGCAGCAAGTGAACAGGGCATCCAACTGTTCGCTGGCATCCTAAGAGGAGCTACACTGATGGTTTTTTTTTGTACTCCAAATTATTTTTTTGTACAGACATTTCTGTTAACAAGAAAAATATAGATCTTACTGCCTTGGAAATTTGTGTTTTTGTAGACAATTCCTATACGCGAGTTATAATGTCTCACTCATCTATAAACACATTAAGCCATTCATCACTAACCTGTGCACTCTTGAAGGCCAGCTTGATCTCCACATCACTGGTCTTCTTGCCCACCCACAGGTACACCTGTTCCCCATTGTCCAGGATCATCACATCATCATCAGCCAGGTCATCCTGTATATCACATTTATAACCATCATCATGAGTCATTTTCTTTTTTTAAGTGTTCCACATCACCATATTACCATCTTCATGTGAAATGTTCTTTCTTTAAGTGTTCCGAGTAGTACAGGGTGTTTCAAAAAGAATACGCCAAAATCATCACGTGATGTGTCAAAAACGAAAAAAATTACAAACCTCTAGCATGAACACGTGTTGTATATACATTCAAGTTTCATTTCATGTTTTATAAGTGCTCAATGTGGCCACCACCGGCAGCGCGGACAACATCAAGCCGATATGAGAATTCCTCCCAAACGCGCCTCAGCATGTCACGGTCCACCGTGTTGATTGCAGCTGTTATTCGATCTTTCAAGTCATCGATACTTGCTGGAAGTGGTGGAACATAAACTTGGTCTTTAACATACCCCCACAAGAAAAAGTCACACACCAGTGAGGTCCGGGGATCTGGCAGGCCAAGCACAGAGAGCAAGGTCTTTAGCACCTCTCCTCCCAATCCATCGCTGAGGCACGTTTTCATTCAGATAAGCTCTAACCCCGAGATGCCAATGGGGTGGTGCTCCATCTTGCTGAAAAATGAAGTCATTCGAATCTGCTTGCAGTAAAGTGAATAGCCAGTTTTGGAGCATTTCGAGATAGGTTTGTCCTGTAACGGTGTTTCCTTCAAAGAAAAAGGGACCATAGACCTTGTCTTGAGACACAGCACAGAAGACGTTCACTTTAGGGGAATCTCTTTCATGCTCAACAGTTTCATGTGGGTGATCTGTTCCCCAAATGCGCACATTGTGACGATTGACTGTGCCGCTCAAATGGAAAGTCGCTTCGTCACTAAAAACTAAACGTGAAAAGAGAGTTTCATCACCTTCCTCCATCTCCAGCATTGACTCACAGAATGTCCTCCGCATCACCTTGTCATCATTAGTAAGTGCTTGGACGAGGCTTAGTTTGTATGGTTTCATGTGTAATCGTCTCTTTAACACACGCCAGACAGTGGTATGAGGGATGGCAAGCTGAAGACTTGCTCGACGTACGGACTTACGTGGGCTGCTCTCAAATGCATCATGAATCCTCTCCACTTGCTCCTCTGTAACACGTGGTCTTCCAGGACTCTTTCCTTTGCACAGACACCCACTCTCTTTAAACTGTCTAACCCACCGTCGAATGCTCTCACGATGGGGCGGATCAATGCCGAATTCTGTTCTGAAAGCACGTTGCACCGTGACAATGGCGTTTGTTTTCGCGAACTCAAGCACGCAAAACGCCTTCTGCTGAGGAGTCGCCATTTTGATTGATCTTCCCACAATTCAGCTGCACCGGAAGTTATACTAACGACAGCGGTGAAACTGACACCCAATCAAACTTTGATAACTACTCTATCAAATAACCACTGATTCAGTCCACTACAATGCTATAGACCTGAAAAAACTGCGTAATGATTTTGGCGTATTCTTTTTGAAACACCCTGTATTTAATCTTGGATATGTGTAGGCAAGTTGTTTCGTACTCACTATGCAGGTAGTATGTTGCTGCACAGTCTGCATACTCCTGTGGATTGTATGCTGGGTGTTTTCATGTTTCCATATGCCACAAGACACTGACATGACTTAGAGAATCTTTTAACTGTCATATTTAATGTTCTGCATGTGTATACATACAAAGGGGATATAGGTACTAGCAAGTCTGCACACATGTTCACATGGGAGATTGGAAACAATCTACATACTCTTGTCTATATGGAAAAAAATCTTTGTAGGTCTTCCCATTTGACTATTGCGCCTGTCATGTTGTTTTTCATAATCTGTCTTCATACATCATATAGTACGTCATCTGATGGCTTTCATTATTATTTGTTACTCAGCAAAATTATGGAGAGCTATGCTCAGCAAAACTATGGTGTGACGTGATCTCTTTCATTTTTTATTTCTCTGTGTGTGTGTGTGTGTGTGTGTGTGTGTGTGTGTGTGTGTGTGTGTGTGTGTGTGTGTGTGTGTGTGAGAGAGAGAGATTTTAAGGGTGAGTGAGAGAGAGAAAATATTAGCACCGGTAAGGTTTTGTGCTGTGTCACTGCTGTTTGGATATAATTACACTGATATATACAATCTATACCTTATTTCATCTTTCAAAGATTTTGCTACACACATCATGCAGGAAAATATGCACACATTTCCTAACAGAATCACCACAGTAGAAATTCTCACCTGGCAAAAGTCTGCACATTTTTCAGACACAGCAAAGTAGCCCTTCTCGTTAGAGCAGCGGAACAAGCGAGCATAGTTCATGAAGTTGGAGTCTGTGTCGAAGGGTTTCTTGCCACCAATACCCACCCAGAAAAAGTTCTCAGGCTCTTCCCCTTCGTTGATCATCTGTATTGTGTAACTGTCCTGGAACAGTATAATTTTCATAATGAAAAGAATAAATCGTCTTTCGCTGTGGTATTCAGCTCTACTGAAACCAAGTAAAATGTGCTAAACATTACTCTTCTTCAATTCTTATAGCTTACTAGACTGGTCAACGATTATAAACATGCAGGCATGCACATACATACACACATAAAGTCACACACACACACTGCAGCAGTGAAAGAGTTCAGCATAGCAAATATTAACACATCCATACAAAAGTACATGTATACAAGTATGTGCAATGCCCGTACACACACATACACACACAGAGAAAGAGAAACACCTAGACAGATAAATTCCCTTGGTACCTTTAAATCATTCAGATAACATGACAGGTTTTTTTTCAGCTTGTCTCACAGGAGGTTCTGGCTTGTATATAAACACACCCTTTGTATGGTACTTCAAAAGATGGAAGCATACATGCATAAAATCAAATTATGTTTATTACTGTATAAAGCACTTTAAGCTTTTTGTCTATTATAAGCACATTCTTTGCACAGTAATTCAGATCTACAAGTATACATTAAAAGAAAATCTTACTGCTTTCTTTGAACAGTAATTCAGACGCACATGTATATATTACGAAAAAAAACAAAAAAAATTACTACTTTATTTCCTTTTAATGGAAAGAACATTGTAGGCTACTATGTAACAAAATGCATTGATACCTTGTACATCTTGTATGCAATTTCTTCAGCTATCTGAGCTTCTGAGTGATCTGCCTTGCTGCCCACCCACACATACACAATGCCTTTGAGGTCTTCACTGTCGAAAGGCACCATCAGGATGTAGCTGCACACACACCAACACCAATCCTTCCTTTTATCTGTGTCAGTAAATCGATCACAAAAAAAATTACTGAATACGTTTTTGTGTGAGTGTATTTTTTCCTCTTGTTTAATCACAACAGCACTTTTTTCCCATTCCAGTGACTGAAACAAGTATGAATATAACCATAAAATACGGACTAGTTTCAGGCATTACCTCCCCTCTATAAATCATACTTCTGCTTCTCTCCCCTCAACAAGACTTTAAGGAAGGACTGGACAAGGCATGGGGATGAAATTTTGAGTTTTGGCTTTTGTGCAGTTTTGGCAAGAATAAACTATCAAAAATATCTTGGTGTTGCATTTTACTGTCAATTCATCTCCAAAATATGCTTTTGGAACAGTTTTCTTGAGTAACTACCCCAAAATATCCTTCAAATTAATCCTCCACCCTGAAATTGTGTGAAAATATGCCTCCGTTTGAGGCGCAACGCTCCTCGACTCCGTTTAACAACCTGACCTTGCTGCATGTCAAATCAAACCTCAGTTACTGCCCTTTACAATGAACGCGGTTGTTCATGGAAATTTCCATTCACACACTCCCAAAGGTCGTCCCGAAAAGTCTGGTAAAACCTCCGGGAAAATCCATATAAGGATATAGATTTGCATATTGGGGATCCGAGGTTTGCTTTGGCAGAGCCGAGCTTTGCTTCGGATTTCGGACTTGCCAGCCGACCAATGAGAATGCCGAAATGCACGACCGGGTCAAGGTCGAAACCGGTTTTCTCTACTCGCGGAACTTGCCGACAAAAGCCGATCGTTGTAGATGAAAGCGTCTTTTCGTCTACTCGATACGCGATTTTCAATCGAGTGTCTGATTTCGATGCAATTATCAACAATGTCGTCCGTACCTAGCCAAATTTTCCAGCGGAAAGGTGGCAAGAGATATCGACAGCAGCTGAATCGTGAAAAAGCATTGAAGAGATGGAAGAAAAATGACCAGGAATCGACTTGTGATTTGCAGCTTCGAAGGTACGTCCCAGGTTCATCATGATTATTATAGATCTATGAGAATTCAACTGCAAAAAAGTTTTGTATTCGTGATCAAACTTCTTTCACAGCAAATAGTAATTGCAAATTAGTATAATTAATTAATTATATCACTTTCTGAGAGAATGGCAGCAGTGTTGATTCAAGCAACTGTCAGGATTCATTTCATCACATCACTTGATTTCGATCAGCTTTCTGTGTGTGAATTGAAAATTGTCATGATGTATCAGTGTTTGTTTCTTGTTTTCTGTGTGTGAGGGTGTAAGAAAATGAATGAATGGATTGATCCTTTTAGTTTCACAATGGTAAAGACAAAGTATGTGTGTGTGTGTGTGTGTGTGTGTGTGTGTGTGTGTGTGTGTGTGTGTGTGTGTGTGTGTGTGTGTGTGTGTGTGTATGTGTGAATAGTGTAAAACAGATATGCTTTTGTATTGGTTATTCACTCATTGGCATTTATTTTTCTTTATCCAGTGTCACACCAGAATCCAAGCCAGTGGCAGCCAAAAGGAAACTGGACCTCATGAAGTCTGCCACACCTCCTTCAGTCTTCCCTCCAGCAGTATCCAGTGGGGCTGAACCAGGTCCCAGCACTTCAGGTGAAAACAATCAGAGTAAAGAAGGTATGTCTCGGGATTGGTGTATTGTTGACATGGGGCAGCTGAATAAACTGATGACTTTTGTGGTGTGTCCTGAGTGCATGACACCAGGCTGCCTGACAATGGTAAAGGGTGGTACACAATCCATGGGATTTTCTGAATCTTTGCATCTGCAGTGCAGATGTGGTTTTGATACTGATTATGTGTATTCTTCCCCCAGGGTTGGTGACGTTGAAAGAGTTGATGTGCCATTTGAGATCAACAGGGCCATGACTCTGTATGCGACACAACTTGGTAAAGGTTATGAAGCATTAGAAAAAATGACAATAGTACTAGGAACTGAGAACATGGATCAGAAAACGTTTAGTAGGCACCAGAAAAAAATACAAGCTGCATGTCAAACAGCAGTAACTAAACAGTTAGAGTCAGTAGCAGAGATCATTCGTTCTGCTTATCCTGATGTAGACAGTGACGGTGTGCTGGACATTACCGTCAGTTATGATGGTACATGGCAGAAGAGAGGATTTTCATCACGCCATGGTGTCGGTGTTGCCATAGAAGTGCAGACAGGACTTGTGATAGACTTCGAAGTTCTCTCCAGTTACTGTCATGCCTGCAGCCTGGCAAGAACAAAACTTGGCAGTGATACCCCAGAGATGGAAGAATGGCTGAATAAACATACAGACTGTGATGCCAACTTCACTGGATCATCAAAGGCCATGGAAGCTGAGGCAGCAAGAAGAATTTGGAAGCGCTCTGTAGAACTCCACAAATTGCGCTACAAAAGCATCCTCAGTGATGGAGATTCTAGCACTTTTGCCGCACTTCAGCAACTGCAGCCCTATGGACCTGATCACCCCATTGAGAAATTGGACTGTGTGAACCATGTTGACAAGAGAATGGGCACAGCACTTAGAAAGGCCATTATGGATCACAAGCTTGGTGGAAAAGGTCAGGGTCGTCTAACCAATGCCAAAGCCAGCAAGCTTCAAAAGTACTATGGCCGAGCTATTCGCCAAAACATTGGCAACCCTATTACTATGAAAGAAGCTATTTGGGCCACCTTCTTCCACTCCATCTCCACTGATGATGATCCTCACCATAACAGTTGTCCAAGGGGTGCTGACAGCTGGTGCATTTTCAACAAGGCAGAAGCTTTGGGTGCAGAAATGCCGAAACATGGTCCTGACACAATATCTACCTGGCTATCCAGAGATGTTTCCCAGCACATCAATCACATCTATCACAGGATGTCAGATGAGAGTTTGTTAGAAAGGATGATGACAGGAGCCACACAGAATGCTAATGAGAGTCTTAACCACTTGATATGGGTTTACTGCCCAAAGAATGTTTTTGTTGGGAGACCACGGCTGCTGACCGCTGTGCAAACGGCCGTTTGCCAGTTCAATGCGGGCTCAGAGTCTTTTACTGCAAAATTGACAGAACTTGGCCTTCAGATCTCTGAAAAGCAGTCTTCCTATTTGCAGCAACAGGACAGAAGGAGGGTAAGAAAAGCTGAGAAAGCTTCAGAAGCTCTGATGAAGGAAGCAAGGCATGCTCGCCACCTAGCCAACCGCCAGGCACTTGCTCAGCTTGAAATGGAAGAGGGGTTGCAGTATGGTGCAGGGCAGTTTTAGATAAAAAATCTAAAGCTAATGCAGTTAAAACATACTGGACAGATATATCACATGGCATGGTAGCAAGATTTCACAGCAAAACATCTCTGTAACTTATGAATATTGTTTATGAACATTTTCAAAACTTTACGGCCCGATTTCTCCGATTTTGCATTTTCGGTATCAATAGCACATAAAAAATATCATAACTTTTGAACAAATGCACAGATTGCCCTGAAACCTGGTAGAACACTTCTTCAGTGTGTGTTCATCAATTCTGAGTATACATATGAGTCTACAAAGTATATGAATGTAATTTCATGACAGAAACCTAAGTATCCCCCCATCCGATTAGTGATTTTATTGACATTTACTGTTCATAAGGCAAAATTCCGGGAAGAAAGTCAAGGAACATGACATAAATGCCCAATGTTAAAGAACAGGAGCTAACTAATAAATTAATAGCAAAAACAAAGTGGTTTGTCAATTGATTTGTTAGTGAGAATGTTTGAAAGAATTGTGTGTGAATTGCTATTTTATGCTTTTTCGGCATTATTTTAACCCATTCCGGACAGTTATCATGATAATTCCTGCTCCAGAATTTTTTTTTTTGATGGTTTTCTATTATAACCTGATGAGAAATAATGGTCTAGGCACTCCTATACCCCAAACAAATTTTGGTGTCCTGTCTGTCCTTAAGTGGGGAGCTATTTCATGATCTTTTGAATAACAGGATAAACCAAGATTTTGTGTGATTACATATCCATGAGCTAAAAGGCAGCTGTCCTTAGCCAAACTGTGACACAACTTCCCCTTCCTCATTAAAAAAAAAAACATAAAAGAAATAACAACTACAACTTTAATAATAAATGCACCAATACCCACCAAACAATGAACACAACAACCCCCCTACCTCTCCAAAAGCAAACAATCTCTCCCAAAACAAACAAGCATCAAACCAATCAACCAAACCAAACCAATGTAGATTTGTATGGCAATGTCCTTTACTTCAACCTATATGCTCTGGAGTACCGAGACAGAAAGTTCAATGACAATGGCACCTAGTGGTGGACATCTTTTCACCGATTTCTCAACCACCCGGTCATGTAGTTTGCAAGTAGTATGGTCTCTCACATCAGCTGAGTTAATGCACTTGTAAGATATGGTTAAGTTACTTCCTATTAAACAGACCTCTTGTCGCAATACGTTCACAGCTGATTTCATCAAACTTTTTACTTTGAAAAAAAATCTAAGTGTTACTCACTTGAAGCAAGAATTCAAAAGAGATGAATCTGGTTTCGGCAACTGAAAGCAACGCAGAAAGATGCAAAGGATTATAACAACATACATTTCAATACATCCACATCTGTTAACAAAAAGCAGAATAATGAACTTCAGAAACACAAAAGGACAACCCTTACAGAAGGACAGTATGTTTTCTCCCTTGTGATGGTACGAACAAAGACAAAAACAGCCTCCCATCCCTCCACCCTCTCAAAAATGTTAAAAACAGCTGATAAACGGACACAAACAGATCATGTCTTTATTTCAACTTTGCTATATTTTTTATCACTATACAATGAAAGTTTTGCATGGAGACGCATACATGCAACACACACACACACACACACAACACACAACACACACACACACACACACACACACACACACACACCACACTCAAGAATACAAAGACTAAATACTTTATGCCTTCTTCAGTTTACCTTTTATGTCAACATTTTTTACAACTCTCCATGTTATCTACCTAAAACATCCATAAGTTGATGAGATTCTGCATTTTTTCCCTCTTTCATTGTATGAACATGTCTCCAAAGATTTTCAACACACACACACACACACACAACGAATTTACACAACAATTACATCTTTCCTTTCTAAGTATGAAGATGTCCACGTACAGACAGGAATCCTAATAAAGCAAAATAAATGGTGTGATGAAATCAGGGCTTCAATGCAAGACTCATTTAACCTTTTCCCTGTATTAACCATAAACTAAATCAACCCCACCTTTTTATACACAGAACCTACAGACACACACTCAATCACTCACTCTCTCTCTCTCTCTCTCCCTCCTCCCTCTCAAACCATCACAAACATCTTCACCATAATTTCAGTTTTACTCAAACAAATTTACATGCATATAAGCAACATTTTTCCAGCAATCTGGTTTTCTCAAACGTGTGTATGCATACTGCTCTACCCACATTTTGGAGGTGGCCTGTTGCTACACAGTCAGCATACTTCATCTTCAGTGTGCATGTATGCTGTTTTCATGTTTCCATAAACAATCAGACACTGACATGACTGAAACAGTCTTTAATGCGCGTAACTGATGTTTTGTGCATGCACACATGAAGGGGGTTTAGACTCCTGTGGGTCAGCATACATGTTCATATGGGAGATTGGAAAAAAAAACCCATTCTTTCTATATCAGGTGAGAGGTACTCTGGCAGGAATGAACTCAAGACTTTCCATTAGAAGTCTAACATCTTATCCACATGGCTACCACATATATGAACTAACACTGTGCATGCCATATGATGGAAAAAGATCTAAAATACTTCTGGTAAATGCCATATAAACCTGTGTTTAAACCATAGAAAATCAACAAAAACAGATTCTCTCCTAACCTGAACACATCGGGTGGCGATAAGACTGCCGTTGGCCCTCAGCTGGTAGAACTCGGTGGACGGTTTGACTGGCACAAGACCAGGAGAGCCTGCACGGCAGGGCCGCTTGCCATTGCGTATGATAAACTTGCGCTTGAAGTGGGACAAAAACTTGAGGTTCTCCTGTTGCTGCTGTTGGCGAACCACTTCCAGCTTGTCTCCAAACAAAGCCTCAAATTTCTTCTGCAAGCTGGAATACAAAAAAAGAAGATTTTTTTGGTTAAAGGAAGCTTTCACGCAAAATCAAAACAAAAAACAAAAATCAAAAGCATCGCCTCCACTCAAAAATGTTAAAACAATACAAACAGTAACAAAACAAAACAAAAATAACACCCTCTCTCCCTATCTGAAAGCAAACAAAGAGAAATGCACGAAATATTGACAAGCTGTCCAAATTATTTATAAGCCAAAGATGAACTTAGGGCATAATATAAATTCTTAACGACAGCAAACATGGATCCCCTAAAATACTGCTGCTTCTTTTTCCATCAAAAATATCCCTCAACCTATCCTTCACATGCCCACAAACTCACACAGTCAATTGCCCAGTCGGAAGTCAAGCAGAGGCTTACTTTTCTTGAGACTACACCAAATGAAGCAGCAAAGGAAATATCCACTACAACTGTTAGCACTGTTTCCCCGTTTTTTTCCTAATGCACGGCGCACAAATCCGTGATACTTGGGTTGGCCGTAGTTCTGGTTCTGCCCTGCCGGCTATAAATAGCGCGCATCTTTCCCCTTCCCTTCCACTCCCCAC
Source organism: Monoplex corrugatus (assembly GCA_030674185.1). Classification (NCBI taxonomy): domain Eukaryota; kingdom Metazoa; phylum Mollusca; class Gastropoda; order Littorinimorpha; family Ranellidae; genus Monoplex; species Monoplex corrugatus. The sequence continues at coordinate 105,784,267 of CM060306.1, read as the reverse complement.
ACCCTTTTCACCCGTCCTGCTGCCGTATAGCGAGGCCACTCATAAAATGTATGTGAGCGAAGCAGGGGCGGCGCGCGTGTTAGTTACTGCACTGGTCACTAGCACTAAGTTCATGGTATGTGCCTCCAGATTGACCTAGATTCCAGTACTCGGGAAAAGCACAGCAGTTATAACACACACACACACACGATGCATGCAGTAGGCAGAGAGATATGCATCATAACATATATACTCGTGCGTTCTGCGCGCTTGCGCACACGCACACGCACTCACACACACCACACAAACACAGAGTTGATTTATACATATAATATGGCCTGGATTTAACATGCACTTGAACACACACACGCATGCACAGAGAGACAGACAGACAGAGAGAGAATATCAAATCAAAACACGCATATCACACACACACACGCACACACACCACACATATCTGATTCACATAATATGGTATGCATGTAACATGCATTTAAACACACACACACGCACACACACACACTCACTCTCTCTCTTGCTTTAAATACTGTTATAATTATGATGTGGTGCATGTGACATGCATTTTGAGAATACATGCTTGAAAACTCTCTCTCTCTCTCTTTTCTCTCTCTCTCTTACATTACATGTACATAGTGTTATATGATGTGCATGTACCATGCATTTTGAAAATACATGCTTGAAAACCACACACACACACACACACACACACACACCTCACAAACAACCACACACACACACAACACACACACACACACACACACCACACAACAACCACACACACACACACACACACACACACAGATAAAAGTTAGACACAATCCAGAGAGAGACAGACAGACAGAGGGAGAGAGAGTGAGAGGTGAGAGAGAGATGTGTCGGAGGTTGCCCTGGATAAAGACTGGCTTAATTAATACACGCGCGTGGTCTAGTTTATAGCCGGCGCAGCGCATGCCTTCATCAGGCAAGAGCTAACACCCGATTTTAGTCAAATGTAAGCCTCTAAAAAAGAATGAAAACAAACAGCTGACAACGATTTTTTTTAAATTTTAGAAAGTTAACCTCTTCACTGCGCTGTTGACGAGTGACGATCGTCATAGAAACCGTCGTCTGCAATGCTCTGTTGACGATCGCGGATCGTCCCGTATCAAACACTCTTTCTCTTTTCGTCTAGCACATGACAGAATCGTTCTATTTATGATTTGATTAGGTCCCTTGACAATCTTCGCTCTTTGAGTGCCGTTTGTTCAAGTTATTTAGATCATTTGCATAATTTATCACGATCGATTGGCAAGGTGCTACGAAGTTGAGCTTTCAGTTTTTGAAGCGCTATGGCTGCCCCACAACGAACCTACACAGTTGCAGAAGTTATTGAAGCGATTTTTCGAGATCAAGACAGTGGAGATGAAGACTTCAAGCCAGCTGGCTTCGAACTTCGTGAAGTTGATGCCAACACCCAGATTTTGATGTGGAGGAATCTTTGGGTGACTGATCGTCTGAATCAAACTAGGCCTATGGAGATCCGATCGCAGGTAGGTGTATTTGAGAGCTTTATTCATTTTATAACATGATTGTATTGCTTTCTTCTCAGTATATTTATAAATAGAACAGCTAAGTGTGTGTATTGATGGCTGAGCCCTTTGTTTGGGCCTGGTCAGCGAGCGAGCCAGTGACCGAGTGGGCAGTGTGTTCGACCTGTGCCTGTGGGCGTGTCACTCGTCGCTCGCTCGTTGTACGCTGTGTGTGTCTTGTTGATGATTTGTTTTTCTGGTCGGCCTCTGCCCTGTGCTATCTCCCTGGCCTTTGTGTGTTTGTGTGAGGAGTAGGCTACTATCTCCATGGCCTGTGTGTGTTTATGTGAGGAGTAGGGTGGGAGCAGAGGGGTGTGCGGTGTGTGTGTGTGTGTGTGTGTGTGAGAGAGAGAAAGAGACACAGAGAGAGAGAGAGACTGTTGGTGTGACTTTTTATAGGAAATTGAAAGCATTCAGTGATAATACTGACAGAAACAATGTTGTAATGAAGTCACTTTGGTAGAAGCAGTACCGGTACTCACTGGGTTTCTTTGCAGTGTTTGCTTGAGAAAAATGAAAGGGGGCGTGGCATGGGGGAGTAGCAATGTACCTATGTCAGTGTGTGTGTGTGTGTGTGTGTGTGTATGTATGTATGTATGTATGTGTGTGTGTGTGTGTGTGTGTGTGTGTGTGTGTGTGTGTGTGTGTGTGTGTGTGTGTGTGTGTGTGTGTGTGTGTGTGTGTGTGTATGTGTATGTGTGTGTGTGTGTGACTTTTTTTATTTCATAAAATATGTGGAAATTTGAATCCTTGCTTTCACTGTGCTACAGGTATGGTAATGCAGCATGGTGATGATGTTCGGCCTGGACCTGCTGTTGCTGGACCTGCTGTTGCTGGACCTGCTGTTGCTGGGCCTGCTAGAAGGGGAAGGGGAGCAAGAGGGGGAAGGAGAGGACTGTGTTTAGAAGACTGCTTCCAGAACTACCACACTCAGAAGCGTTTTTACTGGGGTACACTGGGAGATAAAACTCTTTCATTTTATGTGTGGCTTGGCTGTGCTTATATTGTGGCTGGACACTGCTTTCTGACCTTTGTACAGTCTATATCTTCTAATCAAAGTGTGCTATAAACTGCTTGTGAGCTCCTGCATCACTTGATTACATCATCATTGACTTTAACATTTTTTTTTATTGCATTTCAAAGAGTACATGTGACACTCTGGTACATAATTTCATTTTGAAATTGTCATAAACACAATCTTCATTCAATTTCCTTTCATTTGATATATACTTTTATGTATCTATCTTCAATGCCTTCTGAATTATAAGCAATTGAAAATAATAAGCGTGATTTTTGTATGTTTCTGAAAAAAATCTTAGCATGTGTCTTAGCAAAACATGATAGCAGCGAAAGGGTTAAAGCACTGAAGACCACGAATCAGACCTTGCCAAAACTGAGAAATTTATGTAAAGATTGTAAATTGCACTATACTTCCGTCACTACTACGAAAATAATCTCACTTTATACTGAATAAAGAGCAACCTGGAGATGTCAGTCGATCATCACATTAGTAATTTCAACAAATTTCAAAGACAAGGTAATCTGACAAAGTAAAGATCACTTCTTCAGAACAATGAATATTCACAGCACTGAATGCACACAGGTAAAGTGACGAAAATACCCCAGATCATTGCACAAATTCACAATACACACAGAAAACTGCACTCGGCTTCCTTCTTTATCAGTAGTGCCAGAACACAAAGGCACACTAGCCAGTGATATGGACTTTGGTCGACCCTGCCTGGACAAAAATAGTACTCGCAGGCGATGCCGGTGCCGGTGCCGGCTCGCAATTAAAAGGTGAGGGAATGGCTGGGAAAATGCAGCCGTGAATGAAGAGATAAGGAAAGCTGTTACAAATTAAAAAGTTGAATGAACTGATGTTCAACTGACATTTACTGTCCTCAAAAATCCTCTCAACAGTATAAAGACTGCTCAGATGTCCAGAAGTCACCCAATGATACAAGAGGCTATATGTATAATCAAACAGTATATTAAAGATCATCACAATGAAACTGTCTATTTACTGAAAGACATATAGTTATAGAAATATGGATATAATGTATTTTAAAAAGGATATATCTTTTAACAAAAAAGATGGATATGTTGCATACCCTATTTATAAATAAAAACAAAAACAAAAAATGTAAAATGATTAAGAGGTGCTCCATGTTTTGCAAGCAACTTAAGTCTGTTAAATATTTCAAAGAAATGAATAGATAAACAAATGAAAGCCAAAGGAAAAAGAAAGCAAATGCCACATATTGTGGAACATGGTAGACCTATATTGTGTGTCATGATCAGTGCAGTACCTGAAGGTGAAGGTAAGCCACCCCATGTTGGAGGCGTGCCTGCCCTGCCAGAAGTACACGATGCACTTGTACTCGTCCTCTGGAAGGTCCTCCTCATCCATCTCCTCCTCCTCACCTTCCGGCAGCTCCACAGGCACCCAGTACCGGCACAGGAACACATAGCAGTCCTCCGCGAAAAACATACCTGTCAACATCATCATCATCATCTTCTTCTTCTTCTTCATCATCATCATTATGTGCCTTGCTGCATAGCGTTGGCAATCAGCACTCCACACGAATTTATCTTTTGTTGTTGCAAGTGTATCTCCTACCCTTATAGTCCTCACCCACTCTGCAAAACCATCTGATATTTTTTTCCCTAAGTATGCCTGGTGCTCTTTTTCCCTACAGCTTTCCTGTTCTGACTAGGTGCTCAAATTTCTCTTGCCTCATAAAATGTCCTGTAAATGTTGCTTGTCTTTTCCTACTCTTCTTCACTAATGTTCTTTTTGCGTTTGCTTCTTTCATGACCTTCTCATTTATTTTCTTTGAAGTCCATGGAACTCTTAACATTTTTCTCAGAAACCACATTTCAGCAGTCTCAATCTTGTTCCGATTTCGCTAGTTTGACTGTCCAGGCTCCACATCTGTATAACAATACTGGTTACATATAACAATGAAATACTCTGCCTGATGTCAATTGATAGACACTTGTTGGTAAGAATGCTTTCCATTTTCTTGAAAGCCATTTTAGCTTGGACAATTCTGCAGGATGTTTCTGATGTGCATCTACTGGCTGATGAGATGACTATTCCCAGATATTTAAACTAATCCACTTGTCTCAATGTTGTGCCATTACCATGACTTCAGTCTTCTTACCATTTAGCTCTAATCTTTTCTTTCTGCTTTCTATTTCTATTATATTCACAAGATTCTGTAGGTCTTTTTCATTTTCTGCAATTAGAATGATGTCATCTGCATAATGAAGATTGTTTATCATTTTTTCCTCCAACTTTTGTCCCAAAATGTTATTCTAGGTTTCTCATGATGGTTTCAATGCAAAATGAAAACAAGTCTGGTGACAGAATACATCCCTGTCTAAGCCCTCTTTTGATATTTTGAAAAAAAATATCACTTTCTATTCTCAATGCTGCTGTTTGTTCCCAATACATATTCGTTATTATTCTTTAACCCTTAAAGCGTCACCTACATTTGTTGCGCAGCGTCAGGACAAAATTGGACTTTTGATAGTCCTTGAAGTAAATCCCAAAAAACACCCAAGGGATGAAATCAAAACCCCAGACATATATACATTTTCTGAAACTGTATTGGACAAAGAGTCAAGCTGTACATATTTCATAAAAATTGCTGACCCCTACAGTGACCTTGGCCTTGACCTTGGTAGTAAAAAAAAAATCACATTCTTCCATCTTCTGCCAACCTATACTTGCTATGTTTGAGTTATATCAGCATATGTTCTTTATGCCCACATTCAGCATTCATTTTCCTTTCAGAAAATATATATTTTTGTTGCCTTTTCAAGAAAAATGTAATTTTGGCGATTTTTTTTTCAATGTGACTAACAATATGAATAGAAATTTTGTCTTGTGCACAGCTGTAATAAAACAGAAATAAAAATGTTTGTTTTGGTATAATTTGTTTTCACTGTTTGTAACTGTGTCACCTCTGTGGTATTTGACAGAACAACACCACCACAGCACAGAACAGTACAACCACAGTACAAAACTAACCTTATATTCTCCTTTGCTTTCGTGTAAGTCCCTGACCTGTCTTGTGAGTCAGCTGCTTTTCACAGTGTTCATGACACCCAACCTTGCATGCTGGGCACCAGTGTCTTGTTCTTTTTCTACCTCTGCTACTGTTTTTGTCTTTACTCCTATCACTACATACAAAACAGTCTTTTTCTTTCTTCCCCTCCAACAGAACTAGACGGTGTGTCTCCATGACAGCATCAGCATCCGGTAAGAGTGGAGCTGGCACAGGAGGTAGTTGAGGTACAGGCTGGCAGCTGCAGAGATCATCAACAATTGATAATATGTATTTGTCCCTGTTCAGTTTTTTTCCCCTCAGGCACAGTTAGATTGTACAAAGTCCATGAGTTCAGCACACTCACATCCATCAGATTCTGAAAGATCTTCTTCCAGTACCGTCTTGTTGCTCTCTCTGAAGTGTAATGATACAGCTTTTTGTCGCTGAGATCTACACCACCCATGTAGGAGTTGTAGTCAAAAATTGCAGTTGGTTTCCTTTGTGGTTTGCCCCTGATGATTTTTTCTTCAATTTCTGCATTGTGTGCTGTTGTCAGAACAAGAACAGGCTTTGTTTGTGACTTTTTTTGTCTGAAAGAGAGGCACAGCATTTCTCCTTTTCTCCAAAACTTGGTTTCGCCGACTATCAGTCTTGTAGCTTTTGCCTCAGGCAAGGCCCTCGTGTTCATCCTTACAGTACCTGTCAGCAAAGTTTTTTTCTCCCAAAGAAATTCTGCTAGTTGAGGCCTTGTGTAAAAATTGTCTGTATATAGATGGTACCCTTTGTTCAGCAGCTGTGATGTTTCCATTAGATGTTTCACTACCGCAAATGCCTGGCCTTCTTCATGGTGCACATCAAAATCTTTGCCTGCATACAACTGCATATGGAATACATATCCATTTGAGTCACAGAGTTGAAATTTCTTGATTCCAAACCGTGCATGTCTCTTGTTGGGCATAAACTGAATGTACACTACACGGTTCTTCATTCCAATCATGGACTCATCGATGGACACATTCTTTGATGGTACATAGAACTGCTTGGAAGATCTATTGACCTTATCCAGAACAGGTCTGATTTTACACCATGGGTCAAATCCAACTTCTCCTCTTTTTTTCTCAGTTGTTATGTCATTTAGGTGTAGCATCCTGTGAATAAGGGAAAACATGTTGCAGGTCATGGTGTCATTGAAGAATGGGGTCATCAGCTGCGGTATGGTTGACCAGTAGTCACTCAGTTTGTTCTTTTTTACAAGGCCCATATTCAAAAGTAGTCCAATGTATTTCTTCAGCTGGCTCATGTCAATTCCATTCTCTGGCCATTTGTGAAAACGACTACTGGGGTGTTCCTCTAGCCACTCTGCAGTAGAACGCAAAGAAAGGAAGTGCTGAGCGTACCGGTTGGTTTAAAAAGAATTGTACTCAACAAATCAGCATCAAAAAATAAAGAAAAAAAATGAATTGGTTCAGTGCATGTCTCTCTGTCTATGTTTTGTGAGCTCTTGGGATTTCTCACGATGAAATTGGGGTCAAAACGCTGCCTACTAACCTCATTTTCCACTGGGTACCAGCCAAAAGCATCAGTGACAGACATTCCAACACTTGATCCTGGATCCTCTTCATCACAATTACTCAGTTCGTCAGAACTCGACCCACTTTCATCACTAACGTGAGGGATATCAAAATCATCATCACTATCACTATTCTCAGCGCTAAACTCTTCAAATAATGAAGGTCTCGAAGTGTAACGATCAGTTCCTGAAGATCCTGGCTCTGATTCAGCCATTTTTCATGAGCACAACTCGCCAAACTTTTTCAAAACAATAAACACTTGAAACACCCACCGACTCGATCAAACAAAGCTTTGAAAGGAAGTACAGTGTGTTGTCGTGGGTTGCTTCCCTTGGAAGTCAAGTTAAAAACTTGGATCGGCACGCAGTTGTCACTATAGTAACGGCCGATGTGATCGGCCGTAACACCACAGCAGTGGTCCTTACGGCCGATCATCGGCCATTATGACGTCATGAGGGTTAATCTTTTCCATCAGTACTGAGCTTTTCCACTTGATTGAGCAATTCTTTGTATCAAACATAAATATGAATCCTTATTCAACACAACTGATCTTTCTATGAGAGTTCTTAGGATATACATATGGCACTGACAGTTCCTTTTCCGCCAACAAATCTACACTGTTGTTCTGATATGTCTGTTTTGATTCTATTCCCTGTCCTCATCATGATTATTCTTAATAGAAATTTTGTTGCATGCCTCATCAAGCTGATTGTACGATGGATTTGCATTCTATAACCCTCGCTTTCTTTGGAAGTGGAATGAAAATTGACCATGGCATATCTGTAAGGATTTTTCTGATGTCACAAAGTTAAAAAATCATAAGGTTAAAACATCTGTACGGATTTTTCCAATGTCACAAATTTAAAAAATCATAAGGTTAAAATATCTGTAAGGATTTTTCCAATGTCACAAATTTTAAAAAAATCATAAGGTTAAAAGAAAGGTAAAGGTTATCCTAAGATCTTCCTGGTTCTTTTGTAACTTCACTACTGAAAATTCTGATGCAGACTGTGATGCAGACAGTGTTCTAAAACAAACAAATGATTGAGTTTCAGGGCAAAGAAAAGACAAGAGTCTGACCTGGTAAGGGAAAACTTAAGGGAAGAGAAAGCAACGGGTTTAGCTGAGTCACCAGACTAGACAGAGATCTTGTGTCCACTACCAGCATGTGGAGCCCAGACCTGCAGGGCTCATGAAAAAATATTATGATATTCTTTACCCAATGCCCCAATAACAGACAAACTGCTGTGCAGATTTCTTTTTAACCCACCTAACTCCTCATCAGGCAGACGAACAAACTTCTTCCCTTCCAACACGAAGGATTCCATGCCATCCAGATCCTCGTTCCAGTCAGACGATAACTGCTCCTGTAACAGTCATAGTAAGAACCAGTAAAAAGTAAAGTAATCATTGTTTCATAACCCTGAGGTCATGATGGCGTGACATGGTAGAGAAATAAAACTTTTCAGGGCTAGCACTATACTGGCAGTGCCCATCTTCTCTTCCTTGCAGTTTCTTTCGTTCATGCAATATTTAAAAAAACTTTGGTTCATATCTAGTCTGCAAAACATAATTGACTAAAAACTTTATATTCATATCTCCCTATCTGCAGAAATTCAATTAGTCTGGGTGTTCTTTTACATCTTTTCTCTTCTCTTCTTTTTTCCTTGTTTTTAGCAGTTTTGTTTTCTGAAAAATGTTCATATTACACACTGCAAACAACTTGATAGACTAAACACTTTATATCTTCCAATCTGCTGGCATTCAATTATTTTGGGTGTTCTTTTGCTCCTTCTCTCTTCTCTTTTTCTCCTTTTTGCTTTCTTTGTTTTTTGTTTTTTGCTTTCTTTGTTTTTTGTTTCCTTTGCTTTTGGTTGTGCCAGTTTTGTTTCTGAAAACTGTACACACACAACACACACACACACACACACACACACACACACACACCACACACACACACACACACACACACACAATGTGTAAGATTTACATATTTTGATTAGTCCAGATTAAAACCACGCCAGAGGAAAGGACATATTAAACTCAACACGACACGCAGACTTACAGCCTCCTCAGGGGGCATTGTGGGTTGTCGAGGCATGAAGAGCGCAGACAGATCAGTCTGCATCTTGTCACGCTCCATGATGACTTTCATATCTGCCCCACGTCGTATCACAGACTCTGCCGTTCTGGTGTAGTCCACCGGGATCACGTCATCCCACCCGATAAACTTGGTCTTGAAGATCTGTGGTTCTGTTCTGTTTGACAACAAGAAATTGTTTTCAATGGTCGGGGTTCATGTTTGTTTATTTTTGATTCTGTGGCTGTTTGGAGATGAGAAAATTGTACATACCCCACCAGTTAACACTATGCTGAAAGCAGTAAGGACTGTTGTTCAATTTCAGTTTCCCATAAATGCCACAGCATGTGACCAACATCCTACAAGCTACATAACAAACGTAATGTTATGAGGATACATAATAATCATGAATGCTATGAATAGGCAGAGCCATGAGATTTTACCTAGCTTACAATTCTAAACTAATATGTCCGGTTTCATATGGAGTTGTCACTCACCCCTCCAGACAACGACCAATGGTGGCATACTTAGGACGTTGAATCATGGCGTGCAACTCTTGGGAGAGCTTTAGAGCAGCTGCTCTTACCAGACGTGTCGACTTTTTGCCTATCCTGTTTGACAAGAAGAAAATTACAATAACAACAGTAATGTTTATGAACGGCTTCTTCCATAGTATCTTTTCACTTACAAAGGTATGATAAAAATTACATACAGGAAAAAGGTATTTTCAATGAAGTCTTTCAGTCTGTGCAGTCTCATCTAGTTTATCTAGGTACAAGATATATAGATATGTCATACAATGTAGGTATCACGTAAAACGAATGTAAAAAGAAATCTTACCAAACGAAAACATCTGATATACAGTCCAGAATGTAGACACATTTTGTTTCCAGTATTGAGCTGACCAGGCGGTTGTTGGGAATCTGAACTGAAAAACACATTATCCACTATGACCATGATATGTACAAAGCTGTTTCCATAATACACAGAAAAGAAAAATCAAAAACAAAAAATAGGCGCTTTCACTTTACATGGTCTAAGAAGCATTGATCAGACAGTATTGACAGACTCTTCCTCTTACATAATCTAAGGAAACATTTATCACAATAATAAGAACATATTCACTTTACATAATCTAAGATAAGTGAAATAAAAGTAGGAAACATTTATCAGACAATACCATGATGCTGATGGGTGATGGGGTGATCAGACAATAATGATAGCAGCTTCACCTTCCATAATCTTAAGTCCATAAGACACTAAAAGACAATAATGACAGCATCTGCACTCTTCATTTTATATACATCAGATTCCCAAGCTTTGAAAAATCATAGATTTTTCTATTGGGGCCTACCTTGAGGCAGCTCCAGGTATCCTTTGCCCAGACCCACACGATACAGCTTGGGTTTAGGGAGGTTCAGGTTGGTGAAAGTAGACTCCTGTTGGGGGAAATGAAAAGCTTTGTAAAATATCTGATGACTGTATGCCTTACAAAAAACACTGAAAGATGACACAGTGTTAAGCTGTGATTTGGTTCTGTCTGTTTGGCTAATGTTATACATGTATCACACTGACAACTACATGGTTTGTGTGTGTGTGCATCGAGTGTGCACATGTGTGTGTATGTATGCATATCTGTGTGTGTGCATGTGCATGTGCATGCATTTAAAAAGTTTTGTGACCTGTATACAGGGTAATTCATTCACTCAATCATTTATCATTTCACTGGAAGCCAGAACTGTGGGGCTAAATATGCTGATAATCACAAAACATCCTATACAAATATTACGCTGGAAGCCAGAAATGTGCTGATTACTAAGAAAATACAACTAAGGATATAATTCTAGTAGGTACTCAGAAACACAACTATACTTATAGCAGAAATACAGGGAAAAAGATATGAAAGATAAGACAAAGGGAGGCCAATTATACATTCGCCCTGAAAGAAAGCTAGTCACACAATGCTTGTGCACTCTTGTACATGTCCAAAACTTCCTGTCAGAACTCTGTGTTATCACTATGCATTTGTTCTTTCTACAAACTAACTCATTATTCTAGTCTTTTTTAAGACATACATGCACTAAGACTGTGGTGATCCAGTCACAGATTTCAAAATTCAGTTCTCAGAGTATCACATCAGGAATCCTGTTGGGAAACTATTTACTCCACCTCGATCCCTGAGGTGCTATGAAGCTATGACAAAAATTATTCTGATTGTTCTGTGCTAAAACACACTGTTCTACGGTGCTGTATACAACAATACAAGAAATACATACATCATACTATCTCACACAGGACACAAGACAACAAACTGCAATTGGAACAGCCATTCCTGTATGATAATTCAGCTCTATCATTAAGTCCACTTCTTCAAATATTCCTGCATTACAGTAATGCAGAAGATGTCAATAGTAATGGTGTCACTTCATGCTGCTTCATAAAAGTTTACCAACTACAATCATTTTTTTAAAATGTATTTCTTGTCCAACATGGCTGAGTTTACCAACTACATTGTCCAATCTTTAAATGCATTTCTTATCAAACCAAGGATGCAACTGTTAAACTACCATGATTGCTGATGCCCCTTTGGCTATCAACTAAATAAGTTATGCCTTATTGTTTGACTATGAGGTTCTTGATTTTCTCGACTAATGAATGGCATCAATGTAATGACAAGTGGCATTAGCATGTATGGTGTGTTATTAATGCCACCTTAAAATACTGAAACCAAAACTGAAATCTGTTAAGAAACAAATCTGAACACTTTAAATTCTTTTATCTATCTGTTTATATATTTACAGTTTTTTTTAAAGCTAATTTATGAAGCTTTTTTTTTTTTAGAACAATGCACATATTTCAATATGAAGCCATGTATATGTCTCCTCTCCCATAATTATTCTATCAGTCTGAAGCCATGTATATGTCTCCTTCCCATAATTATTCTATCAGTCTGAAGCCATGTATACGTCTCCTTTCCCATAATTATTCTATCAGTCTGAAGCCATGTATATGTCTCCTTTCCCATAATTATTCTATCAGTCTGAAGCCATGTATATGTCTCCTCTCCCATAATTATTCTATCAGTCTGAAGCCATGTATATGTCTCCTCTCCCATAATTATTCTATCAGTCTGAAGCCATGTATATGTCTCCTTTCCCATAATTATTCTATCAGTCTGAAGCCATGTATATGTCTCCTCTCCCATAATTATTCTATCAGTCTGAAGCCATGTATATGTCTCCTTCCCATAATTATTCTATCAGTCTGAAGCCATGTATATGTCTCCTTCCCATAATTATTCTATCAGTCTGAAGCCATGTATATGTCTCCTCTCCCATAATTATTCTATTAGTCTGAAGCCATGTATATGTCTCCTCTCCCATAATTATTCTATCAGTCTGAAGCCATGTATATGTCTCCTCTCCCATAATTATTCTATCAGTCTGAAGCCATGTATATGTCTCCTTTCCCATAATTATTCTATCAGTCTCAAGCCATGTATATGTCTCCTCTCCCACAATTATTCTATCAGTCTGAAGCCATGTATATGTCTCCTCTCCCATAATTATTCTATTATCTGAAGCCATGTATATGTCTCCTCTCCCATAATTATTCTATCAGTCTGAAGCCATGTAATGTCTCTCTCCCCATAATTATCTATCAGTCTGAAGCCAGTATATGTCTCCTCTTCCATAATTATTCTATCAGTCTGAAGCCATGTATATGTCTCCTCTCCCATAATTATTCTATCAGTCTGAAGCCATGTATATGTCTCCTCCCCCATAATCACTCTATCCAATTATATAAAACATAATTGACTCGACTTTCTAAATGCCACAGAAATATGACACATGAATGTCTAAAATTACAGTCTTATCAGCACCATATGATAAAAAAACAATAAAAGAAAAAAACCCAAAAAAAAAACCCAAACCAAACCAAAATAACACCCTCCCCTCTCCAAAACAAAACAAAGCAGTTATATCAACTCACTGCAGCACAACTCACCCTCTCTCTATAAGTAAGACCATATGCTTCCATCCTGGCCTTTTGGAGCCAACAGTACACCCAGGTCCAGAATAAACCTTACACATAGGGTGGGGAGGAAGGACACCATAGAACACGTGTGGAAGGAAGAAAGCGCATGCATTCATTTGTGTTAGGCAGGATTCCATTCCAGGGAAAGTAAACCACAAAAAAAAAAGAGTGGAAGGGATATGTTTAGATATGTTACAGAAATGCCAATGAATAAAACAACTCAATCAGAAAGAGAGGTGTAATAAACAAACAGTATATAAAACAACTCAATCAGAAAGAGAGGTGTAATAAACAAACAGTAAATAAAACAACTCAATCAGAAATAGAGGTGTAATAAACAAACAGTATATAAAACAACTCAATCAGAAATAGAGGTGTAATAACAAACAGTATATAAAACAACTCAATCAGAAATAGAGGTGTAATAAACAAACAGTATATAAAACAACTCAATCAGAAAGAGAGGTGTAATAAACAAACAGTATATAAAACAACTCAATCAGAAAGAGAGGTGTAATAAACAAACAGTATATAAAACAACTCAATCAGAAAGAGAGGTGTAATAAACAAACAGTATATAAAACAACTCAATCAGAAAGAGAGGTGTAATAAACAAACAGTATATAAAACAACTCAATCAGAAAGAGAGGTGTAATAAACAAACAGTATATAAAACAACTCAATCAGAAATAGAGTGCAATAAACAAACAGTATATAAAAGAGTACATAATACTTGTGCAGAGTCAATAACATAAATAAACAGAACAATGAATAAAAATGAACGACAGAAAGTCAGATACATAAGTACCATAAATAAACAAATAATCACATGCCACAATATAGTGTGTGGTAACAAATAAGGACAGTAACGACAAGAACAGACACAGATGAAGAATGGGAAGACACAGGGGGAGAAGACATCGAAACAGAAAGCATGTAATTAGAATCAGAAGATGATTGAAACAACATTAAAAATTATGCCTATCACTCCACCACCCCCTGTGCTAAAACATCTGCAGGTAATTTCAATACAAATATGACCTCATGATCTGTTAAAGAAAAACACTAACGTAACACATAAGCACCGACATAAAAAGTCTAAATGCAAACACATACGTATACAAGTCACAATTAGTATGTGCAACCACAACATTTTCAGCCCATAAAAGAGTGAGCATAAAGCCATGAAAGTGCTGCCAAAAGCATGATGGCAAAAGCTCAAGCAATTATATGCATATAAACCAACTCCAAGCAAACAAAAACATATCAATTATTTTTCAACAATCTGATGAACAGCACTGTCAGATGAATGTTAAAACTTCCTTTGTACAAAGAAATGCGAACTTTAATTTGAAACGATCTGTCAAACCTGACTATGAAAACTTTTCCTCTAAAGTGGATAGAAACTAAAGAGAAGGGCGTTGGGGAGGGGGAGGATGAAGAGGTGTGCTTATGTATGTATTTAATCGATAAATTATTGTATGTATCGTACACAAGGTTCAACTACAGTTTATAAAAAGTTGGTCTACTCTAACTGCCATTATGCTGAGGGAATGATTTGCTGAAGGCATGAACCTATTAAACAGTGTAACCATTCAAAAGTGAAGGTCACCATCACAAGATAATAAGATTGTCACAGATACAACTAGGTCCACTTACAAATTCAAACAGCTGAGTCATTAAAGCAAATTCCCTTTAAACAATACTGCATAAATGATGATGCAGCTTCAATGAAAGTAAACGAGCACACAACTCCCTTGAAGTCTTCATATACATGACCAAACATTGATAAAACACATTAATTGCTAAATCCATACCCAATCTCCTGTCCCCCTCACAAGAAAAAAACATACAAGTTCTTTAAAAATGCAAATATTTCTATCTGCAAAAGCAAAAGCCAAAAGCAGTGCCAGCAAATATTAGCAAGCATAAGTAAAACATCTACAAAGACAAACATATCACCCATCTGACAAAAAAATCCAACATAACTGTGCAAATGTGGTTATCTACACACTGTGTATTAATAGCAATCACAGAAATATCAGTGCGTATGTCTATGATCTACATAAATTAAAACATCAGTGCCAAGCACAATGACAAGAAAGGCAAGGAATGAAACCTTGAGAAAAGCAGCATCTATTACTATATGCAAGAAAACATCAATGCTCAAATATCAATATAAAATGCAAGAGAAATAACAACAGTGGTTCTATGTTCATATAATTTATCAACAGACCAAATTTAAAAAAACTGACCTTGACTTCCAAATTGATGGGGGGACCACCCACAAACTTCCAAAATTCTGCCGTCTCTTGTCCTTGTGGCATGACAATGATTTCTGAATTGCTCTTTCTCTCATTCTTGTTTATCTTCTCTGCAATCAGCCTGTGACAAAACCATGTCAGCCTGAATAACACCAACTATCACATATCAATTTTTCATGTGCATTAAATAGAGGAAGTAAAGAGGGACAGCCTTAAAATCAGTTTAACTAATCTAAATTCTGAAGATAAATCTTACAGATTATCAAAATCAGACATAGCAAAACATATTTCAGTACATGTCACAATCTTTCAACTGATAGTATGAAAAAAATGTACATCTTAAAAATGTCTTTATTCTTTCTATTTATCATTATTATCATTATTTTATGTTTGGCCACAACCGTCGTATTATCCAAGTTCACCAGTTAGCCCACATTCATGATCAGAAAACCATGACCATGAGAGAAACTGAGAACTTACTATTCACCAACTGGAACACCAACAAGCTCCAGGATAAGCATGGAAGTGTTTTCAACAATATTAACAATGTACAGTCCTGCAGTACACAGAATAACATTAATCATACACACAGCTCTACTCAAAGTATTCACTATTTCTCTCTACCTTAGTCTCAAAGTTTCACAAAGTTAATTTGGTTTCTAGAATCTCTCAGAAATACCTAAGTCAACAGCGAACATTCTCAAACACTATTTCATCATCCACTGCCACATTACCTTAACATGTAACCAAGATATTTATATCAATTATAAACATGACATTTCCTGTTTTCCACCATCACCCAGAAATATATGTTTTCCACAAAAGTCTGGAAGGTTCCAAGACTGCAAAAGTTCAGGGATGACAAAAATAAATGTTAAGCTTTCTTAACACCAATGAACTGATACTTTCAAGTTAAAGGTTATTTTCAAGTAAAATCGGAACTCTCTTGGTGCCAATGTGCTGACACTTTCAAATTCAAGATTATTTCTATCCCACCTAAATGAAGACCACCAGCTTCAATCCTACCCCTCACTCTCACAACACCTCTTAGTATAAGAGGACAGACAAATCGGAAAAGTAAGTAAATTACTTTGGATTACATTTTTTTCAAACATTTTAATTATTTTGTGTTTTATCCACACTATGCAGCAGCATGTTACTGCACCGTCTGCTTATTCAGTTTTTGGTAGGTATGCATGCTGGGTGTTTTCATGATTCTATAAACAACCAGGCACTACTGGCATGACTTATAGGATCTTTAATGTGCAACCCTGCCACATGAAGGGGGTTTAGGTACTAACATGGCTGCACACATGTTGACCTCGAAGATTGGACAAATGTCCATCCTGTATCCACCAGACGAGAGGTACTCAGGGAGGATCAAACCCCTCACCCTCCGATTGGAAGTGTGACATCGTACCTACCTGACTACCATGCCCACTGCCTTAGATTTATTTGCTAACAGCAGGCTACTTACCTTGACTTTGTGCGTGTAACCAGGTTGGAATTCTTGCCCACCCAGATGATGAGTTTTATGCCAGCATCCAACAGGAACACATGTTTTTTGTCCAGGGCATCCACCATCACAGGCACCTGCCAGCAAGTGCAACAAGCAAAAGTAAACATTAAACTGTAACTTGTATACAAATATGTTTCACAAGAAAAAGTATTTCCTTGCATTGCATTTCTTCTCACAATGCTGATTTTATCAAATCATTTCTCTTTAATCATCAACTTCAATGGTAAGAAAGAAAGAATACCAAATGTACAATACTAATGACACAACCAACTGTTCAATACTAACAACATTAATACCAATGTTT
Organism: Monoplex corrugatus; assembly: GCA_030674185.1. Lineage (NCBI taxonomy): Eukaryota > Metazoa > Mollusca > Gastropoda > Littorinimorpha > Ranellidae > Monoplex > Monoplex corrugatus. The sequence goes on along the minus strand of CM060306.1, from coordinate 105,766,862 downwards.
CATGTATTTTCTCATATGTTACTATCATAGTTTGATTCCTCCTCCCCCCCCCCCTCCCCAAGATGTACAGGAATTGGATTAATATCTAATCAGTAATGTTGCTGACAAAACACATGACCATCAATATGCTGGCTGTTTGCAATCACACTTACACCATCAAAATGCCGGCTGTTTACAATCACACACTTACCCTTTCCATGTGAACTGATTGCGTGCCTGTGGCTCTGTACAACTTCAGTTCGTAGTCCTGCAAAAACAGAAAAAAAAATCTGTCATATTTAGCACTACAAAGCACTTCTATGAAACACAAATCCTCGTCATAAAAACCATGTTTATGCCACAGATAAAATATTACTAAACCATGAGACTAACTCAAAAATGAACAGTCAGAAACAAAAGATCAATGGATCAAGAAAATCAACACACTTATACTGCTCAGTGAAAGCAGGGATAAACTGGAAGAGGAGAATAATATCTTAACTCTTTCATTCCCGGCTTCCTTGACTTATTACTTCCCCTTGTTCCTGACTTCCTGAACTCTTTTATTCCCTTCATTCCCGGCTTTAGCAGAAAAAGAGAAACTAAAATTCAGGTACTTATTCAGACTGTACATACTGACAGCACTCATTGTTGTACACCCGGAATGTTATATACCGTTGTGTACAAAAATGATTTGAGAAATTGTCTGTGACTAAGTTGACACTTTATGTGACATATCATGTGACATGCAGGTGTTAAACAGGTAATTTTCAGTAACATTTTAGACCAATATTAATATCAAATGCATGCATGGCTTTGTTTTGCGTGTAGGGTGTCCTCTGCATGCTTGTACTCACATAGTGACATCCTTCCATTCAAGCTGAGGCACTGTTGTTGTAATATCCATGTCACAATTGTCACAGCTATCGTTTATCACAAATATATACAATCCAGGTGTATCAACAGCCTTACATCTCTTTTGTCTTTTCTTGTCACATACAAGCCACACAGTAAGCACACAATGTTTTGCACAGCTACACACACACATACACACACACACAACACCTTCACTGTTTGTCCTAGATATGTACATATGGAATCAGTGTCCTGTCACTGTGTCATTTGTCACACATAGATGACACGTGTGTGGTACACCTTGAAACAGTCGTGCTGGTTGCTGCAGATACACCCAACACTTCTCAGTAAACTGAACAAATTTTAGCAGAATCGTGTCCGAATAATATAACTGAAAATACTCCAGCGCCGTCATAGATGTATCAAGTACACGCACAGGCCCAGGTCTGCTCTCGTACTTGGTTCTTGTCTTACCGACAGGTGGCACATAATTTCCGCTTGTCCACTGGAAGCTTGGCTGAGTGTAAAACTGGCAGGTTTTCATCATCTAATTCATCTCCACTCTCATCATTTTCTTCCCAATTTACTACTGCCAATAACTCGGCTGTCTCCTCTTCGGTCAATTGTAGTAAATCAAAATCTTCATCCGTAAGGGCAGTGCAAAAATCGTTGTCAGAAAATTGATCAGTCGGAATTCTGGCCAGTTTCCACTTTCGCAGTACACGTTTACAGTGACAAGTGCCACGCAGACAGCAGCACACTGACCAAAGAGAGAAACTGACCCCTTTCCCACGGTTAGCGGGAGTCTGGCACTCATTTAATTCATAACCAGTGCCCAGCGAGTGATCCGGTCAAGGACAGATGACATACATTGATGACGCGACTCGCGCGAACTTCAAAGTGGTCACAGCGCATCCCGGTTTTCCGGGCTGCAGGAAGGAAAGGAGCTATTTCCTCTGAACGGTTTTCCGTGCTGCAGGAATGAAGGGTACTGACTACGCAAACCGGAAAACCGGTTTCCGGGAATGAAAGAGTTAAAGATAATATTAAGACAAAGCATGATACCTCGAAAATATCTGTAAAGTTTACTGTTACCTTGAGTTTCATCTTTGTCATCGTCATTAATGTACCAACAAAATTCCTCCAGTTTTCAGTCAGAAATTATCATCAAAAGTTCAGTAAACTTGGCATCTAATCACAGAAATTAACATACCTGACTTGTGTCAGTTCTAGTATCGTGCAGGATTCAATGACCTGACATCACATTTATCTACTAACAAGTATTACCGAGATCTGTGACAGCGTGTGGCAATTGATCCATTTTCAAAATGTTCTCTCAACTACAAACAGTAAATGAACTAAAATGATTATGGGAAATAACATTTCAATACTAACTTTTGCTACAATTAGATGACCCTAAACAATGGTCAGCCCATAGGACTGGGATGTCCAGCAGGATTAACATTAGCAGCTAATATCCTGAATTGCTATTTGAAGTCTTAACTACTGGTTGGTGACCTTAGACTGTACTTCAGTCTTTGTTGGAAAGGGAAAGTACTGGAGGGTACATGACTGACATGATCAAACGAGTGCAGACTGTTTATGAAGAAAAATAATAAAAACGCAGAAAGACAGGCTTCTCACAAAGAAAGAAGGCAATATAAAGAGTTTCAAATTGAATAAAGTAGGAAACAAGTGGTGAAACATGACAGATTGAATGATCAAGAATTACCACCTGCCAGCCAAAGTTATGATGGAGGGGGGTGGGATGGGGGTGTGTGTGAGAAAAACATTGGAAGTGTCTAAAAGGGGTGAAAACATCCTGACAAAAAGGGAGATCTAGTTAAAGAAACAGGGAGAAGCACAGTGCAAATTAAAAATGAGTGGTAAACACTCTTGATTGAAACAGACAAAAACACTGAGAAAGTCAGAGAGACTGGGAACCAGGGGAAATGACCCTGCACACAAAGAAAGACTGGGGGGGCGCAGAAAGTATGGTCTTGACGCTTCAAATACTATGACAAAGAGAATGATGGTCACTCAGGCCAGAACCAGGTAATGGGACAAGGGTGGGCATAACAGTGACACCTGGCGATGGATGTCTTTTCATCAATTTCTCAACCATCCATCGATTATTTTGCACTTGGTACAGTCTTCCACATCAACTGAGCTTATGCACTTGTAAGATATGGTTAAGTTATGTGCTATTAAATATACAAATTATTTTCTTTGAATGTGCACCATAGTCTCTGCCAACTTCAAGGCTAGTACTGAGACACAAATGGTATACGTACAAAATTTGAAAATAAAAAAAATCATGCAAACTTGCAATTTTATCTTTATTATTACCAGAATGTTAAGAAAACCTTTCATATTTCAATTTCAATTCTGAGGGTTTTTAACCAGAATAGAATATCAGCCTTTTTTTTTTTTTTCATTCTTTTTGAGACACCATTCTGAGACACAACCCCTGAATTATGTTTTAACACACACACACAACCACCAATCCAACCAAAGACAGGGAGCGTACAAAAATTGAAAAGAAGGGAAAAACCTCAACACTAAAAAACACACAAGAACAAAGTCTAACTGACATGATCCTCCACTGTGTAAAATCCACTGGACGTGCGCCCTCCCTCAATGTAGGACACCCCATTATCAAACATGTTTAGAAAATCTTCATCTTCATCGTTCATTTCCTGTCGGATGGTGCGGCACTGTGCTCCCAGCAAGTTCCGTAGGTTCACGGCATGGATGGCTGAGCAGGCCTTCTTGTCCAGCTAACCAACAGAATGCACAGATTTATTTCATTTTGATTACAGCAAGTACAATATCTACAGCACATGAATAACACAAAATGAAGGAAGTGTCAAAGGGGGAAAATGTCACAATAAATGAAATACAGAACTATATAAAAAAAAACTACTTGCTTCTCAAATAAACAAATTAACACGGAAACAAATTAATCAGCCATCCACAATGACTTAGCTTTGCACTGAAGACAACCATCTGAAAAAGTGTCAAGTGTCAGATGACACAGAAAAAGATAATCTGCAATGACTTTTGGTTAAATGACATAAGAAACAAACAACAACACCTCTCACACTGCTTTTTCCCAACCCCTCTGTTATAAGATGGGACTCACCGATGCCTTCTCTCCAATCCAGTACCAGATGCTCCAGCTAAGACTGTTGTTGTCATCGATGAAAGTCTTCAATATGATGTAACAGTCTCCCTCATAAAACTTCCCAACCAGCGCTGCCACAGATGATGCAGAGAACTTATTATACTCAGAAAATGGTGGTCCTATGTGGACAAATGCGTATACACTTTACACTGATATGAATGGATGATACATATACTGATACACATGTATGCACTCTTCTTCACACACACATACAGTAAGTACACACACACACACACACACACACACACACACACACACACAACACAACACAACACAACACAACACAACACACACACAACACAACACAACACACAACACAACACAACACACACACACACACACACACACACACACACACACAACACCATCTATGCCTACAATGTCCTAATATTTTCCAACTTTCCTTCATGACGGTACTGCAAATGTTCCTGTGTACTCTATCTCAATCCCTTGCCTATCTGTCTCTCTTTCAAAAACACACATACATACACACACACACACACACACACACACACACACACACACACACACACACACACACACACACACAACACACACACAACACACACACACACACACACATCACACACATATTAAATCTCTTACTCTCACTCCCCTCCCCTCTTTCTACATATGAACATTTGAATACGTATGTATACAAATATATACTAATGGAACTTTTTCCTCTCATTTCCCATGCTGTCCTTCTTCATACTGCTCTCCTCCCTCCTCCTTCTTCCTCCATGTCCTCCTTGCACTCTTTTCTTGGTTTGTTTGTATCTTATGTAACTACAGATTTACCGATGGATTTCTTGTGTTATATTTGTAGTTAAAAGCAATATATGTATGTAGATCAGCAACAGCAAGTTTCAACAATGGCTCTGAGTGAATAACCCTTTACCTTTGGAAAATAAAGCATCCTGTTAAATCTTTAACTGTTAACTATTAACCCCATTACTGCTGAATGTAAGTGCACCCTTTATGCCCAAGAATATTAAGTTCACTTCATTATCTCTTAGAAGCTAACTGGAGTATAAACCTGATACTTTTCCCACTGACTTGATGAATATTGTGGCTTCCAAGCAGTCTCCAAGTATTTCTCATTATACTTCACACAGAAAATAACTAATAGACATCATGTCACAATCTCTGAAAATTTCCAAATTATGGGCATATAGACTGCACTTTTTGCCAGAAAATTTCTGGGCCTGGCAGTAAAGAGGTAAATAATTAGCTTAAAAAATGATTGCGGTATTTTGTTTCTTTGCCCACATAATTCAAACTCCTAACCCTACTTTATTTGTATAAGTTTATTGGTGTGGTTTACATTGTCAATGCTGTTATAATTAAAGACAATGTCATTATCATCATGCTCACCATCTTCCACAAGGTTGGGGAGGAAGTTCTCTATCTCCCAGCAAGTAATACCTGAAAATACAGACAAATGAATTCATTGTTCATTCAATAAGCAGTTCTTTTGCCACTTTAACACATCACTAAAGATCAGAAACTCTCATGTACTATCTCCTCAAGAAAAATACTATGATATGGAACAGACACTACTGAACCCCACTGAAGTGACCCAGCAGCAGTGCAGTGTCTACTCTGGTGGGTGGCCCTGTGGCAGCTCTACATTTCTGGCTCCTGTGGGCTTCCTGGCACTGAGAGTATGAATAACCTGGAGTTGATAACATGTTGTGAAGCCAGTATGAGTGGTATGGGATCAACTCAACTGAGACAGAGCAAAAATTGGGACAGAAAAAAGCAGCATAGAAAGAAGCTAGGATAACACATTTCAAGTAGGCCCTACAATTGCTTTTCCTTGACACTGACTATTATAGGCTGAAATAACGACATTCATCAGAGAAGGAAGATGATTCTATATTCTTGTCACATTGTTTGTGAACACTTAGTATACAATCAATAACAATGTAATATTTCTGTCACTGAAAAGGCATTTTTCTACGATTTATCATTATCATCATTACTGCTTAAAGTCAAGCAGACTGCATACAGCCATCATCATCATCATCAGGTGCCCTGCTGCATGGTGTTGGCGACCATGGACTTCCAACCATCTCTATCTCTTGTTGCCCCCAGCATCTCCCCCACCCTCTTCATCCCCAGCCACTCTGCAAGTCCGTCCAGCATTCTCTCCCTGGGTATACCTGGTACTCTCTTTCCCTCCAGCTTCCCCGTTGTGACCAGGTGCTCCAAATCCCCCTTCCTCATAAAATGGCCTATAAATGTTGCTTGTCTTTTCCTAATCTTCCTTATGAGTGATCTACTTGTGTCTGCCTCCATCAAGACTGTCTCGTTTGTTTTCTTTGCTGTCCATGGAACTCTCAACATTCTTCTGAGAAACCACATCTCGGCTGCCTCAATCTTGCTCTGGCTTTGCTTGCTGACTGTCCACGCCTTGCATCCGTACAACAGTATTGGTTCTATATAACATTCAAGGACTCTCTTTCTGATGTTAATTGATAGGCATTTGTTGGTAAGAATGCTTGTCATCTTCTTGAATGCTGTTTTGGCTTGGCCGATTCTGCCAGCTATTTCCGATGTGCATCTGCCGTCTGATGAAATGACCGTTCCCAGGTATTTGAACTTATTAACCTATGTCAAGGTTGTGCCATTTGCTGTTATTTTGCAGGAGGGGATTTCATGTTTTTTACTGATCACCATGACTTCAGTCTTCCTGCTGTTTAGTTCCAACCCCTTACCTTTGCTTTCTGTTTCTAGTATATTCACAATGTTTTGTAGGTCCCTTTCATTTTCTGCAATTAGCACGGTGTCATCTGCGTACCGAATGTTGTTTATCATTTTCCCTCCAACCTTTAATCCAGGGTCTTCTTCTAGGTTTCTCATGATGTTTTCGCTATACAGTGAAAACAGATCTGGTGACAACAACCCTGTCTGACTCCTCTTTTGATGTTTTGAAAAGAGCTTATATTGTTTTCTATTCTCATTGCAGTTGTTTGTTCCCAGTACATATTCCTGATTATTCCTAGATCTTTTCCATCGACATTGAGTCTCTCCAGTTGGTTGATCAATTCATCATGTCGTACCCGATCGAAAGCCTTGGTATAGTCAACAAAGCATAAATACAAATCCTTATTCATCTCAATTGACCTCTCTATGATAGTTCTTAGGATGTATATGGCATTAATAGTTCCTTTCCCCTCCACAAATCCACACTGTTCTTCTGCTATTTCTCTTTTGATTCTATTCCTTGTCCTCATCATGATTATTCTTAACAGGATTTTTGTTACATGACTCATCAAACTGATTATGCGATGGAGTTTGCATTCTATAGCCCCTGTCTTTTTTGGAAGTGCAATGAAAATTGATTTTGACATGTCTTTGGGGATTTTTCCAGTGTCATAAATTTCATTTAGGAGGACTGTTATTTTTTCTATGCCAAATTCCTCCAGGGCTTCAATCATCTCTGTAGTAATGTTGTCTGGTCCTGGGGCTTTTACTGGTTTCATCTTTTCCAGTGCTGCTCTAACTTCATCTTTCATTATGGGTGGTCCTTCAAAGTTCTTTTTTATAATGTGTTCTTCGTTTCTGTCATCCTCAAAAAGGTCTTTAATGTACTCTCCCCATCTGTCTAATATTTTGTCTTTTTCCATGATAAGTGTGCCATCTTTCGATTTTAAGCAACCAGTTGATGTGCATGTATTTTTCCTGTGGACAATTTCTTCAATTCGTCTGTCCATTTTGTGTCGTTCTTCTATCTCTTTGCATTTTGTGTTCAGCCAAGCTTCCTTAGCTTCACTGCACCTATACCTGATTTCTTTGTTTATCTTCCTGTATATCTCCTCGTTTCTCTTTGCCTTCCTCCTTTCCTCCATCAGGCCCAAAATTTCATTAGTCATCCATCTCTTTTTTGCTTTTCTATTTGCCTTAGGGATTTCTTCACAAGCTTCATATATAAAACTTCTCAACTTTGTCCATTGTTCCTCACTGTCACCAACGTCTTCCAGAGCACTGAATTTGTTTTGAACATGTACAATAAAATTTTTGACGTATCATTTCATCTGACTTTAAGAGTCCAAGGTTTAGTTTGATGTTGCTTTTGGTCATACAGCCATACCAGGGCTATAACCATCTCAAAACCTATTTGAACCTGGAAAAGATTATTAAATGTACATATCAATGCGTTTGTACACATAATCCAAGGATATGACCCCTGGAGTTGATCATTCCGTCCACTTTATCATCATGGGGTTTAAAAAAACAAATCTGAATACAAATATGTAAACACACCTAAGTACACTGAAACATGTATAAAAACTGGCCTAATTTACCTAAAACTGCTAGTGTACATCACATTTCCTTACAGATACACATCCCACATTTAAAGATGACTTTTTCCAGAGACATGGCAGGAAATGAAAAAATCCACTTAAACCCACATAGTCATTGCTGACCTGTGAATGAAGTTTAATTTCAGTACAGTTTATCCATTTGTTTTGCTAGTTTGTTTGTTTGTTTGTTTCTTGTACACGGTTTTCTATACATTTGTGTATCATTCTGCTGAAATATGAATTTATTTATAACTGTTCACCTACTACGAACTGATATATTACAAAGAATCCCAGTCTATTATAGTCTACTGACTGTACATTGTATATTTCAAAATGATTGTATCATATACTTGAAATGATTAAAGACAAGTTAAACAAAAACCTATTAACACATAAAATAATCAAATAATGTTATATTCATATCAATCACATTTTTACTGCGACAATGTTTTTTTTTTCTTTCCATAAAGCAGTTTTACATGAAGTCACACACAGCAATACAATCTCTACAGCTTAAAGGATAAACCACATATCTTTGACAATAACAGACAAAAAAATTACCAGTTGACCAGTGCAGACATACATTCCAGGTCTGTGCCTTTCACATCTATAATACTGGTACAATAAACTGAAATGAGCTGAATTCACATATGCTGTGTTTATGAAAAGACAAGGATCCTGAATGTGGTTCCCAGCCTGTGACTGCTCCTAGTAGTAAAAAGGAAAAGAACATTCTGTGGCTAGCGATACTATGGTTTACAAACAGGATCTGCATCCAATTAGATGATGGGACTTGATACGTGAACAATGAATAGTCAGTACCATGATGAGTGAACTAAGGTAGGTGTTGGTGTAGAATACAGATATCCTACGACACAGACAATGCATGAACTCTGTCTAATTTTCTATTCTGGTACAAATCAACGTAACAAGACACATTATTTACAGTGGTGTGCTACCACTGACCAGTCACTGCCTATGGGGTGGTTAAGTTGACAAATGAACAGTAAACAACATCAACAGAAAAAAGCCCAAACCAAAACAAACAAAAAAAAAGAAACTTCAGCAGCTTAATTCATAACCATATTGTCAGCTGTTTATGAAGCCCTGGTACAAAATCCACCTCCAAGATGGCTATATTACCATCATGATGTAGCACAGCCAAGTAGACAAATGCAATAGAAGACCATAACAAAACTAATAAAATAAACATCCTATTACACCACTTGTAAAATTTCAGTACAAGGTCCGCTTGTACAGACTCGGCTGTAAAAGAGTTTTCCAGGCTACGTGAAATTGTACACACATCTGGCATTGATGACAATCAGCATACAGCATCTCTGTAGCTCTCTGTGTGAGTGTGTGTGCATTTGTGTGTGTGTGTGTGTGTGTGTGTGTGTGTGTGTGTGTGTGTGCGTGTGTATGTGTTTGTATGAGAGAGAATGAGAGAGAGAGAGAGAGAGAGAGAGAGAGAGAGAGAGAGAGAGAGAGAGAGAGAGAGAGAGAGAGAGAGAGAGAGAGAGAGAGTGAGTTTATGATTAAGCACAAACTCTAACAAAAATCATACATTATGTGATCATTCACAAGTGGATTTAACTACACTGTGGACAACCTAATGATTTTTTTACTTTTTTTAATCCCTGCTGTCATCATTATCCTGTTGCTGGCTAATCGGATATGCAAATATACTGTGCATGTGAGGACTCTTAAGTATGTGCAAAAATATCCTGAGTCAATCTGGAACAAAAAAGTGTGTGCTAACAATATTGTGAGGCAAGATGGAACTCAACTGTGTCAGTTAATAATTCATTGGAGTCCGCCTACAGTGACATTCAAGGGAGACAGATACGTGTTCATTGTATCAGTAGTCTGTAATAGCTACAAGTAATCAGAAAATCAGTGATCTTACACAGCGCTGACTATTTGTTGTTTTGCTGGTGGAGTTCAGATGTTATTCACATTTCTTACTTTCCATGTCATCATTAAATGTTTATCCATTCTGTCATTATTTAAAAAGAAACATGCAATCATGCACACACATGTGCACACCTGCACGCACACACACATACACCTCAACCCACCCTCCCTCCCATACACACAAGACAAACACATATCACTCAACTCAACCCCCCCCCCCACCCACCCATACATACAAGACAAACATATCACTCAACTCAACACCCCCCCCCCCCCCCCCCCATACATACAAGACAAACACATATCAATGCTGGCATGAAGTCACCTGCACGGAAAGTGGCTGACACAGTTAGATCTACATGATGCTTGAAAAAAAACCTAGCTCAGTACATTGATGGCTGTGCTCTACATGGGCAGTTGTTCTAGTCTTGAGCACTTGTTTGTTATAGGGCGAGACTCTAGGAAACAACACCTCTCTCACACAAAGAGGTGTTATGCACAACAGCAGATTTTATTCATTATATACAGCATTTTATTACAAGAGGGAAAAAGAAGAAAGTGAGCAGGGCAAATAAGTGTACTTTATTGCTGGAAAAAAAATCACTGCAGCAAATTTGTTATATATGGACTCAACTATACTGTGAGATCAATCAAAACTTAAAATTGTGTATTCATCATACTGTGAGATGAAAAATACAGGGTCTCTATGTATGTGTGAATACCATTATATGATACAGTGAGAAAAAAAAATCAGAACTCAAAAAATGTGTGGTAACAACATTACAAGATACAATGTGTGCAAATAATGACATAAACTGGAACAAAACAGTGCCAAACTCCCAAAGTGTATGCTATCAGTATTTGTGCAATAAACTGGAACACTACAGGCAACAAGACTAGTGTTTCAGTTATGTTTGTGTTTTTCATACAACATCAAGACTTACGTCCAACAAATCTCCTGCTTATAACCTACCTCTATAAGTGTGTTCTGACCATTGTGTTTTAACTGAGTTATTGAACATAAAAACACTCTACACAGATTACATCCAAGAACTGCATTTTCAGTTGTAATTCCTATACCACTGTAATTACCTATTGTACCACTGACATTGTGAGTTAACTTGCCAGCTCCATAATATTTTTTCCTGATCTTTCATTGTGTTTGACACTTTAAACCATGTATTCTATTTCATAAAGTATACTTACTGTCGTTATTGTTCTTATATCCTTGTCCTGTAAACATTTGCTGATTTTATCTTCAGCATTAGCTGATTTCATTTTCAAACCCATCAGTGACTTAACATTGTAGCACACAATCAGTGTCTGGCTGGCCACACAAAGATGAAAACTGGACACTTGAATATCAATAGTTTTAAACAAAATGCCTGATGTTACCTCAATTCTGTATGGAAACCCAACAGAAAAAAATAGACTAGAATGACAAATTTTCATGTAAGCTGGATACAGTATCGATTGATGCCACAGAAATATTATGGCTGGATTTCAACATTGACCTAATGAAACCAAACCCCCCCCCCAAACAAAAAATGGCCAGATAAAATGTCCTCATAACTTTTCCCAACTAGTCGACAGACCAACATGTATAACCCTAACATCTAAAACACTTCTTTATCACATTTATGCCACAGAAAAACGCAACACTGTACAAATATGCGTTCCAACATATGGTACCAGTGATCGCCTCGCTTCATGCCTTGGTAAAAAAAAAAAGGTTTCAAAATCCCCAAAACCAGTCATAAGCATGTCCCATACAGATCTTTTTCAAACTTTATCAAAGATCTTTTTCATAATGTCCTCATGAACTCCCCTTTCACTAACATCTACAACTTTACAGATCCAGGTCAAGTTCTTGACTTTTGGCTATCTAACTTTAAGGGAATACATGACAAACATGTGCCGATCAGATCACAAAGAATACAAAAGGTCATCCAATGAATAATGAGAATATATCTATAAAAATATAAACAATAACATAATCCAGAAGAACAAGAAAACCAATGTAAGCGCGTCTCCAACAAGACAAAACAAAACAAGCGCAAATTTTCGGCCAACTAGCCTTTGTCAAGCGCGAACGCACGGTCACAGACAAATCACAGACACCAAACAATGGATAATAAAAACGGGACTAAAAACTTCCCTGCCGAAATACCCGTTGCTCAGTGACTGGTTGATATGTTGTATCTGCTAAGCTACCTCCACTTCTAACTCACTAATCTAAGTCACGTAAGTCAGAGAAATATACACCACAGAAGAGTTCTTACAACTTGGGGAATAGATCAAAGTCTGGGGCCTTACATCTGGAGAACAGTGGGGTGTGGCAGTGTTGCATTGATATGCAAGGGTGCAACTTAGAAAAGGTCAAAAAATGGAAAGGGGTCCAGGGGCCAATAGGCCCCTGGCGGGGTACAGGGGCAGCGCCCCGTATGGGGGGTCTGGGGTGCTATGTGCCCCCCAGACGCCGAAGCTTTTGTAAAAATAAAACTGAATCTTAAGCTTTCTCCTGCAATCAGATTCAAGAAAAACAGCAGATGCTTTTCATCCTATTTCAGACAATTTCAAGTATCTTTATAACTACTCGGTTGATTTTCACACACCACAGGCGACGAGAATTATCTTTGTATCTTTCTCCTCTAGCCATTCCAAAAGCCATTTATTCTTGACAGATGCGTCGATTAAGGCGACATATTCACCTTCTTTCACTGCAGGCATCGTGAAGTTCGCTCAACATGCGAAGCTTGAAAATGGTGGCGATTTTACGGAAGCTGATGCGAGATTTCGCAACGGAGCATGAACACTGACTTTCATAGCTTCATTCACAGAAGAGTGCTTCCGCTTTCCTTTCTACACCAGAGAGTAACCATCGCGAAACATTCATGTTTGATAAACGATTTTAGACCAAAAAAAAAAAACCCGACCCTAGCTCGGCGATTTTCTCAAAAAAACGGATTTTCCGATTCTGACTCTTTTGAAAAAACGGATTCCGTCGTCAAACAGAAAAAGTTGCACCCATGGATATGGCATCCTAAGTGACATTATCCTCTCCATTTTGTGGCAAGATGCATTTTCAGGTAATATCACCAGTAAATTGTTTAACAGGGTTTTATGTTACTATCAGATTGCAGGTCTTAAAATTTTCATCAAAATTGCACAGACTGATCCATGACTAACACCTATGTCAAGAGCGATCTCTTCGCATAATATTCACCTGTCTTCATTCAGAATTTCTCTAACTTTTTTTTTAACGTTTTCTAATCAGTACCTTCAAATGGCCTCCCCAGAGTATGCTTGTCCTTAATGCCATTTTGCCCTTCTCTAAAGAACGACACCCACTTATAAACTGCTGCCTGCATGAAAGCTTGTGTCCAAAATAAAATCTGTAGCATTTTTGAAATATCTGCACCTTAAATTCCTTTATAAAATTCAATTTTAATGTATGCCCTGTTCTTCTAGCTGTATGTGGCCATGGTACTTAAAATGGCTGTATCCAATGTAATATCATAACAAATCATGTAAAAATACTCAGACATAATTTCGTGATTAGACAACAGAATAGTTGGGCCAAGTGTGAGTGAAATTTCAAAGTAAACAACAATTACTTTTTAAGTTATCAGGACATTCTTGCTATTTATTGGATGACCCTCATAAAACACTCACCACAACCTGAATGGATGACTAAAGAAATAAAAATTGCTGCTTTACTACAATATGATCTCGTAACAGCTGGAGATCATGAGAATTACAAAAAAACAAAACAAAACAAAAGAAATAAGGAAACACATTTAAATGTGCAATGTTTAAGAAATATTTTGAAGATCCAGTTTCTTCCAGGGATAAAACTAAATCAGTCTGGAAAGTTATTAATCAAACTGACACACATATCTCCCTCATTATAATCTATGCATGTAAACAAAATAATCTCAGTAAACATTTTGCCACAACAGAAAAAAAAAATTTCACCAAAAACCAGAAAAATATTTTAAAAATATTTAAAAAAGGGAAAAAAATGAACACATTCAGTAGCTCAAAAGCATAGCAAGTAACTACCTTACAATACCATCAATGAGGGTAACTTGAGTATATATACATGAAATGCCTTTTGCCATTTAAAGCAAACAGGAACCTGTGGACACTTGATGAAACAAATGGGAAAACCCTACAGCTTTTCCATAGTCAGTTAATTTTTGTTTGTTTGCTTGTTTGTTTTTGCATAACAATGTATGGTAGTTTCATCAAAAGCTTTTGCAAAACCAGTCAACGGTGTGCCTCAGCAGTTGTCTTCAATTATGTTGTAGAGCCAGAGATCTATTAGAAAGCCAGAGTGATGTGATGAGAATTATTTTTTTCTGAAGCCCAATTGATTTCTATGAATAAGGTCAAAGGTATCAAGAAGTGTGTACGTATGTGTTTGTTAATATGTCTTTCTAAGAGTTTATGTAAAACTGACAAGATAGAGATTGGTCTGTAATTTGAGGGTTGTCTCCTGATCTGACTTTAAATGCTTTAACAATTGTGTCATATTTTGTCAATGTTGTGTGTAATGACATGTACACAAGTAGTATGTTTAAATATTCAGTCATATTAATCAGACAGTTTTGTCCCCTAAATACTGATCATTGTACATACAAGGAAAACTAAAGTAAATTTTTAGTACTCACCAGGAATCTGTCCAACATCTTCTTCAAATATCTCACTGTAGTCCAAGTGTGGCCTCTCCAAATGCTCATCCCATCTTTTGGGTCTGCCACACAAACAAGATCAAATGATGTAATCACAACTTAATGTTAATTTTTCAATTTTTTGTAGAGTCTATACCAATGTGTGAGTGAGTGAGTGAGTGGTGAGTGTGTGTGTGTGTGTGTGTGTGTGTGTGTGTGTGTGTGTGTGGTGTGTGTGTGTGTGTGTGTGTGTGTGTGTGTGTGTGTGTGTGTGTGTGATGTGTGTGTGAGTGTGGAGAAAGGATGTGAGGAAAGAGAGAGAGAGAGAGAGAGAAAGAGAGAGAGAGACAGAGAAGAGAGAGAGAGACAGAGACAGAGAGACAGAGATACAGATATTGTGTGTGTGTGATTGGCACATGAATTTGTTATTTTTCTGAAAACCTGGATTACATTAATACATAAAATCATAGCTCATACAAGCTCTTTTTTTTAGATCAATCTGAACAGTTCTCTTTTAAATTCAAAAGTGAAAATGACACATACTAAAACGTTAACATCATATTCATATAACTGGAGTTTGCGCTGAAGTTTATAAGTTATATTATAAACATTTCATAAATCAATGACCTAAACTTATGGTACAAAGAAGAAAAAGATGTAGGTAAGGAAACTCTTTCTCATTCTGGCAATTAATAACAAACATCTGCCAACAAAATCTTCAATCCCCACATTACTGACTTATCCAAGAACACTAGGCATCAGAGCGACATGAATATTTATGTACCAACAGTGCATCTTTAAAAGTTGTACTTTCAGTTTCTCATGATGGCATATCCACATTCGGAATAAATTCCATAAGCACTGATGCCAAGACGCCCTGTGATGGATAAGATCCAAAATGATGAGGCAAAAGTCGTATATGGTGCATAAACCTTATGTGTTGGAAAGGTCTTGGGTTACCTTGAACAGTAGCAGTTAAACACTGAATGCAAAGATCTCTAGAAAACAATGAAAATCTTGGCCACTTCAAGAACAGGATCAGAGATCATCCTTGAAGATGGCAGATAAGACCTCATTGACATCCACCAGGCAGTAATTTTACTATGACACAATTCCTTCCTATTGTTGCACCTAACAAAGATCAGTTCAGCGTTTTGCCTCCAGCAGTCTCAAAAAAGAGACTGTAAGCACTTGTCAGCATTCTAAATCTGTTAAAAGATTCTGCCAATGACAGCTTTCTTCTTTCACAAAAAAATGTACCAGACAAAAATGACCAGTAAATCCTATACACTCACTTCACAGGTTCTTTCTCTTCATCTTTGCCTTTCCCTTTCCCCTCAGCTTTGTCTTTTGCCACATCTCGCATACCCTGCAAGAATACAAAACATTACTTACTCACTGCCCATTATGCCACTGACATCTAAGACAGCAATGAAAGTAATCCACACTCGTCTGTTCTGGACAGGTCTCTATTTAGTACCCCAAGTGTTTCAAGGCCTTGAGATCTCCTACCGTTGTTTGTTGCCAGGTGTTCTAGGGTCTTCCTTCTGGTGTCCGGTGATGGGTAGTTCGGGTAATGTTATCCTGTTCTCTTCGGATAATGTGTCCAATTCATCACCATCATCATTTCATGATGATAACGACCATACTCTCTTAATTGCGCTGGCCATGTAGTTGTTGGGTGGGGAAGAGGACTGGGTCAGATGACCTCTTCAGTTTTTTTTTGTATGGAAGACTGATATTGTAGTAAAGTCACTTTCTGTCATATTCCAGCATTCTATGCATAGTAAAGTCACTTTCTGTCATATTCCAGCATTCTATGCATAGTAAAGTCACTTTCTGTCATATTCCAGCATTCTATGCATAGTAAAGTCACTTTCTGTCATATTCCAGCATTCTATACATAGTAAAGTCACTTTCTGTCATATTCCAGCATTCTATACATAGCAAAGTCACTTTCTGTCATATTCCAGCATTCTATACATAGCAAAGTCACTTTCTGTCATATTCCAGCATTCTATACATAGTAAAGTCACTTTCTGTCATATTCCAGCATTCTATACATAGTAAAGTCACTTTCTGTCATATTCCAGCATTCTATACATAGTAAAGTCACTTTCTGTCATATTCCAGCATTCTATACATAGCAAAGTCACTTTCTGTCATATTCCAGCATTCTATACATAGTAAAGTCACTTTCTGTCATATTCCAGCATTCTATACATAGCAAAGTCACTGTCATATTCCAGCATTCTATACATAGCAAAGTCACTTTCTGTCATATTCCAGCATTCTATACACAGCAAAGTCACTTTCTGTCATATTCCAGCATTCTATACATAGCAAAGTCACTTTCTGTCATATTCCAGCATTCTAAGTCCCAAAGAAGGGTGGAAAGGACACAGCTGTGATAAAGTCTCAGCTTGGTGTTGATGCTGTACTGGGGGAACGTCCGCTTGTTGTTCACATTCTAAAGGTGCTTCTGATTTTGCTGAGACAGCTCTAAATGTCATTGCCTGCTCCTCTTCTTGTCTGACACTGCTGCCTAAGTAGGTGAACTCCTTGGCTGTGGTTAAGTCTACATACAAAGCATGGTTCTGTAATTCATATGCTTATATTGTTAACTGTCTTTCAGTCTACAATAAGCAAAGAGGCTTGAAATGTACAGAGATTGAGCTCCACCCCCAAATGTAATTGCAGAAGCTGTTAACTTGGCTTGCAGAATTACTCATATAGAAACCACTGTGCCCAGAAAAGATTGGGCACTCTGGGGTTGATGATGGTAAAGCAGCTAGAAAAGGAGGGGAATCCACGACACAGAAAGCTAATCTGAAAAGAGTGAGGTCTCTTCCACCTCAGTCCCCAAAGACATTATGGTTATACAACACATTTACCTTCTTTGTCTCATATCCTACATAAACTATGCAAAATGGGATTTAACGTTTGTGCCTAAAGAAGATACTGTTGTTTGATTTAAAGCTTAAAAATAATCAAATTGTGGAAATCATACATGAACATACACACATATTTGCATTGTCATTTTCGATAATCTATCTGTTATAAAACTGCAGTTTAAGATCGTATGCACTTTTGCCTACTGTTGAATAAAAAAAAAAAAGACTGGGGAAAAAAGGAGTATATGTAACATTCAAGTTCATGAATGCAAAATACCATGGTATTAGCAATGCCGTGCGAACCGAAACGCGACGTCAAATTTGTGGTACCAAAAACTGGGGAAAACCGGGGCCGGCCGCAAAACTGGGGGGGTCTTCGGTTCAATCAAGTATTACTGCCTCTTTAATCGGTGTTTCATTCTTATTTTTTGTCTTATGTGAATAAGAAATGAATAAAGATTTGAATGATTGCCTTTTTATATACTTAGAGCGAAAATGGAATTAGTTATTTGATGAAAAAGTCGAAAATCCGCGCTTCGGGCGCAATCGCGGATATGGTATGCGTTTAGAATCGAAGTTTGTTCGGGATGCTTCACTATTTCGGTCGGTACGGCTATATTTGTGAACCAATCAGATTGTAATTTTGCAGCCAATGAGAATTAATGTAACAGAATGATATATCCCGACGACACCTGTGTGTGCCTGTTTCGAACAGAGATCGACGCTTCCAAAGTTTTGCTTTTTTTCATCGGAAAAGTTTGCAGGCAAGTCGCCATTTTTGGAACTTGTCGTCGGCGGGATTCGATTTTACATGCTTTTTTCTATATGCATGTGTAATATGAAATCAATTTGATTTAAAATACGGCCGTACGCCAACTTTTTACATGAGGATCTGTACCAGATCAACGTCGGAATGTGCCGACGCCAGTAGCCTGAGTAGGCCTACAACGCGAAACAGAACGCTGTGCAAGTTTCAGCTCGGCAAGTTTTGCGCTGTCAAAGACTAGATCTAGATCTAGCAATCAACAGATCAAGTTCTGTTTCATCTGTAACATTGTATTTTTCAAGAAAAGGACTACTGCGTTTGAACTCGATTCGGAGTTGTTAGCCGAAGCTTGATTTGTCAACCATTTCCTTCCCGAGGTCATGCTAATTCGCATGTCGCTGTGTAGACTTGCTCACCCCATGACGGGCGAGCTTACTACTAAAAATGCTATGTGATCGACGGGCTTCGCGGGGCCGTGGAAAATGGGTTTGCCCAAACAGAGGGGTAACCCGCCTCCTCCAACTCTCTCTCTCTCTCTCACTCAAATTTTAAATGAATGAATAAACAGATCTAAATAATTTTTTTTTCAAATCAACAAACAATTCTGTGCAAGTCAATGTACTTTCCTTGACATGAATCTCTCTCTCTCTCTCTCTCTCTCTCTCTCTCTCAGAGAACAAAATATGAATAAATAACAAAAAATGAATAAATAAGTAAATAGGCCCCAGTACATTCATATCCAAGTCATTGTTAACAGGCATGATCCTCTCTCTTTCTCTCTCTCTGACAACACACACACACACTAATACACACAGATTTAGAATGTCACAAAACAAAATCTTCTGTTCATTGTTTATTGTTATAATATTCTTTATTTAGGTTTTAAAACTGAATAGAAGGCTGTGAGTTGTATTATTTGTAAAGTAAACCACCCATTAGCTTACGTAGTTGTTTCAATTTGTAGTCAGTATCTGGAAAGGATATGCCTATTGTCATTAATTGTTTTAACGGGAAGATTGCATCTTATTTAGTAGTAGCCTATTATTGATTCGTATTAAAGGGCAAGAGTTCACTGGAAACACTTAGCAGGATTGCTCTGCTTTGATGGATTTTTACCAGTAATATGCTAAAAATCAAAGTCGCGAGTTTAGGCTTAATGTTAAAGTAATATTGATGTGGAGACTATGCATTATGGTTTCCTTTCCTTTCCAGTCTCTCAATGAATAGTATATATTATGCAGAAATTCATATATTTCTCTATTGTAGGACTAGGAGTTAAGTGACCTGTTCCTAAATGGCGAGTGGTCCCATATCCTCCCAGAAGTTTTCTTTGGACGCTGGCTGTGCTAAGTGTTCGGGGACTTGACTCATCCACAGTCAGTCAGTCAGTTTTCTAAACACTGATGAATAAAATAAAAATCAAATGTACTGTGCGAAAATCTTGTCTGATATGTTTTCCTCTGTGTGTGTGTATGTGTATGTGTATGTGTGTGTGTTTAGTTTTTAGTAGAATATTGATCAGATGATATTTTTGGATAGCCTGCAGCATAAAAGCATGCAGTAATTTTTAATATTTCAACTATTTAAGTGATTCCAGAAGTCATTGATTCTCATATTTCCTTTTATATGTACAGAAATTGATGAAATATTACAAATTATTCATAAGACTACTGAAGTAGCGAGTCGTGACTTTTTTGGTTTAATTTGCAGTAATAAGACACTTGAACGATGAGCAAAATGATTTTTTATCTATCTCATGAAATGATTATATATCCTTGTTTTGTTTCTAGCTTCATTTTTGTCTGTTATTAATACAATATGGGCAATTATTAATGAAAAACAGATAAAACATGCCAAATATTACATGTTTCCTGTAATAAGACAAAAATGGCTCGTCGCAGAGTTACGATAATGGTTTCATTCAATTCGGCATACAAAAATACATCAACAATCAAAATTTTATGACATTTGGTCCTGTCTGTCTCTCACAATTACAAAATGAATGTCATTTCCAGCAAAATCAGCATACCATGCCATTTGATGGATTTGTTCTTTGACAGCAGGT
Source organism: Monoplex corrugatus (assembly GCA_030674185.1). Classification (NCBI taxonomy): domain Eukaryota; kingdom Metazoa; phylum Mollusca; class Gastropoda; order Littorinimorpha; family Ranellidae; genus Monoplex; species Monoplex corrugatus. The sequence goes on along the minus strand of CM060306.1, from coordinate 105,746,210 downwards.
CCTTCTTTGTCCCACTAAGACGTGGTACCAAAATTTAAGAAATTTTTGATGCTTCAAATTCGAATATCTCGTGAACTAATAGTCCGATCTGAAAAATTTAAACTGCTTTTTACTCAGAACAACAGTATCTTCAAAACCATATAAATCTTTTAACTCAAAACCCAATTTCAATTTTTCATGCGGCATTGCTAATGGTATCCATAATCACAAAAGCAGAAAAAGAGTATAGTTACAAACATGCAACAGGCACATAGCCAGCATAACTGCAACAATTAAGTTTACAAAACACTGTGTTTTCACCTATGCTTTAAATCAAAGCATTTCATTTTTTGTTTCATACCTTTAGAACTTTCTCACTACTCTCCTGGCCATCTCGCCTTCTGCGCAATCTCAGCTTCCTGGCCACAGGATCGCTCTTTGCAGCTGCACACAGCAAAACCAATTGCACAAATCTACTTACCACAGCACAAGGCAAACTTTTTATTACTAACACCATTAATGCAGCTAAATATCTACTGAAAAAGAAAACATCCCCACGGCAATGACAACCAGAAAGCCCACTTATACAAAAAGAAATTAAATGAAACAAAAACAAATAACATCATTACATGGACTTCACTTGCTTGTAATGAGGAAGCTTAGACAAACAAACTGGCTGGAAGACAGATCAACAATTAAAACAGGTATCTTAAAAGAAATTTACTTTAAGCAAAAGCTGACAGAAAAGAGACAATTGAAAAAGAAGTCTCAAAGTATACATTATTAAGTAAAAAAAAACTGACATAAAGGTATCCAGGTAGGCAGACAAAGAAAGACAAGTCAGACACAGCTACAACAGAGGTCTTAAATGTGACATGAAACAGAAACATCACAAGTATGGATTAGAAACAGAAAAAGAAAACCAGAGATACCAAAAGTACAGATATAAAGTGAAAACTAACGAGGTGTGTTCCCAGAGGATGGCACAGGTGCAGCCCCAGCCAGCTGCAGTTGAGTATTGAGGGAGAAATCGATGTTGTAGAACTCCATGTTTTTCCGCATTTCTGCAGGCTTGGGAGGCATCACTAGGTCAGGGTTGTCACGCACATCTACGGTCTGCAATCACACAAACTGTCCCTTGATTCAATGTTAACATGCAGCCAGATCCAACCACAAAAACAACACACACATATTTAATTAAAAAAAGAACAGACAAACAAAAAAAGATCAACCAACTAACAAACGAAAAATACAGACATTGCTTATGTTCTGTCTACAGGACACAAGACAAGCAAAAAAAGATCAACTAACTAAAAAAAAATAATACAGACATTGCTTATATTCTGTCTACAGGAACATATATGTCTTTCCAGTATAACATCTAGTGATGCTGTTGTATGACACAGCCACATATCGACTCAACAAACAAAACAAACAAAAACAATTCATAGCCATATATCGACTCAACAAACAAAAGATACACACTACATGCATGTAAATGAAGTCCATTAAAAACAAAGAATAACAATAACATTAAAAAACAACAAGAAAACCACAGCTGTTCACATCCTTAGTCTGAAGACATATTGGTCAAATTCCATGAAACACTCTGACGTCATACAATGTGTTCACTGTCATGATGAATAAGCATGTGTTCAACAGTCTCAGGTATCAATGTTCTTTTGTTTCTAAGACTAGTAGATGCAGCAAAAATCCCACCGACCATACCTCTAATTCTGGCAACAAGTGAAGAATATCTGGCAGTGTTATAAGGCGATTGTTGTTCAGAATCAATTTCTTCAACTTTCCACATCTGAAAACAAAACAACCCAATTACATGTAGTCAATAGTTGTGATGAATTTAGAAAAAAGAATAACCTACTGCCATTACGCACGCACACACACACACAGACACACACATTTGTACATATATAAACATGTGCACACACACACACACAATGTATATATCCATGCACAGGTATATAAATCTGCTACTTCTCATACAGAAATGTTTACATCACAGCTGTGTAAGCTAAGTACCTTTTCATATCAATATCCCAACATGACCGTACACAGTCTATTGTTGTTGCTTTCTGGTTTGTTTTTGGGGGTTGTGTGCTTTATCTTTTAGTAAGCACTTTCACTCCATCCCACAAAGCCATATCTACCAAGAATCTTACTTATATCTATTACTTTCAGAAAAAGTCCAGGCTTTACTGTCAGACTACCCCATCATCAACATAGCCCCATAATGATCAATATCATATTCAATAACTTCAGTCTACTAAACTTGTGCTATTCTCTGACCTGCACAGTCCTTCAGGGATCATCTCCAAGTTGTTTTTGGCAGCACTGAAAATTTCCAGGTTGTGCAGCTTGCCTATGTTGGCAGGAATGCCTTCAAAGTCCAGCTGATTGCAGTTGATGTACAGCTTGCGGAGTGATGCTAGTTTGTGAATGGATACCTGGATACAAGCACACACAGACCATACAAGAAATATATACAAGTGAGGAATGTTCATATACATATGCACATGCAAACACAAGACACACACACACAGACACACACGCATGCAAGCAAGCACGCACGCGCGCGTGCACACACACACACACACACACCCACAACTCCCTCATGCACACATACATACCCAGACAGTGAAATACACACACATATAAACACACAAACATAATTGTACGCAGTAGTATACTTTTAAACAATACTTCAAATTCTAGATTTTTTTTCTAGCACAAGAAAATGTAAGAGCTTACAGGTAATGCTGTAAGTTTGTTTCTTGAGAGATTCAGGGTTTCCATGTTCACCCACACATCTGCAACATGACATACAAAAAGGGATATAATATATACTGCATCAGATAGGGAAGAATACAAACACCAAACCAATATGTTGGCAAATGAATTCACAAATACTACAAACATTTAGAGAAGTTATATCATAAAATATGTTTTCTTCCTCTGCATATGTGTGTATTTGTGTGCATGTGTGTGTGTGTGTGTGTGTGTGTGTGTATGTGTGTGTGTGTGTGTGTGTGTGTGTGTGTGTGTGTGTGTGTGTGTGTGTGTGTGTGTGTGTGTGTGTGTGTGTGTGTGTGTGTGTGTTGTACATGTGTGTTCATACGTACATATGTGTGTGTGTGCATATGTACATATGTGTGTGTGTGTGCATACGTACATATGTGTGTGTGTGCATGTGTGTGTGTGTGTGCATGTGCGTGTGTGTGTGTGTGTGCATGTGTGTGTGTGTGTGTGCATGTGTGTATGTGTGTGTGCATGTGTGTGTGTGCATGTGTGTGTGTGTGTGTGTGTGTGTGTGTGTGTGTGTGTGTGTGTGTGTGTGTGTGTTTGGTATGACATGGTATGGTGTATTGTGGCATGGGGGTGTTGTATTGTGTTGTGTTGTGTTGTGTTGTGTTTTGTTGAATTGTGTTGTGTTGCGTTAGGTTGCACTGCACCGTTACACAGTTTGGTGTGGTGTGGTGTGTGTATGTTGTGTTTAAAGAAGTTTGCATTTTGCATATACTCCTATATCAGGGTGCATTTATTTGAGCAAGTGAACATGTATGTGTGTGTATGTGTGTGTTTGTACATACATATCAGTGCATAAATTTGATTTGGGGGGAAAGTCATGATGAGAAATGGAAAATTCTTATCAAATGCTTAATATCAAATACATATTAGACAAAGAAAAACCAAAATGAAATAAAAAATGTACCAAGTTCAAATATCATTTGGTCCTTCATGTACAATTTCACCTTTCCCATCTCTTGCATTTAATGACATGATCAGAAAATAATAGTTATGCCATGAAAACTCAAAATATGTATAATGACAGTTACAATGATGTCAACTTACCAATCATGAGAGACAACTCTGTGATCTCATTGTCACTGAGATTCAAACGTTTCAGTGATCCAAGTTTGTACAGGGCTTCTGGCACTCTAGGCAGAGCATTGTCCGACAGATCAACATCTGCCAACATAACCACATTCAGTGCATATACATCAACACGCAATCAAACGCATGTAGGCCATCATGGGGGTCATTTTGACAGTTATGACAAAAGTGCATAGTATGCAGAATAAAACAATGTCCACACATCTCATTATATAAGTTAAAATCCAGCAATTATGGGAAAGTTACAGATACGAAAAAAATAAATCATCTCTGCCACAACACTTTATTGACACAGGATGACATACCATTTATATGGAAAAAAAAGACAACAAATCAATATAATCATACTCTTCACCACACAACTCAATATTCTGTGTCCTTGTATCATACTTCTGATGAAAATATAATACCCTTTTTGTCAATCACTTTACCTTGAAGGTTTGTGAGTGTATCCAGACCAGTAGGAAAGTTGCTCAGAGTACGCTGAGTGTTTCGCATATGTAGTGTCTGAAGAGCTGTCAGCACAGGTAATTGTCTGTACAATCCAAAATCAAAGTGGTGTTAGAAGTTTAGAAGGTTCAAGAACGCAAAACATACCATCTCAGGTAAACAAAGAGATTCGTAACAAAATGTCTTTTAACCCACATTATTTCTTCGTATTGGGTGAAGCTAACTAGTGAACACAACTGTTCTTCAGAAACAGAAATGAGCCCGAATGAACAGTTCAAAACATGAGAGATGCCACATATCAAACAGTCGATGGGGATTGAGGTGGCAGACACCTCACTATCCCCAAACTGATCTACAAAGGTAATGCCAGATCTTTTCAGAAGTTGCAACCAAAGCAACACTATAAATACATGCTTTTTAAATTTGTTTAAACACTACAAGCGCAGATGTCTAGCTCAAGCACCTGTAAGTATAAGAAAGACAAAAAACAAAGTCTTGGGAGGTACACATCCAAGATGGTTACTATGTAAAACACAACAGCTCTCAATTTCTTTTTCATTTTAGAATAGTCTGTAGTGTGTTCTCCATTGTCAAAAATGTGAAATGCCATAAGTACGGCATATAACAACAGCTGTGCTAATAATCTGCCACTAACTTCCTTCTTATTAAAACACACTACACATGCAAAGTGAAGGAATTTTAAGGATCAAACCTGAGCTGGGCGTGAATGAGAGGGTTGTTGCTGAGTATCAAGGTCTGAAGACTCGTCAATCGCCTCATCTGGGGAGGCAGCATTCTGAAAACACACTCAAGTCTTAGAATCACCATCACAACTATTTGCTATTCTAAAAACAATTCACCAACAGAAACCTGCTAAAACATACATAACGAAGTCTTTGTGAAACAGATGAAAATCTATTACATACAAAATCATAAAATCTTACGAGATAACCCTTTAGGGGAAAACAACATTTAGTGAACACAAGTTAACAAAAATAACAATTCCATTATTCACACAGACCTAGTAGTAACGTGAATTCTCTAAAAAATATTCTGAGCATCTGAAGCCTTTAAATAGTACCAGTTAATCAATACTAAATTGCAGCAATCGTCTGATAACATACCCAGATTGTTGTTACTGAAGTCCACAAAGACCACATCTGTCAGGTTGATGAACAACTGGTTAGGAATCATCTCAATTCTGCAGAAGATTGAATTAACAAAAGAAATAATAATAATAATAATATAAATGTGCACTTATTAAGCGCCTTTTCACCCGAAGGTGCCCAGGGCGCTTTACAAACAATTCAATACAGAACAAAAATGACAATTACATCAAAATATATACAAATGCAAAATCAAACACACTCACAACATGCTACAAAACAACACACACAAAACCGCACAACACAACATAACAACACACACACAACACAACACACATACAAAACACACAAACACACACACACCACTTTAAACACACACAAACTTAGCTGACAAAGGGATTATCAAAAATACAGAAGTTGAGATTATGCAGAGCAGGTTACGCAAATAGATGAGTTTTACAGGCCGATCTTCAAATAACTTTGAATCACGAAGCGAACTGTTTTGGCAGACTGTACCAGTATGAAGGACGTTAAATGAAGGCATCGCTGAGCCAAAGGTTTTGTTTGACTTTGGAATACAAAGGATGCGGTTCTGCGAGGAAGGACTACTTAAATGTGTATAGGAGCATGTCAGAGACGACAGGTAAGAGGAACTAGAAAAAGAAATGAAGAAAGGATGAAAAAAGAAAACACACTGGAGATAACAACATCAGACATTACAAATTTCTAAAGTTACCCAACCTACCTTTTCTTCCCCACAAACATTTTTTAACTGCACATGTGTAGAAACAATGAGAAAATGAAATTTTCCTATATAAAAATCTCAGCCTTTTGTGGGTTGGCCTTTCCTTCATGTTCTCAAGATTAAAAACATTTTTTCAAGCTTCAAATGTGATATTCCAAGCACTTCATCTACTTACAGTAACTGAGACACATGAACTCTCCACATGATGCCCCTTCTCATTATACACAGTTTCCATTCAATGCGCTTCTCTTTGAAATGAAATCACACATACACATAGACACACACACATTACCTTATTACCGTTACCAGATTCAATTAACCATGCATAATGACCATTTGGAGACTTTAACAGATTTAAAAAATGTTGAATTCACAAATTTATAAATACTTTAATAAAAAGTTACTAACACAGAACATAGCTGAAAATTATAATTCACCTCATCACAGCAAACTGCATATAAAATTAGAAACAGTTCTATTTTTCAGTTTTCCTAGAAGTCACAGTAAACAAAACCTTCCGCATAGTAAACTGTATATACACAGAAGAGGTTTTATTTTTCAACTTTCCTGGGGCTGACAATAATTTAATGAATAATCATGAATTATATTACGCAAACAAGCAGATATAAAACTAGAATGGGCTTTTACAACTAGTATAAGGGTGACAACCAATGCAAAGCCCTATAAACTTAAATACATTTAATTAAGTTTTGAGAGTTGTAAGACTCACTCATTGTGACTAAGGTTGAGCACCAGCACAGACCGAGCATTTTCAAGCTCTGGAGGAACTTCTCTCAGGTTGTTGTGACTAAGATCCTGTAATATGTCAAGACTTCCATGTAATAACTCTCACAAGTACATACCAAGGGTTCCATCTGACAATTACATGCACAAGTTTTAAACCAATATATCTCTCCACTGAACCATTACAGAAAAAGACAACCTCCCTTCCACCCTGAACAAAACAAAAACATCAACAACAAATGCATCTGTTACCACATAACCAGATATTGGTAGAAACTGTTGGTGTTTTGAGTAACCTAAACTGTGAACCTCTCAGTATCATGATCAGTCAGATGACATAGTAACTGACTTTCTCAGAACAGCAGGGTTCTGTACTGATTTTGAAGTACAGGGGACAGTAGAGGGATGGATGCAGAAACAGAGACTGTCGGTCTATATGTCTCTCTCTCAGTGTATACATGTGTGTGTGTGTACATTTGTTTACGAGAGAGAGAGAGAGAGAGAAAAGAGAGAGAGAGAGAGAAAGGAGATAAAAGATTTTAATATTTACCATTCAGTAATGAAACTCAGAGAGATACAGAGAGGAGAGGAAAGGAGAAGAGAGAGAGGAGAATGAGACAGGAGAGACAGAGAGAGGAGAAAAGAGAGAGGGGGCACAGACAGAGAGAGAGGAGAAAGATTTTTAACACTTACCATTCAGTTATGAAACTCATACAGAGAGAGAGACACAGACACAGAGACAGAGACAGAGACAGACCAACAGAAAGAAAGAATCATTCATGTAAATAAAATGAGACTAAGGAGTTCTAGCAGACAACCTTTGCTTAACTACCTGCGTCTGTTCTTTGTGAAGAAGTAGTGGGCTGCTGTCAGTGGTGTCTATGACAACTCTATTGTTTAGCATGACCTTTGCATATATAGCAGAGGAGCTGTGTCAGGCTGGGATAAAGGTGTGTAATGTGTATATACTATATGGAGGGCTGTGGGGGGCTGGGAGGAGGGGAAACCATGCAATGATGCATTCTGTTTGATGGGGAGTATCTCTACTGGCTGACTCAGAGTTGGTGCAAATTAAATAAAAGTAATGATAAAAACACAGTTGTGAATAAAGTTTGCCAGAGTACTTTCAATGGTCTAGAAGATGCCTGACAGATGTTATAAGCATCAGTGTACTAGATACTCATAGAATGTTGTGCATCATGCTTTTAATAATAAACTTTAAACCTTATTAAACATACTTCAGCTCAGATCAAGAAAAAACATGACTTTTTCTTGACACTCCCATATGCTTTACATTACAAGTAAAAAAACAAAAAACAATGATACAGTTCTCATAAACAAAATTTTCTTAAACTCTTGCTACAAGTGAATTTCTGTTTGTTTCTTCCTTTGTGTTTTGTTTGTTAGTATTTACTGGTTCACATCAACATCATCAAGAATTCAATAACTTATCACAGACAATTTTGCCTGGCAAAAATAACATATTTTTGTCTTTAAGTTTAACCATTTTCTATATCAAATTTATACTGATATTGACGCACGCTTTCTAATTTTCATATCAATAAACAAAAATGCAGAAAAACAAGAGCTAAGACTCACTTCTCAGTCATAAACTGTACATAACTCTAAATATTTTTACATTTTTTACTTGGCTTTCAAGCTTCCCAACAATTCTATAGTAAATGTGCACAGTATTTATCTTAAAGATTAAAAACAGAGACTTATATATATGAGTGATGACATGAAAATGTTCCTATCATTACATTATGGTCGATTTGGATCACTGTTGGAACTTATCATATAACCTTTTTCTGAAATTCATTAAACCAACTTCATGCTTAATTTATTATGATACAAAAACAGGCAGATCTGTTCAGAAACAGAGTTATCATGCAATACAGACTTAACACAAGACATATTGAAATGATGCAGATAACAATTTACTTCAAAGATTCCACTATACTGCTACTATACTAGCATAGCTTTTAATTATCATAGTTATCATATTCACTAAGTTTTTTCTTCTAGAAGCAGGAGCCAAACTTACAACAATGGAGAGATCACCAAGGGTGAACAGTTGCTGAGGAATACCAGTGTCAGTGAGTTTGTTGTAGCGACAGTTCACCATATGAAGAGATGGAAGCTGAGGCAGGTCTTT
>CM060306.1:105687116-105732116 GCA_030674185.1 Monoplex corrugatus | reverse complement strand
CAGACTGGTATTGTGACACACACGCGCGCGCTCATGTCCCGCATATACTGAATCTCTTTTTATATCACTTATTTTTTGCCCACCGCCTTTTTATTCATTGTTCGTCCATTTTTTGTTTCCTTTTCATTTAAATTTCTTTGATTTATGATTCAGGTAAAGCCCAGAAACTTTCTGTTCTACACTGCACGAGTCTACATAGCGTTAATTTTGAAGCAATACCAATGTTTGTCTAATTATTGAAGATGGCTCTTGCTTTTCCTTTCGTGGTGTAGTTTCGGCCATTTCCTCAAGCTGTTCTTTTTGAGTAAGACGATCAACGGTATGATGACCCACATTTTGTTTGCCAACGCACTATTATATGTGTCTGAGGACTTTAGAATCATCACACACATGGCACACGTGACGATAGTGCATATGAAATTCGTTCCCAGCACGGAGACTTTGTCTTGAAGAAACTGAAACTGAGATTTGGAGATTCTGTAAATCATGTCAATATCTGGTGGCTCATGGCAACATGAAAACACTCATCATGCATACTCACTGGCCGGAAACGGATTATGCAGATCATGCTACAACATACTAGTGCTTACACAGTATTGAGCTGTCGGAGTCAGAATGAACAGCATGAAAACACATCATCAAGGCAGCACAAAATTTGGTATAGAAAAAAAAAGTGTTTGGTATTGCCAAAAGAAACAATACTAAGAGGCCAAGAAGAGCAACACATGAGAAAAATATAAAAACTTTCAAATTAGAATGCAAAAGGACAATGAGACGACGAATGGGCCACATCGACAAGATCGTGCAATAATTAAAGATAAAAAACCAAAAAACAAATATCACCTCTAAACCATTCTGGCACTACTTAACCCTTCGACTCCGCGCCCTGTCCACCAATAGCAAAAACTCAACCCTTTGACTCCCACACCCTATCCACAAGCTTCCTGCAGGAAGCTGGTGCATAGGGTGAGGGAGTCAAAGGGTTATGTTTTTGCTTTGCTAGATGCTTGACAATGCAGGATGTTGGTAGACAAGGTGCGAGAGTCAAAGGGTTAAAATCAAAAAGACAAAACAACATACGGATTTCTCCTCTATGATGGGACGAAGACATAATCTACAGTAGCAACGGCAAAATCCTAGTCAAAGGCAAAAATACTCCTGGACCAATTCCAGTCTGTCTTCACTGAGATAACTTTTCACCTGCTAGTTTATAACAAAGGATCTTAGTATACCACATATCCATATTCAAAAACAAGGCGTGGCCAAGCTCCTAACAGGAATAAACCCAACCGAAGCTTCTAGACCTGCTGTTATCCCTTAGTTGTAAAAACGTGTGTTGATAATAGCATCTATCCTCATCGGTCAAAATCTTTCATTGATAGCTGGATGCAGGAACCTTACTGTCAGACTGTCAATCAACAAACATCTCCTGTATTTTCAAGGTGACAGATATCAAGGTGCAAGTTACAGAACAGTTTCATTGGCACTCACCTCAGCAACAAATTCTTAGAACACGTCATCTACGGTCACATAACTTCGATTCACATTAAGCCACTGTTCACAGCAGGCTTCTCAAATGACACACACACACACACACACACACACACACACACACACACACACACACACACACACACACACAGCACATGCACATACGCGCGCTCGCGCACGCACACACACACACACACACACATACATGGCACACGTACACATGCACACACACACACATACACCACATTGAGACACACAGGACACAGACAGACAGACAGATAAACAAACAGAGATACACACGGCACACGTACATATTTACACACACATACACCATATAGAAAGACACAGGCACAGACAGACGAACAGATAGACAGACAGACAAACAGACACACACACACACACACACACACACACACACGGCACACGTATACATGCACACGCACATACACCATAATACAGACGCACAGGCACAGACAGACAGACACACACACACACACTCACACACGGCACACGTACACATGTACACGCATATACACCACACAGAGACACACAGGCACAGACAGACAGACAGACAGACAGACACACACACACACACACACACACACACACACACACACACACACACATACACACACACACACACACACACACACACACACACACACACACACATACACACACACACACACACACACACACACACACACACACACATGCACAAAACAGATATCCGAAGGATTACTATCTTTTCGTGGTGGGGAAGCTTGCATGCTTCAAGAATACCCAGAGTTTTGCCGACAGTAGCTTCACCTAATGGTGGGGCCACCCTAGCCGTTCGGTAGGTAAAAGCCTGAAAAAGCGCGATCCACTGGTCCTTCAAGGCTGAGACTGGGCACAGGGCAAACAACCTAGCTTTATGGGATCTTTAACGTGCATATGTGATGGTATGCGTGCATATACACATATAAAGGATTTAGGCACTAACAAGTATGCACAATGTTGACCTGAGAGAACGGAAAAAGTTTCCACCTTTTATCCACTCGGCATGAGCAACTCAGGCAGGATCGAAATCTAGACCTTCCGACTAGAGTTTCAACGTCTTACCCACTTGACTGCCGCACTCGCCATCTATCGATATGTCCAAGTATATAATTATATACACAATCACACACACACACACACACACACACACACACACACACACACACACACACACACACAACACACACACACACACGCACACACACACACACACATACACACACACACACACACACACATATATATATATATATATATATATATATATATATATATATATGCATATATGTATACATATATATATATTTATAAATATATGTATACATATGTATATATATATCATCATCATCATCATCATCATCATCAGGTGCCCTGCCGCATGGCGTTGGCGACCATGGACTTCCAACCATCTCTATCTCTTGTTGCCCACAGCATCTCCCCCACCCTCCTCATCCCCAGCCACTCTGCAAGTCCGTCCAGCATTCTCTCCCTGGGTCTACCTGGTGCTCTCTTTCCCTCCAGCTTTCCCGTTGTGACCAGGTGCTCCAAATCCCCCTTCCTCATAAAATGGCCTATAAATGTTGCTTGTCTTTTCCTAATCTTCCTTATGAGTGATCTACTTGTGTCTGCCTCCATCAAGACTGTCTCGTTTGTTTTCTTTGCTGTCCATGGAACTCTCAACATTCTTCTGAGAAACCACATCTCGGCTGCCTCAATCTTGCTCTGGCTTTGCTTGCTGACTGTCCACGCTTCGCATCCGTACAACAGTATTGGTTCTATATAACATTCAAGGACTCTCTTTCTGATGTTAATTGATAGGCATTTGTTGGTAAGAATGCTTGTCATCTTCTTGAATGCTGTTTTGGCTTGGCCGATTGTGTCAGCTATTTCCGATGTGCATCTGCCGTCTGATGAAATGACCGTTCCCAGGTATTTGAACTTATTAACCTGTGTCAATGTTGTGCCATTTGCTGTTATTTTGCAGGAGGGGATTTCAGTTGATATTAAATGGTTTGCCTCCCAATTTGACCAGCAAAACTCTGTCGGACACTGCCCAGTATCCCTTAACTGCTTTTGATTTGTCTTTGTTCATTATGATGCCTACTCCTCTTTCATGTGAATTACCACCAGAGTATATCACTGTATATTCCCCTGATGTTATCATGTCTGCCCCCTTCCATCTCACTTCCCCTAGTCCTAAAATACTGATGTTAAGCCTTTCCATCTCCATTTTGATGTTGTCTAATTTACCTTTCTACAACAGTGTTCTGATGTTCCATGTTGCTATTTTGGTGTTTCTAAGTTTGACTTTGGGTTTAATTTTGGTCGCAGTAGCTGGCTGACGGTCTGGTGTCACCTGTGCCACATGACAGTCCCTACCGGACGAAGGTGCTCCACAGGAGCACCTATTGACGTCGTTAACTTTCTTCTTCATCTTTCTTTTGTCCATGGTTTTCCTGGGGAAAACAACGATGGTGGTTTCCCCTTGCCTTCCATCGGTTTTTTTTTCAGGGTTAACTCCCTTAGCCTTACTCTCTCCCGAGATGTCCACAAGGCAGTGGAGCTATTTACCCATAGCTTGGGGATCTGGTTCGTGGGCACTAGGGCATATCCACACGCCGGTGGGCCTGCATGCCGCACGTCTGGGGGCCAGACCTCCTCCGAGTCCTACGAGATTTAGCCCGAGTCCGTCAGGTGCTCAGTTACCGCCTGTCGCCATGAGGAGGCACTACGTAGGGCTTGCGGATGGAGAGGCTATGTACTGACAGGAAGAGACTTACGCCTTCTGCTCTTCTTTTCGCATAGCTGCTAGCCAGCGGTATAGGCTGTGAAAGTGAGAGGTGACAAGCACGCAGTCACTAGTCACTAGCCGACACACTAGACGCATCACATCCACCCTCAAACAAATGTGGTAGACACACACATGAAAGACTCAGAATACCAAATTCTATTTCCCAAACGACAGAGCTCTTTATCAACATGCAGGCCTCCAACTTCTTGGATGTTGAAAGACTACAACTGTCATTCTCAAAGCTGGGGATATGAACACACGCACCATCGAGATAAAGTAAAGAACTGGAGAACCAGCAGCATGACAACAGTCCTTTGTACTCCAGGCAATGGCATACCCCTTTTACCATTGGTCTTGCATTCTGCACCAACAACATGAACAAAAATCCAAAACAAGTGTGACGGCCCGCGTTCAAGCAAAAAGGAATCAGAAAAAAAAAAAAAAACACGAAAAAAAGAATCAGAACGCGTATTTAATAAAACCAGACAAGATAGGCACAAATTTTCGGCCAACTGGCCTTTGTCAAGTGTAAGATCACAAACAAACAAAAACCAGATACAAAAATTAGGAGAAAAAGACTGAAACTTCCCTGCTGCTCCGTCCAGAGTGAGAAAAGGAATAAACTGACTAAAATGACCTCATAATGTGTTTTTGAGTAAATATGATGTCAGAGCGGAAGTGAGATTAATACTGCAATTGAAAAGTGGTCACGCCAGATTAATATTGTTTTATCCTGAAGAGGGTCCAGGGCTAAAATTAAACCATGATGCACTAGCTAAGATTTTTTTTTTTTATGTAAAGGGTCCTACTATCAAATAATGCATAAGAGAAAATATAAGCATATGATCGACTGAATGGGAAATTATATAATCAAGAAGTATGGCTGATGTAAATGGATCGTGTCTAGTGCAACGAATCCGGTCTGACCTTGGAATAGGAAGAAAAACATCCTAAACCAACAGCCAAGGGGCTGAAGGGACAACTGGAGTCCCCTGAGAAAAAATACCCTATTCAGAAAATAAATGTCACCAGAAAGATGGGGAAACAACTGGGATGAAGTGACCACTATTCAGTCTTCCTGGCCCTCAGACTAGAGTCATGCTACCTTCCCATGTCACGTGTCAGTATTGATTTCTGGTTCTTATATTAACAGATTCTGGATAAAATTTAGATAATATCCAGCTTAATGAATGATTTCTGCGGCATAAGGTCGAAATTAATAAGGTTAAATATTTGTATCATTATAATTAATTCAGAAATGCTAAAATCATTAAGTACTTGTGTGTGTGTGTGTGTGTGTGTGTGTGTGTGCGCGCGCGCGCGCGCGCGCGTGTGTGTGTGTGTGTGTGTGTGTGTGTGTGTGTGTGTGTGTGCGTGTGTGTGTGTGTGTGCGTGCATGTGTGTGTGTGTTTCTGCGTGCGCATGCACACATACATGAAGGAAGGTTCCCGAAATATGCAGTATGTTTTTACTATTGTGAGAGATCATCATGTTCATCACAGTTCGCAAACTCGTTGTTTTTTTTCTTTTCAATCTGTTTGCTTATTGTTGTTACTATTTGTATTTTTTCATTTTTCCTTTGTTGTTGTTGTTGGCTGAACCTGATTTCAAGGTCACAATTACATTGACACTGTGAACCTGGCTATCTCTTTCTATTGTAAGCCTCCTAGTTAAGACATCCTATCATCTCCTCACAGGACGTCTCTCTCTTGGTCTGGCTCCATGACTGAGCAATTGCTATTTCTAATAGGCAGCTTGGTAGGCAGTGTCTTTATTATCATGGATCAAAGCAGGCACTGTTGATCTACTACAGTGATCCAGCATCAATGCAGGACATCCTTTGGTGGGTGGCTTAGCATCTCTGGCTCCCGTGTGCTTTCTTGCACTGGAACTTCGACTAAATGAACTTGGGATTGATAGTAAATTAAGGAGATGGAATGATCATCGTGGGTTCAACGCCACTGAGGTGGCACAGAGAGCTGGGACAGCGTTATAAAAGAACTGTACGCTCCTTTTATTTCGTTTACTTTCTATCATTTGCCTCGTGTATAACGAGTTGGTCTAGATTTAATGTTTATCGCTTTGACTGTTGTTTGTTGCAGGAGGGGTTATCTTTTTTATTTTCCCTGTGTGGTTGATTTGCTTGATTTATGTCATTTATTATGTGTTACATTTTTATAACTTAGGTTTTTTTTGGTATTTATATGTAATGATATTGTAAACTGCAATAAACTCGTTAAAAAGAATTAAAGAAATAAAACAAAACAAACAAACAAAAACAAACAAACGAATGAACGAATTAAAACAATAAATGACTATAAAAACAAACAAAATTTTTTATACATTTATAATAATAATAATAATTACAATATTTATATAGCGCAAAATCTTGATAAAATCAAATCTAAACGCTGAAGCAGACACACACGCACGCACGCACGCACGCACGCACGCACGCACGCACGCACGCACGCACGCACACGCACGCACGCACGCACGCACACACACACACACACACACACACACACACACACGCATGGCTATAAATGGGGAGAAAGAATAAAAGCAATAAAAGCAAGAATAAAAGCAATGGAAAATTCTAGAGAGCATAGCATATACAATTATATATTATAACCATGTGATTCCCCTCCGAGCGGAGACAGGCTGCAGAGGGGGGGGGGGGGGGGGGGGTGAGTGAGGTTAGGATTTTATGCGGAGAAGAAAAGGTGAGTTTTGAGAGCGGACTTGAAGGAGACAAAAGTAAGTTGCTGACGGACTGAGAGAGGAAGTTTGTTCCAGGAGAGTGGACCAGAAACAGAGAAGGCTCGTGGACCATAGGTATTGAGCTTAGTGCGTGGAAAGCGAAAAGTCAGAGGATCGGAGGCAGAGCGGAGGGTACGTGAGGGAAGATAGATCTCAAGTAGGCTTGACAGGTAATCGGGGGCTGCGTTATTGAGGCTTTTGTAGCACATGGTGTCTAGTTTGTACTGTATGCGCTTTGATACAGGGAGCCAGTGAAGTTGTGCCAGGAGAGGAGATATGTGGTCAGCTTTTTTCTTTTTGAGTACAAGGCGTACAGCATTGTTTTGAATGCGCTGTAGGATGTGAATGGTGGAGGCAGGAAGACCAGACAGGAGTGAATTGCAATAGTCAATGCGAGACATTATGAAGGAGAGAACGAGTTTTGCAGTTGTTTCGACAGAGAGATACTTCCTGATCAGCCTTATACGATGGAGATGATAGTAGCAAGATCTGGCAGTTTGAGAAACAAAGTTGTTCATGGAGAGGGTAGAATCAATGCAGACACCAAGGTTTTTAGCTGAATCAGAAATTGGGACTGATGTGTTACATAATGGGAGAGAAAGAGGAGGCAGCTGAGAAAGTTTCTGACGGGTGCCAATGAGGATAGCTTCTGTCTTGTCGTCATTAAGCTGAAGTTTGTTGAACGTCATCCAGTTCTTAATGTCCGAGTAACACTCAGTGGTGCGAGTCAACAGGCGCTGTATATTATCAGGTGAGTCACTGTCTTGAAGTTGGGTGTCATCAGCATAGAAGTGGTGTTTTATAGAGTGGGAGTTGATGATGGTGGACAGGGGGGAGGTGTAAAGAGTGAAAAGAACAGGGCCAAGGACAGATCCTTGTGGAACACCACAGGTCAGGTATGCAGGTTGAGAGTAAGTGCCATTGATGAGAACAGTTTGTTTTCTGTTTGATAAATACGAAGTGAAAAAGGAGAGAGCAATGTCAGAGATGCCAAAAGTATGATGAAGTCTAGAAAGGAGAATACCATGGTCAATGGTATCGAAGGCTGCAGACAGATCAAGGAGTGTGAGGAGAGAGACTTTGCCAGTATCAGTTGCAAGGAGGAGATTGTTGAGAATGTGTAGTAGAGCAGTTTACACAGAGTAACAACAATAACAAAATACAAACAAACAATACGCTCAGCACACACACACAATACTGACAGATGTAGTACCTCTTCTCACACACACAAAAATATATGATATTCACACACTCAGAGAGAGAGAGAGAGAGAGAGAGAGAGAGAGAGAGAGAGAGAGAGAGAGAGAGAGAGAGAGAGAGAGAGAGAGGCAGCATCTCTTAACACACACACACACATACACACACACACACACACATACACACACACACACACACACACGCACACACACACACACACACACACACACACACACACACACACACACACACACACACACATCCCAGATTGTAGCACTCTAACACAATAATTTCAAAATGAGACAGCGTTTTATTCATGATTGCAACCGTATAGAAGGCCGAGAACATCAAATATCACACTCACAGATTGATGTATATATAGAAAAAAATAAGTTACCACAATTCAATACTGGTAATTGGGGTACATCTAATAAAGAAACACAAGCATAATACTGGATTAATTTATGACTCTTGACATGAAACGTCACTGGTGATCACAATCTGAAGATTCAACAAAGTTTACAATTTCTTTCTTAGTTTTGTGTGTATGCGCAAGCGCGCGTGTGTGCACGTGTGTGTGTATAGTTGTGAGTGTGTGTGCGCGCGTGCGTGCGTGCGTGCGTGTGTGTGTGTGTGTGTGTGTGTGTGTGTGTGTGTGTGTGTGTGTGTGTGTGTGTGTGTGTGTGTGTGTGTGTGTGTGTGTGTGTGTGTGTGTGTGCATGTGCACTTTTCAGTGTTAATCCCTATACAACAAAGTGCAAAATGCACATAATTCACACCTCATGAGGAGCTGATAAGTGTTACCCATCTGTACCAATGACAATTCATGTTCAAGGGAAGGAAAGATAATAAAGTATCTGAATCCTTCTTCATGAAAATATAAAAAAACTGAAGAACAAGACATAAAGTGGAAATGACTTACGGAAAGAAGCATTTCATTCTAAATATAAAAGAAAAAAAATCAGTTAAACAATACGCATTATTTGACCAAAATCAAGAGGAAGAAAGCACAATTAAGGGATTAAAATGTACACTGTTAGTACTATTTAACTAATAAGTGCGATAAGAGGTGTTGGGGGGATGGTTTCAACCGGTAACCATAGAATGAATACTGTATAAATATAACACCAATCTGAATTATGGAAATACTGTCAGGTATTTATGTACATAATCAATACAATACAGGCAAATACTGCACACATTTGGCTTATACATTTTCAACAAAGGCATCAGAAACAAATTATAAGAAGCCATTATGCTATGTATAAAACATTTTTTCTACTTGATATGTTTGAATATGACAAGAAAGACCTCAAACCTTATGCATACATGGCATATACATCTGGTCAGGCATATTGCTGTGTAACAATTTCTATACAATTATGCATATACACGCATTATGCATATATCTAGCATAATAATAAGTTTCCAAATTATCAATCAGACAAGCCTGCTGACAGAATACTGTATGACTTGAGGGAGAAAGAGAAAAGAAAAGAAAAAAAAAAGAAAAAAAAAAAAAAAGAAAAAAAAAAAAGAGAGAGAGAGAGAGATATCCTTACAGTTTATGAATGAACATAAAAGAATAAGAAACTTTAAAACAAAACCCTAACTTAACAAGATAACACATTAATAACAAACGAAATTCAACAGACTGTATCCAACACATAACAAAATATATTAACCAGTGAAAAAAAAAATGAAAGATCATCTAAATAATTCTTTTTTTTTTTCATACACAAAAATATAACATCTGTGGTTTGACCTTCTCGAGTGTATCAGAATACCTAGGCAAATTTTAAGTCGTTACAATTAGCATTCATTTGTGATGATTGCATGTATTCAAATTGTTTAAAGATTTTAGTGCAACTGAAACAAAAAGTATACCCCTGAAAACTACATCATAAAAAGTACTATAAAACGTTAAAAGGGTATGCCTCTTCACCATGCCAAGCAACTGTCAAAGTATAGATAGGAATCTGAAATATAGCAAGACTGGGGATAATGGTATGGTGTCCACTAGGCTGCGCCAAATAACTGAACAAATTCACATGGTATTATGGAATCTCAAAGGACTGGTGACATCATGGCTTTCATCAGGAGTGCACACAATTATAAGACCCTGCCTGAAGTGAAACAGTATCCCAGAAAAGCAATATTTATTTTTTCTTGATTGCATGGCCTGCCGGGGGAAATGTCACAGTAGACAAGCACTTTTCACGAAAGTTGAGTTCTCTACGCAGTTCTCGCCATGTGCAGCCCAGCAAGGGTCCTTTGCAACTGTAGTCATAGGAACGTCGGTTGCGTTCTGTTCCCGTCCATGAATGCACACTCCTGACAATGCAAAGATCACCAGTCAGTCAGGCGTTCCAGTTCTTTACTTCATTTTTTTTTTAAACTGTTCTTTTTTCCTTTTATTTGTATACGGCTGTTACCGATGATGCTTATTCGTCACCAAAGTCACATGACACATGTTCTGAAAACTTGCATCATTAAGCATCATGACTGTCTTAAAACTAAATGCACGTACATGTTTATCGGCTCTGAAACAATGCCAAATTAAAAAAAACAAAAACAAAAACAAACAAAAAACAATGCGGAGAGACAATAATACTGGTGATAACATCATTTCACAGAAATGAAATCATGCATGCACAAAGTTCAAAACAGAATAAGTTCATGAAATCAGAACTGCAAAGCAAGCATAAACGTTGCAGTTTGCTAAATCCAGCACAACAAAGAACAGATCTTGGAACAAGTGCTTATGCACTACATATACAAGGCATATAACCGACAATGCAACACTATATGATGAAAAAAAAAAAATCTGTCAACATAGTGCTGCATCATGAAATACTCTTGGAGGTCATCTGAACAGATACTGGCACGCAGAAGAAAAACAAAACCAAAAGCATGTCTCCAACTGGCCTTCTTTTTGGTTATATTACAAGTATTGAAAGCATGCAAGACGTTATACAATACAGGGGAAGGGAACAAAGCAAAACAAAAAAAGAAAGACACTGCCTGCGATTTTGACATTAAAAGTAAAAGAAATCAAACAACAAAAGGATTTAACCCATTTACTCAATTTTTTTTTATTCAAAATGCTCACAATTTCATAATTTAATTTGAATCTCATGATTACCAGTGGATGTAATACAGCACAGGATCATGCTCAACATAGCTGTCTTAACTGGTGTGCTACCTAAATGACTTGGTTATATACCTTCTGATTGCATGCTGTGATTGACTTCAAAGCCAGCATCTGTACAGTACGGTATTCTGATTTCTATTTCCAAACATACAATACTGTCTTCGTCAGTGTGCATGGGCTGCTTAGACCCGAAGGATTTAATGACAATGCAACAAACAAAGCACACTGGTATGTTATAAATTTAGTTGGATTTTGTGTATGGTATAGAAAAATTAGTTGGAGTTTGTGTCTAACCATGTAGGTGTGAAACAACCACGAAAAGTGAATAACAATATGCAAAAATTCAAACAAAATAACTGGTCAACAGCAACAGTGATAGACTTAAACTTTCAAATGAGGCTTCCTCGCAGGAAGCTGATGTTCGGGCACTTTGAAATTTTTTCCTTTGGGGTGGAGGAGTTGATACACATTATCTTCAGGCAGATTCTGAGCGTTCCGATGCTTATGAAAGATGGCATGATCCGAGCTGAAAGTACAAAAATAACAAGAAATTGAAATCCTAAATTTGAATGTAAAGAATTGTTTACATTTAGTTATAAATCCTTAGGAACTTTTGGATATACATCAAAATTCAAACTCAACTTGTAGCTTAATGTGAACATTGTTTCTTTAAAAAAAAATTTGGTGGAAAGGTGGTGTAGAGTCAGGAATAAGTATTAATGCATGCAAACATGCATGCATATGCAAAATAAATAAAATACCTAATCTTTAGCCTCCATATGTGCATTTACTTACATGTGTATGAGATGGTTAGGATACAGAAAATTGTATAATTTTTTTTGTGACTTTTCTATAATGATCCAGTTCTATGAAATTATATAAGTATCCACAGTACAAACTACAGATCATATTGATTCCCACTAAGAGCTGTATTTAGACATCACATGATTAACCTCTTTTTCCCAACTGAATGCTCTTACAAGCAGTACTTGTTACCGTGTAAATTTCAATCAATAACAGTGCAAAATACACCACTCAAGTGCATTTTGATGTTACTACATGAAACAAAAATACTTTCAGTTTTTACCAACAGCAAAAATGAATATGTGAAAGAACTGAATCTCTCT
The DNA here is from genome assembly GCA_030674185.1 of Monoplex corrugatus. Taxonomy (NCBI): domain Eukaryota; kingdom Metazoa; phylum Mollusca; class Gastropoda; order Littorinimorpha; family Ranellidae; genus Monoplex; species Monoplex corrugatus. The sequence goes on along the minus strand of CM060306.1, from coordinate 105,719,551 downwards.
CTGAGATATGTTCTTGTTGTTCACATATCCAGTGACATGTTGCACTGCTTTCAAAGATGCTGTATGTAAATATGTAATTTTTATCCAGTGTAAAATACACTGCTATCCCAGCAGAATGCACATTGTAGTAGCACCATCTTTGTTTTTGTTTTTTTTCCACTTGAGTATTTAGCTTAAATCACCCATAATGCAGCAGGGAATCATATTTTCTTTCTTTGGGCTCTTACACATGAGATAAGAACATGTGATGCATTGTACCTCAGCTCATAATCTCATCCAAGGAAGAACATCCAGACCAGCACTTTGCATATGCATAGTTGTTATTACTATATTAGTGAATGAAAAGGAAGAAAAGTGCATCACAACTCAAGATTTGTGGACAAAGAACATGAGTGCTGAATACATGAAAAATACAACCATGAAATACAACAAACAAACAAAATGAACCACTATACTAGTATACTATCTAAAAATAGCAATAGCACCCAGAAACAATAAGCACATTTATCAAACCCAATGGGTTGTAATACTGAAGTGGTAATAAGAACAAAGAAAAAGAGACTACAGCATTACAGCACTGACAGCAGTAAGTATGATTTTGCGTGTTTAAAAAAAAAAAAAAGACATATTTAGTCAGTATCAGTCAGTAATGAACAGCAGGGGAGGTAGTTCTCAGTTCTTTATCTTTCTAAAATTGGAGGTTTTTTTTCTTTTCCCTTGATTTTCAAAAGCTTGTGTGCATTTTACATTAATTTCATGCAAAATATATTAAAAGTGTCCCATTCAAATTTAATGAAAATATCACAGTAATGCAAACTAAACACTGTAAAACGAATGATTTGGGAAAAGGATTTTGAATACATTCAAAACAATGTGGCTACTGGATTCAGATCATTACTTCTGCATGACAAATTTTTAATTAATTTAGTGCAGTACAAATGGAATCATCTATATGCATTTGATCTTCTTGAGAAAACACAATGTTACTTAAATCTACACACACAGACTAGAGGTGAAGATGGGGGAAGGGAATGGGAGAGAAGGGACATAAAGGAAGGTTGAAGCAACAGCGTAAGAGGTACAAATACAAAGTACTAATGTAACTGTTTACTTCGAAAGAAACACACAATCTTAAGCAAACTCAAACTAAAGAAACACAAGCACTTGATATGAGAGGTGGGGCAGGAGGGGAACTGAAGACAATCAACATTTTCACTCCAAAGCAAATACACTTTTTATGCGAAAAAGGATATAAAACAAACAATGGATACAACAATAAAACATGTACCAAAAGGTAAATCCCAGTAACAATAGAAAAGCACAGACACTCTAAACAAAAACCATTTGCTGTTCCAGTAAAGGAATATAAAATGAATCAACCAGATCAAAAAAATTCGTATGGGTGTAAGATCTTATAGACATTGTCTCGTCTAATTCTGAGCACAGATGAGGGAGGAGGTTTGGGGACAGGTTCCACTGGTCTCTCCTTCTTTGGGGGGTTCCAGTTTCTAAATCTTTTTTCTCCCAGGTCACTGAAAAATAAACAGCATCAAAACTTATCCTGATGCCTGTCTAAGAGTTGGAAAAGAGGAAAAAGGCAGGAAAAAGACAAAGCCACAATTTATTTTATAGCAATAGATGATCTGGCAGCAAATCTAGATCTAATCAGCATGTGATAAGATATACTTAACAATCACTACTGTACAAAAATGTTGCAGTAAGATACACTGAACAACCACTACTGTACACAAACTGTTGCAGTTGTACTGTAAACAAAAAAAGTCAAATGAGAGTATTTTTTTCAAAATACAAGCTTTTCTACTGAAACTGTACATAACACACAGAAAGTGTCTGAAACATTTAATAAGTACATATGTAAAATTACATTATACAGGGGGGAGGACAAGTTTTGATTCTTGTGGACGCTGGAAAGGGAATTCCCCATTCACTTTTCTCATCACATGATACTTGTCAAGGGCACTGTTCAGCCTTCTGTGCACCTGATAGTCTTTGCAGGTATAGTCAGAGTTATCCTTCCCTGAATAAATTGCAACAAAAGCCTGGTCTACATGAGGGTTGAGGTGCTGGCGCTTTTGATAGCGATTGTTATATCCTTCCAGGTTGACACGGAAGAGAGGCAGGGGTGGGATCCTGCGGAGGGAAGTCAACACAATACACATGAGGCATTGCATCTGTTAGGCAAAGCCACTCACAACCAACACCAAAAAGTGACAACTTTGTCCAGCATACCACAAACAATCCCTAATTATAAAAAAGACAAGCAAAGATTCCAAATATGCATAACATGTAAAAGTCTGAATCATTCGGTTGAACTACACAAAAATTTGTCAAAAGAGCACCCCCACTCCCCTCCCCCCCCCCCCCAAAAAAAGAGAAAAACAACAACAAACAAACCAAAAACCAAACAACAATAATAAAAAATACCTTGCCAAAGTTAACAAAAAAGCTTGATAGCTAAGATTTACAGAAAATATTGATGACTAAGGTAGTTCATGACATTTATTTCACTCGAACACTTACAATCAAAAAGAAATATGTCTGGCCGGATAAGCACTTTTTGAGATATTTTGCTTATTTCAGTGAGATTGGTCTAAGGGAAATATAATGGAAAGGGAAAACATTTTTACAGGAACCAATAAAAACGTTTCTGTTGTTAGCACACATTTTCACCAAATTTGGACTGCATGTTTATTCAAGTGCACATTTTCTAGGTGCTTACAAATTAAACAAATGCTTATATTACATAAATGTTCAATATTTAAAACACTTCGTAAAACTTTTCAAGGAAAACAACCTCCTCCACCCCAAGGAAAAAAATCCCATTGTTAATTTGGTTATTTATGAACTGATCTTAATCAAACTTGAATGGTATGGTTGGTGTTACTATAAAACGCATTACTAAAAAAGAAAATGAGATATGTTCATTATTCAGGGATATACTGTATACTGCATGAAAAAGTTAAAAAGGTGTAAAAAAAATGTATGTATGGCTTGACCATCTTGGTTTTATTGTTATTGTTGCTGCTACTGTCACTGTAGCTGTTGTCTTTGTTTTTAACTATAAAGTGCCTTTGTTTACTTGTTTGTTTGAACTACAAAATATGACTTATCAATCATTCGCAATAACTGATAATGTATGCTCATTGTGCATATACTATGTATCAATATTGTGTTCATCTAATATCAACATTTTATCTTCATCTAAATGAAATCAGTACAAACCAGGTTATATTTAAATAACTTCAGTACTAACAACAACGTCAAAACACAAAACTGTACATGCTCTGTCACCATTACTTCGAACATGCAATCTGTGTGACAGTCAGTACCTTGATGATGCGACTGAAAATAGTAAATAAAAAAACACCTTCCTTTACTGCTGACTTCACAGGAATGCTTACAATATGGATGATCTTAAATTAATTGTACATAAGCACAAAACATTGTTGTGCCAATTACTATTATGAATAAATGACTATTATGTGGCTTGTTTTTGTAAATAAATCATCATATTATCTAGGTTATGGGACTGTACAGTAAACTGTTTCTTGGCGCTGTATATGAAAAGCATTGTTTAACAACCTTCCATTTCTTCCCACAGTATTTGTGAAAATGCAACAGCAGTGTCTGTAAAGTGCAAATCTGCAGTCTGTTCAAAAAGCTATGACTATAACTGACTGGGTCACTAAACAGTAAATGAGAATTTAAATTAAACATTAATACATCATCACATGAAACGAATGACATCATCACTAAATATCAGACTGTGTGAATGTTGTAATCAGATAATGAGATTCAGATTACAGCATAAAGCCATACACAGAAAAGGAAGTATGTGCTACAGTGCACAATAGACAGCACAATGGGTGCAAGCAATTACTGAGGGAAACAATTACTTCATACACATGTTAATACATCTGGACATATTTTCAAGCTGTTAAGTGACTGAATTTGAAAGCACACTTGCAAAGAAAGTCATTTACATGATACAAAACTGCTTTAAAAGACCTGCCTAAAAAACAAACTATATCACTAAGAACATATTTATTTCCTGGGAAGCTGTTCTGTATATATACATGTAGGTTGTATTTTTAAACTTATCACAGTGAACTTGTTCATGTGAAATTCAGGCTGCTCCCCCAAGAGACAGTGCTCTGTCACAGTGTGGAACCACCTGTTTTCTTATGTGTGTGTGTGTGTGTGTGTGTGTGTGTGTGTGTGTGTGTGTGTGTGTGTGTGTGTGTGTGTGTGTGTGTGTGTGTGTGTGTGTGTGTGTGTGTGTGTGTGTGTGTGTGTGTGTGTGTGTGTTGTGTGTGTGTGTTGTGATGTGTGTGTGTGTGTGTGTGTGTGTGTGTGTGTGTGTGTGTGTGTTGTGTGTGTGGTGTGTGTGTGTGTGTGTGTGTGGTGTGTGTGTGTGTGTGTGTGTGTGTGTGTGTGTGTGTGTGTGTGTGTGTGTGTGTGTGTGGTGTGTGTGTGTGTGTGTGTGTGTGTGGTGTGTGTGTGTGTGTGTGTGGGGTGGTGTGTGTGTGTGTGTGTGTTGTGTGCGCATGTGTTTCGATATCTTCAAAATGTATGCTGGGGATAACTCCTTTATTGCCATCAATTCTTTTACATCTGCACACATGACTTCAGTCTGTCATTTCTTCAAAGTATTAGCACTCAGATCACCACTCAAGCATGAAGGGGAGGGGAAATTCCTTTCTGACAAACAAAAAATTGGAACCCAGGACTTACTGCTCTGTTGTAAGACTCATCTGTTGCGAAAATTAACCATGTAAATGCACCTAAACATGTATAACCACTAGTTCATTTTGTGACTGAATGTTTGATCCAGGTTTACTAAACATCATCTATAAACAGACAATGAGAAAGCAGTCCCTGTCTGTTTTCATGTTTTTTTTTTCCTGGCTATTGTGACCCCAAAGCCACATTTATACAGACTTGACTGCTCATGAAAACTTCTTGCGCATGACTGTTTGTGTACAATATGTTGCCAAAAACCATCTGTAAAAAGGTTAAACCCATCTAAAAACAGATGAGAAATTTATCTTCAGATACTCTTGATCCCCTATAGCTCCCCAAATGGGTCATGCCTATTCAAACTTTTATGACTATTGGAATGAAATCATGAACCAAACCTGTCTTTCAATCCATTCATGGGTAAAGAACCAAAAACTCATTGTTGGCTCAATGTTTGTACACAGATATAAATGGACAGACACAATGAGACAATCAGTTAAACCAGACAAGTCTAAACAAATTTCCTTTTTCCTTTTTAATGCAAATTAAATGAAACTATTTGATGAACACAAGAGAATTCATCACAGTTGTGAACATCTGAAAGCTCTGTGGTTCTAATTATCATGGCTTCTATAAGCTCATTTTCTTGACTTCTATCCTCGTTAATTTTTTGTAACAGTCATGTTTCCGTGAAACTGCCATATTATTGCAAAATATGCAGACCAAGTTGGACCCTACATGCGACAATTTCCTTACTGTTGTTGATGAGAGTCATCAAATGATCTTTATGCTATGTGCTGAAATTAATGTTATGTTTCCACATGAGCACATATAATCCCAGAAAGAAAAAACTCAGTACTACACTGTGTAAGGTGTATAATATTGCATGTTCTAAAACTTGTAAGAGATTCTCAGTGAGATGAATCTTTTTGAAAACAAACTTCAATTTCACAATTGTGGAAATACATTTTATGATGAGTAGTTGTAAGACTCACCTGATTTGATTGAACTGGCCAGCATCTGCTGTTATCACTTTGCCCATTTTCTGTTTATAGGCCACATCTTCATGTTTTTCTTTAAGTCCCTGAAACAGAATCAGAATGAGATGAAAAAGCCATATAGCTGGGGCAAAAATAAACATAGGTCTAATGTTCAGTAAGGTCTCACATTCCTTTGTCGAAGGATGATTGGCATATCTCACAGAAAAAAGTTGAATAAGAACAAGAATACATTTTCATTATTTTAAAATTAGAAAAAAATTTTTTTTTGCTACAGACAGAGAGAGAAAGAGAAAGAGAGAAAGAGAGAGATGGGAAGAACAGAGAGAGAGAGAGAGAGAGAGAGAGAGAGAGAGAGAGAGAGAGAGAGAGAGAGAGAGAGAGATTTATACTGGAATAAAATATTTTTGACATGACTTGGCTTGACCTGAGACAGACAGACAGACAGGGACAGAGAAACAGAGAGACAGAGAGATGAAAACAGACAGAACAAGGCCAACAACTTTGATCCACACCAACAGACCAAGTCTCTTGTACTACTCAGGATGTTTAAACAAAGCCCTTCGTTTGATTACAACAGCAGCAACGAGTAATACAACCTGACCTAGTGCAAATGAAAACTAAATCACAGTTCCCAACAACACAAATTTCAGTAATCAAACAAATGTAAGAGTTTGTAATTGTCAGTTTGAATGCAGAGGTTGGAGTTTGCTGATTCCCTGTGAATATCCTTTTTGTTTGTTTGTTACTAATGTAGGAAAGTGTTTCTCTTGTAAAAGTTGCATAAGCTCAATAATGCTAATACACTAACAGCAAGCAGTGCTTACAACTTTTCAGAATCTCACAAATATGTAGAAAACCAACTAAATAAACACACAATTAAAAATACAATAACAAACAAACAAACAAACAAACAAACAAACAATTAATCTATTTTCCATTGAAACAAAATGTAAAAACCTGTGTAAGCATAAAGAGCACTATGATGACATTCCATAAAAATACTGATCTCGATACTAATCTAGTTTGGTCTAGAACTCTTGTAGGTAAACTGAAATACAGTGAAAAGATTCTTTTACTTTCATAGGAAAAAAATGGTTTTCAAATCCTGACATGACAAACCTTATGCTGGAACTCAGCTTGTCGCCTCTGTTCGTTCCATTTGTTTATCCGATCTTGCTTGAAGCGAGCTTCCATGTGGTAACTCATTGACCCCGCCATGTTTACGTTTTTATGACAGGTGCCTGGTTCAAAAGTTAGTGTTAGTCTATGCACTCAGCTTGGTCACGTAAACTATTCTGTTTCTAGTAGCAACCTACAAGATCTCGGACTCACGAGAAGTGATAGTTACAGTCTAAGATTGCTATCTGAATTTAAAAAAGGTAAAGTAGAATTAAAGATATTATCACATAGCAGCTGGAAAATCTTTCCCCAATTATAACATTTAAGATCAGTTGACATGTACATTCAATTTTTTTTTTTTTAACTGAAACCCGCATCTACTGCGTCAGTAGTCAGGGAAGATAAATGTGGCAAAGCATTGGCAAGTCAGTTGTGAGAATAGCCTCCCTTTAAAGCGCTGTAAATTGCTCCATGTTAATAGATCGTATGCTTAGTACACTTGTCTGAATTGATTTAGAGGTATAACGTTCGAACCCAGTTTGGAACAGGTATTTCCCGTCCTATTTGTTCTATATTGAAAGGTCTAGGTGCTAGTCTTTGGGTAATGATCTTGCGTGCAGTATGCATTTGCTACATATAACTAAACCCATTACGATTACAACTCAGAAGTTACTACTCGCAAAATTCTGTAGAAAAATCTGCTTTATTGGCATACGGTTTAATTAAGGAAAAATGTGTGCATACATACAAGAGGAGGTAATGCACTTATGCAATCTTATTAGTTTTCTTTGATGGCAAAACCCTATGCACTGGCAAGATCTTGAATTGAGGAGCGGAAAGGGGGGGGGGGGAGGGAAGTCCTTTGAAACAATGAGGTAACACCAGAACGTTGGAAACAGTAGGATGGACAGCAAACAAGCGGGCTTGGACTGTACCCAAGGTATTAGATCCTGAGTCCATGGCTCTATAGTCTATCATAAGAACCAACCAGCCTGAATAGAAATCTTGATTGGCATAAATAGGATGGAAAAATATACTATGCTTGGTAGCCCATTGATCCATGTTCTGAAACAATCAGTTGATGGTGCTATGACTGCTTCCTCTTCCAGATGGTTCCAGTTTATAATTGTTTTTAGCTGGCTATCACCTTAGCTGTTTACAGTGGGGGCTTATGGCTGACTGCAGGGATTGTGGATTCAGTCATTCAATGGCCACAGTTGGTTAGAGTGCCATGCTAGTAATGCTGATAGTAACACAGGGATTGTGGATTTGAGCCTCAGGCAGGCAAGATGTAGTGGTCTGTTTGATGGCCTCGTCAGCACAGTTGGTTAGAACTCCAGGATTCATGGGTTCGAATCTCAAATGGGCGACAGGTTTACTCAAGACCTTGCCAGTAGTCTCACCTGTCTCACCTGTCGGCGTCACCGGGAACAGTGTTGGCCGCCGCACATGATGTCCTCACAAGTTGCCTCCAGCACTCTCGATCTTGGCTAAGTCTGACCACCTCCTGGAGTTTCTTGCCACTGATGTTTGTGATGTTTCTAGCAAGTGATGCAGGTGGCCGTCCTCTGTTTCTCTTTCCTTCCACTTTACCTTGGAGGACAGTGGACATCAAGTCTGTTCTCTCATTACGGATTGCGTGTCCAACATATTTCAGTTTCCTCCGTTGTATGAGTACTAGAAGCTTGCGTGTAGTACCCAACTAGTAGTACAAAGGGCATATGTCCAGGCCTATGGCTTACACCATGTTCACTTCGGATCTTCTCCCGTTCTCCATCACATGGCATCAGTACATATGGAATCTACTCCAAGCGTTGAAACGCTATCTTGGAAAACTGAAACTGAAACTTTTTTTCTGAATAAGGAATGTCTATATTGCTATATTGTTCAGTATGGCTGTTCAACATCAATCATATATGCTTTGTTGTTGTGAATTTTGATAATGTGTGATGGTGTGGTGGTAAGGGTGAAGGTGAAGACAGGAGGCAGAAGAGTGGAAGAGTACAGATGGTAAGGCAGCCTGACAAAGACGACTCAGGGAAGGCAGAGCTGGTGTTTCTCTCTTTATTCCGACCCAACCGTTCACGACCAGGCCAGAGGAGAAAGGCATTTGTCGATGCGGAGCTTCAGGCCTGTGTCAATGATCCTCTGCAGCAGATGGTCCAAATGTCTGAAGTGCTCTTCAAATTTCTTCGAGTATACCAGCAAGTCGTCTAAGTATACCAGAAGGAACTGGAACATGAAGTCAGACATTGTGGTCTGCATCAGCCTTTGGATCGTGGCAGTGGCAGTGGCAGTGGAGAGGCCCATGGGCATCCTGGTGTACTCAAACAAGCCTATTGGAGTGGTGAAGGCCGTCTTGTGCTGGTCATCAGGGTGCATGGCTATCTGGTGAAAGCCTGAAGCCAGGTCCAGGGTGGAAAAATACTGGGCTCCAACCAGGGCGTCAAAAGACTCCTGAATTCTGGGTAGTGGGAAGGCATCTCCCACAGTCATGGCATTGAGGCGTCTGTAGTACACGCAGAGGCGGATGCTTCCATCTTTCTTTCGGACGATGACTACTGGTGCTGCGTAAGGACTGTGGCTCTCTGTGATAATCCCGTGCCCCAGTAGCTCTTTGATGTGGTCTTGGACTTCTTGAAACTGGTGAGGTGGAATGCGACGGTAAGGATGGGCAGCTGGTACATTGTTCACCGTCTTCAGGTGATAGAAGACAGCATCTGTATATCCTAGGTCGTTGTCTGCTGTCATGAAGGCCTGTGATTTTCTAGAGAGCAGCTCCTGTAGCTGTCGCTGTTGGCTGGTTGTTTCCATCAAAGTGTGGGCAAGGGACTTTAGCTGATAAAGATGTTGGTTCTGACCTTTGTGCCGAGATGACGAGTTCATTGATTCCCACGGTGATTTAGGGTCCATGCTGATCTTCTACTGCCTCAACTGTTTCCAAGCTGGCGACAGGGGATCGAGCAGGCAGGAATCGATCTTCTGGGGAAAGGTTGGCAATCCTCACAAAACGTGATGTTGCATCTCTGTCGACCAGTGTTGGAATCACCATCAGGCCACCTGGAAGGGGTTTTGACAAGGGTGATGCTAGAAGATGGGAGGACGAACGTGGGCTAGTTATTTTGATGGAGTAGGCAGGAATGCAATGGTGGGTTGCGGTGCGGGCTATTCCTTTGGTGGGTGTTGTCTTTCTTCTGACTTCCTGGGCAACAGCCTGTAGGCAGCGGGGCATCTCGGGAGAAGACTCGGCGAAGCAGGGGCCAAGGACGTTCATTCCCAGAAGAACAGGCAGTCGCTTTTTGCGGTCCTGCATGAATGGCTCCGAGGGTTCCTTGACCGCCAGGATGGGGACGTTGGGGCATAGGGTGTTGAAGACCGTGATGTCGACGATGAAGATTCCTGAATAGGGCACCTCAGCCCCATTCACCGCACGCAGTTTGACGTGGCAGTCTTCCCATCTCAGGTCTCTCAGGTGCTCAGCTGCCGATGTATCTGTGACAGTGGTGACTTCACTGCCTTGTCGATGAGGGCCATCACTTGTTTCCCGTGGATGGTGAATTTGGCTGTAGGACACCGTCCAACCAAACTGGTGTTTTTCCTGCCCCCCGTTGCCTGGCCATTGGTGGTGGCAAAGGGGGTTTCTAGTTTCCCTGCTGCTGGGATGTCTGCCAGGTGTTGCCCCACCGTTGTTGGTGCCAGGTGCTGCCTCTATGCTGCTGTTGCTGCTGTCTGGTATTTATCTGGGGTTGCTGTCGACTGGTGGAGTTCTGTTGATATCGCCGTTTTGCTCTGCAGTCGGCTTCTTTGTGTCCCCGGCGTTGGCACCACCAGCATACGATATCGCGTTGACCATGGTTCATTGATATTGCTCCAGGGGGTCTCTGGCTTAGTGGCTCTGGGTCGTTCTGGCGTGCCTGAATAACGGACACAGATGCAGTGGTGCGCTGGTCCTGAAGTTGTTGTTTTAGGGCAGCTGTCTCTATAGTGAGGGCGGTGATGTGCTCTTCCAGGCGATGGAGGGTGCTAGCGTCTGTGGCGGTAGTCTGTTGAGCTATGGCGTCCAGGCTGCTGTCCTCACTCATCCACCGTTGTGCCTCTATGGTGGCGTCCGTGAAAGTGGAGTCAGCTTTTTCTCTGACGTAGCGTTTCAGGTCTCTTCTAAGAGAGGCAGGATGCAGCCCATTAACAAAGGTGTCCCGTAGTACAGCTTCTGGCAGTGCGTTGGTAGCGGCTGTGTACATCTTCGAGAACAGGAGTCGTATGGCTGCAGCATACTCTCCCACTGTTTCGGTGAGGCCTTATTGCCGTTTGAAAGAGGCCCCGGCGAGCGTAATGGAGTCCCTCTGTTCTCCCCAGTGCTGTTCGAGGACGGTAAAGATCTTCCCTGGTGTGTTGACTTTTTCAGCCTCTACGGACAGGACTTGTCGGCGTGCCCGGCCTTCTAGGGCGCTCAGAAGCCAGCCAGCTGCAACGTGGTCAGCCATAGGTTGTAGCGTGAGTAGAAGTTTTGCTTCACGAATGAAGCTTTCAGCATCCTCTTCTCCAGAAACTTGGGGAGTTTGTGGGGTCGGAGGGTGTGCAGGGTGTGGTCACGGTTGGGTCTCTCCTCATCAGACATCTTGCTCTATTTCTTATTGTAGTTCCTAGTGCTGCTGTGGATCTTCCTGACAGACTTGTCTCCTCTTCTCTTTCTGGGTGGTCGCAGTCCCGTCCTGCTGCCAGCGCCAATTGTGATGGAGTGGTGGTAAGGGTGAAGGTGAAGACAGGAGGCAGAAGAGCGCAGATGGTAAGGCAGCCTGACAAAGATGACTCAGGTCCAAGACGAAACAGATCCAAGGCTGTTGATATTGCCCGACTATTCCACTGGAGAATTCTAACAGCCATGACATGTGGAGGTTAGGAATGTCTGAAGTGCTACGAAGCCTTCGATTATGGAGAGAATCATGGGGCCAGCTTTGGCAAATCGAGGTTTAAGACCTTCAACGGTAGTTTTGATGACTTCAACGACATGAAGTATAGACTGGTCTTTTGTCTGGTTTTCTGACCTTGGTTTGGCAATGGGGGATGGTCGGATGGATGTATTTTGATCGTCATCATGATTGGAGATCTTTGGTTTCTGACTGTTGACGTTAGTAGATTTTCATCCTTTGATAGATTTTTGTTGAGATGGAAGGGCGAGTGGACGATCCTTTGTTGTCTTTTGGCTTGGTGACTTACTTGAAGGAGTGCGAGTAGTAGAGTCAGAGCAAGGCTGTGAAGAATTTGTCACTACCTGATCGTTGGACGCGGTGTTAGTCTTGCAATCAAGAGATGTTTTGGAAGGGCTTGATTCAGGTGCAACTGATGTATGCTGTTGTCTCAATCTGCCTGAGGGAATGTTGAAATTCCGGTCCATGTCTTCCGCATCTTTTTCTTGTACCATTTCGTTCTAGCCATGTGGAGGGCCTCTCCAAAGGGAACGAACTTGGTGTTTTTCAATTCATGTGCGAGCCTCCGGATCTTGATTTCGGGGCACCTGGAGTCGGAAGCAGCATGCGAACCACAGCGGTTAACACAGAAGAGATGTTGACTTTCACAGCTGTTGGTCGCATGGGATTTCCCGCATTTTGCACATTGGGGTGTTTGTCGGCGACATTCCGACTTGCTGTGGCCCAGTGTTTGGCAGTTGGTGCATCGTCGGATGAGAGGAATGAAAGGTGACACTCTGTGCAAGGAGTGACCGAGTTTCACAGTGGCTGGTAGGCTGTCGCGTATAAAGGCAACCCTAACCGAGCCAGTGGGAGTGCCATTTTTAGTATTCAATCGTTGAATTGACTCAATGGAGAGGTCTTGAGGCTTCTAGGTCGTCTCGAAGCTGCGTGTTGGCATTTTCCTCCATGGGTACTCCTTTGATGACGCCGACTACGATGTTTACCGGGATTCTGATGCGGATCTCAGTTGGATTGCTGGGCGCTCCCGGTAGTGTAGTCAGCATGAGAAATTTACCTTGTTGTGCAGAGGTGCATCCAACCAACCACTCACCACTGGATATGGGCTGGATGGACAGAACAGCGCCGACAGCATTTTTAAGCAGTTGTGCCTGCCACCAGGATCCTAGTTTGGCGAATTTGATGGCTCCTCCAGTTTGGCGAAATATCACCGGAAACTTGGAGAGCTCTGGTTTTGGCCTTGGCTTTGGTGGATTGAACAACTTGGTGGGAAGATCTTTGGCCATTTTCTTGGCAGTCGCTACGGAGCTTGGCTTAGTTCTGCCTGGTGCTGGAGGAGTGGGAGGCAAGTCTGCATTGTCACTGTCGTGGGTTGTAGGCGTTTCCTGGTCCGCCGCAGAGTTATCAGGGGAAGGTTCAGCCTCATCCTCAACATCAGAATTGATGATAGTGTCTAGTGGGTCAGTGTCTGGTGCGTCGCGAAGCGACCGCTTCTTGTCACACACAAAGACTGGTGAAGGACAAGGTCGCTTCTTTCGGCGAACTGGTACGGGTACGAACGGTTCGTCGTCCTCGCTACTACTCTCAGAAAGAGTGTGAACTTGGACGAATTCCTTGGGCGTTCGATCCGTAAGATCGGGAGTAGTCATATCTACGTCCTGATCGCTTTTTTCAACAGGAACAGGAGCAGTTGCAACGTCAGACATGGTGCTGAAGTAGTCGGGATCAGATGATTGTCGATGATGATACATGGCACTCACACTCATCCGCTTATATACTCGGCATGTGAACTGCATTGACGGCACCGCGAGCCCGCAGGCGAATCGACTCTCTGGGGCCCTTTGGAGGCCAGATTTGTGTTTCTTGTGCAAGCTCAGCGGTGCTTATCTTGCGGTCCACGTAACAAATATCATGATACTATATATCAGACAATTCTACACAGTACACAGATTGTTGTGGTCTAGATCATTTTGCACAACATTCACATAGATCGAAACTATAAGTGATTAGTCAATGTTTAACTTTGTTGAAAGGGATTTCAGCCGTATTTTTACGTATTTAATCAGTTAATATTAATCCATGAAAATATCAAATAAATGGGTAAATAGACGATAACCGATAAGTTTATGTGGACATACTTTGAATAGGTAAATCAACCTCTCAGTGCAGAAATTGATCGGTGAACAGGCAATAGAAAACACAAATGATCCTAATTTGGACACGCATAGTTCGACCACAAGACGGAATGCCAAGATCTCTTCTAATACTTTACTGCTTAGCAATATTTTATTGCAGTATCAGTTCTGTTTATAAAAGGAGCAAAAATGTAAATGTAATTATGTATTCTAAGTCAGATTTTAAATATTAAGAATTTGATTCTACATCCCGGTAGATAAGCGGTCATTTTGGCGGTTTGCCACACTTTGACTTGGCCTGAACTTTTTTTTAACGCAAGCCTAATATCTAATGATTAAAGGTGTATGTGGTCCAAATGAAAATTAGAATACCAACATTCTAATCGTGATCTTAAAATTTCCACAATTTATTTAATGATTTTACAAATTTCCGATATATCGGTCGGAAATTTGAATAGTACCGAACGATCGGACAACAAAATTATTGATTTCAGGAAAACGAAGGGAAATTTCGCCTCGAGGACATTTCCTATAAGAAATACATACTTTTCTGCTAAATTAGGATGCACAAGCTACTCATTTCTGAGCTTTTTAAGGGTTTAAATAATAGAATTTCCTAATATTTTTGAGAATCGCTGAACCAGGGGAGTTAACTGTACTCAAAATCGTTTGAGAAGAAAAGACGTTTGCTACACGCCGTTGGGTGTGCACGGCTACAAAGAGTGTTTTCGTCGTATCATTGACAAATGTGTTTGGTTGTGCTCTTTGTTTTGTGTATTGATTGGTGAGAACTGATAGGATGCAGCAGCAGACAGGATCATGTATTTCTGTCCCTAGGGTGCAGAATGCTCTTGTATGTATTGTAAGGTATTAAGACCAAGATCTTGAAGATGCAGTCAATTTTTTTTAGTTTTCTCTGAGGTGCAGCAACAAACAGCAGAGGGATGCTGAAGTTGATCCAGTCATTCACATCTGTCATCAAGATCTTCCTCGGTTACCTTCAGCGATGGCGTCATTCCAGGGAATCCTGACGGGTGGTCTTAGTGCACAATGGCAGCGACCTGACCAATTCAAGCAACTTGCATTGTTTCGTTGTTGTGAAAACTTGTACAATTCTTGTTCTGAACCTACTCATACTCCATTTTTATGTATGTCTTGAAGGGCATACACATTTTGTTTTCAGCACCAATACCTCCGGCCACCAAGGTCTTTGATCATTCATATGCTGGAACACCAGCACATCTCCAGTGTCATGTGATGTGGTGATGGAGCTATAGTTGGTTTAGTCATCACTTTATTATGGAGGGTGTGTCAGTATGTGTTTGTGTGTATGTACTTGTGTGTGTGTGTGTGTGTGTGCTTGTGTGTGTGTGGCACGCGCGCATGCGTGCATGTTAATATGTTTATGAAGCATGTTGCATTAGTTAAAGTTATATTTCAATAGCACATAACATACCTTACAAGTGTGTAAGCTCAGCTAATATGAGAAGCTATACTAACAGTAACTGCAAAATACTTGACCGGATGGTTGAGAAACCAGTGAAAAGATGTCCACCACCAGGTGCTATTGTTGAGCCCATCCCTGTACCGATACCCAGTTTTGGCCTGAGTGATGATTGTCCTCTTTGTCTCAGTTTACTGAAGCGATAGGGCCCTACTTTCTGTGCTCCGTTCAGTCTTTCTTTGTCTGCCTGGTCGTATTCCCCGACTCATAGTCTTAACTCTCTTGGTGTTTTTCCCAGCTTTGATCAAGAGTGTTGACCACTCATTCTTAACCTGCGTGGTGCGCCCTCTGTCTGTTGTCTCCTGTTTTCGGAATCTTTCACCCATTTTGAATACCTCTATCTTTTTTTTTCTTGCCCTGTCATCAACTTCAGCCAGCGAGCAGATAATTCTTGACTGTTCAATCCTCAGTGTTTTTACTCCACTTGTTTCTCTACCTAATTCCATTGGACACTCTCTTGAGCACTTTCTCCCCTTATGAGAAAATACTTTTCTTTGAGCATTTAATATATTTCTTCTCGAACGACCTGCAATCGGTCGACCCTTTCATTCCCTACCCTCCAGAACTTTCCATTGAGGACTCCACTAGCATCTTGTGGTTATGAGACAATCTTATTAATTTATGAGACAATCTTATTAATCTGTCAACGATGGATTATTTCATGTGTCTTGTATATGCAGTAACAAAAATATTGGCGAGAGATATGTTTGTAGATGATATAACATCAAATAACTAACAAAGCATTGTGACTGTGCTGTACTGTGTTTCAGTTTGCTCGCAAGTGTCACTGCATGTACATCATTCAATGTATACCACAAATACCATCCGATGAAGACAGAAAGGTAACTTCATTTGTCCAGTTTTACAGATTTACGGTATTCCAATATGAATCTGCCGTGAACTTATAAAGCTGACCAAAGGAATTTTAATCTTGTTCATTTCTTTCTTTCAGTTGTGCAACCACCAGCAACTGATAAAATATGTAATCTACAACAAACACCAGCATCTGATAAAATATGTAACCCAAAACATCATTTTTAAGTGCGTTTGTGTTTATTCAAACAATTGTTGCATCTGCATTGGGTTTTCATTGTCACAATGTACAAATACAGTGTATATAATTGTGACAAACATTTGCTGACATGGCCTCAGATAATGCACACACGGCCAAACAAAAGCATCACTAAGTTAATCAGCCATCATATACAGTCTTTTTCGTGTCAGTGGAAGTTAAAAGAAGAAAAGCAAAAGCATTTAACTTCAGAGAAAATTTTTTGGTGAATGAAAAAAGTACCGTCTCAAAAGTTGCTGTTTTTGTCTGTTAGCTTTCAATCCCCTTCTTGAAATCTAGTTTGTTAGGTGGAATGCTCTGATTGTGGGGGTGGGCGAGGCTCTCCCTTGTTTGTATACGGTTGGCTGGCTCAGCTGATAGAGCTGAAGACTCAGTGTCTGAGATCCTGAGCTCAAACCCAGCCCATGACATAAAAAGTGGCCTGTTTGCTGCCCGTCGCCTTATTGCTCCAATCATTCTGGTGATGTCAGTGTTTCATAGGTCCTTTTCTGTGCCCCCCACTCCCTGCCCCCCTTTTCTGAAGGCCTTGCTAGAGCACAGAGTTTTGCGCAGGAACGAGGAGTCTGGCAGACGACTGTTGGCAAATTTGGGTGGAGTGCATATGGAAATATCCGAGTGCCACGAATAGCGGTTGAACAAATTGCATCCCCAAATAACATCATAATAACTTGCCGGGAGAGATGGGAGGCAGTTTATTTTTCATTACTTGTTTCATGTGTGTTAAACAAAAGAAGAAAATGTCTAGTCGGTATCATTTCTGATCATTATGACATTAGCACTCACCTGACAATCCTGACTATAGATGTCTTAACTAGCTATTGTGCCGTATTCTTTCTGTTGTCATTATCCAAAATGCTCCATGATTTTTATGTCATGTTTATGTCATTTTTATTCGGAAAGGCAGTGTTGATATGCAAACTAGAGTAATGGAAGAATATGGATGCTATGGTGATTGCTCCTAGTCCTAGGCATTTCATTCCCTTGCATTAACCTTTTGACTCCCACACCCTATCCACTGGCATCCTGCATTGTCAACCATGCCAGCTAAGTAAAAACCTAAACCCTTTGATTCCTTCACCCTATCGACCAGCTTCCTGCAAGAAGCTGGTGGATAGGGTGAGGGAGTCAAAGGGTTACTTTTTTGCATTTGTGGATAGGCTGTGGGAGTCAAAGGGTTAAGATCCTAGAGAAACAATTTTTCTTTGACTCCCACTGGTTTGCTGTCTAAAAATTGTGACCCATTATTACAAATGGGGACATATGTCATACATGAACAAACACAGAGACAGTCTCTGCTGTGACACTGAAATTTAATTGCGATTGTTCTTTGGGTATTTCTTTAGATAAATTTCACAGAGACATTCATCCTAAAGAAAACGAAATTAACTAATCCATAGTTCTATCAACTCAACTAGTTAGCTCGCAGTTTAACTTTCAAGAACTGAGACGAAACGTTATTAATGATGTGCAGCTGTGGACAGATGGTCTCTTTTATTAGTTTTGTTACAATTCACGTAGAATGAAATCAAACTGCTGCATATGTTGTCCTTTGTTACTCCTAAACATCCTTTCTTTTTAAATAAGGACTATTTATAGAGTTTCAAGACTCCTGAATAAAGCATAGCTGCCATGGACGTGGACTGCTATTCGTTTTATACAAGTGGTGTGAAAATAATTCAGCCATTATCTTTAGATCAGTATCTTTTGTTCTAATATATGTTAGCTTCCCTTGATTTATTTTCTTCAGTGACAACACTGTCATATCTTTTCATGAAAAAGAATATCACTGAAATACATTTTTCTTTCAGTGACAACAGTGTCATGTTGACTCGCACAACTGAGTGTTACTCGGACATTAAGAACTGGATGACACACAATAAACTTCAGCTTAATGACGACAAGACAGAAGCTATCCTCATTGGCACCCGTCAGAAACTTTCTCAGCTGCCTCCTCTTTCTCTCCCATTATGTAACACATCAGTCCCAATTTCTGATTCAGCTAAAAACCTTGGTGTCTGCATTGACTCTACCCTCTCCATGAACAACTTTGTTTCTCAAACTGCCAGATCTTGCTACTATCATCTCCATCGTATAAGGCTAATCAGGAAGTATCTCTCTGTCGAAACAACTGCAAAACTCGTTCTCTCCTTCATAATGTCTCGCATTGACTATTGCAATTCACTCCTGTCTGGTCTTCCTGCCTCCACCATTCACATCCTACAGCGCATTCAAAACAATGCTGTACGCCTTGTACTCAAAAAGAAAAAAGCTGACCACATATCTCCTCTCCTGGCACAACTTCACTGGCTCCCTGTATCAAAGCGCATACAATACAAACTAGACACCATGTGCTACAAAAGCCTCAATAACGCAGCCCCCGATTACCTGTCAAGCCTACTTGAGATCTATGTTCCCTCACGTACCCTCCGCTCTGCCTCCGATCCTCTGACTTTTCGCTTTCCACGCACTAAGCTCAATACCTATGGTCCACGAGCCTTCTCTGTTTCTGGTCCACTCTCCTGGAACAAACTTCCTCTCTCAGTCCGTCAGCCACCTACTTTTGTCTCCTTCAAGTCCGCTCTCAAAACCCACCTTTTCTCCTCTGCATAAAATCCTAACCTCACTCAACCCCCCCCCCCCTCCCCCCTCTGCAGCCTGTCTCCGCTCGGAGGGGAATCACATGGTTATAATATATAATTGTATATACTATGCTCTCTATAATTTTCCATTGCTTTTATTCTTGCTTTTATTGCTTTTATTGCTTTTATTCTTTCTCCCCATTTATAGCCATGCGTATGTGTGTGTGTGTGTGTGTGTGTGTGCGTGTGTGTGCGTGCGTGCGTGCGTGCGTGCGTGTGTGTCTGCTTCAGCGCTTAGATTTGATTTTATCAAGATTTTGCGCTATATAAATATTGTAATTATTATTATTATTATTATATCTTTATATGAAAAAGGATATCACTGACATACATTTTTCTTTCAGTGACAACACTGTCATATCTTTATATGAAAAAGGATATCACTGACATAGATTTTTCTTTCAGTGACAACAGTGTCATATCTTTATATGAAAAAGGATATCACTGACATACATTTTTCTTTCAGTGACAACACTGTCATATCTTTATATGAAAAAGGATATCACTGACATACATTTTTCTTTCAGTGACAACAGTGTCATATCTTTATATGAAAAAGGATATCACTGACATACATTTTTCTTTCAGTGACAACAGTGTCATATCTTTATATGAAAAAGGATATCACTGACATACATTTTTCTTTCAGTGACAACAGTGTCATATCTTTATATGAAAAAGAATATCACTGAAATACATTTTTCTTTCAGTGACAACAGTGTCATATCTTTATATGAAAAAGGATATCACTGACATACATTTTTCAAAAAAAGGCTGATACTCGTAATGGCTGAAATCAAATAATTCTAAATCTTGACTAACATTTTTTCCCTATTGTGATTATTAAAAAAGAGAGAAGAATCACCACCAGAGCTGTTGTGAACATGAGTGTATGGGTCACCTGTTATAAAACAGTGATATATATATATATGAAACATATGTCTACAAGAGTCTGAAAGGTCGTGCGTAAAGAATAAATGAAAATGTGCGTGAACATGTAATTCACAGAATATGAATCTTTTATTTCACAAAACTTTGTACATGTTCAGTGAATGATTTGAAGACGAACGGTCCTCATGCATGCTGCAGTTTTGAAAAGGTTTGTGCAGTTTCATTGGGGGCTGATCACTTGCCGGCACTACTGTATTACATGCCTGTTGGGATTTTCCATGGAAACAGAAAATGAGGACACCATCCTTCAGTGACTAACTTCTGATGGATTACGCTGTGTTGTAAAGTTTACTGAACTCATCTGCTCATCAGCCAATCAAAACGACATTGCATAGCCCATCCCTTATGACTTGATCTCCTAACTTTTTTGCACAGCTCTCATATTTTTTTCAAGCCTGCAACAGTCAATTCTTATTGAGCTTGATCAGGCATATATATATATATATATATACAGTTCTGTGGGGCAACCCTTTGAAAACTAGTAGAATATAAGGACTAGAACATTGGAAGCAAAGCCTTGGTGGCGATCTAGATTGCATTTTATACCAACATGTGTCAGACTGAATAATACACTGTAACTTTGTTTCTTGTTCATGATCATAATCGACAGATTCTGCATCATGCTGTCTTAACGTAGGGTACTAATTCCGTATCAGACCCTCGTATCGAGCACACAGTACAATGCATTGTTTTGTGACAGTGCCTGACAGTGGATCACTGACATTAATTAAAAATGACTGTGGTCAGGCTGCTGACAGACATCCAATCCTGCGCACTGACGTCCTGTGCCAAAACATGTGCACAAAATAAAGCAGTCATCATGTGGACGTTGGCAAAGACAAATTTTGTGCGGCGCATTGAAATCAGCAATAGTGTTTTCACAAAACGGTGGCAAAAACGGATTTGGTGTATCGATTTAAAAATCAGCATTTGTATTTCCACAACAAACATCTTTGGAATAATTTAAGGATCTATCAAAATATATCTTGTTTTTAAATCTACAACTTTTGAGAGAATCACCTTGTTTTTTTTTAAAAATCCACTACTTTTGAGACAATTATGTTGTAATGTGGATCTTGACAATTTTGTTGGGGGCCAAGGTAGGTAATACACAGCGCTGTCAGTGATTTTGTTTCTGTGTCAGTGGACTAATTTTTATTAAATTCTGTATTCACCCACTTCTGAGAACTAATAAGAAGCCTGCAGATCAAACATCATGCTTAGAATAATCATTAATGATTTAAAGATGATCAGAAAGTTTGGCTTGCAAACAAGGCTGTTTTAAATCATTGCTGTACAGACTTTAAACTGCATAATGATCATAGGAAAAGACAAATGCAGCGTCTCTCTCCGTGGCCTGTGACAGGTCATGAAAGGCTTCAACTCAGATGAAGTTTGACTTGAAGTAAGACCTTCAGCTAGAGAACCTTTTCAGTACCACAGTAGGCAGACGTCTGTCAAAGGATGCTTGTTATCATGAGTGTTCAACACATGTTTAGTTGGAGAGATGTAAGATGCTCTTCATGATCAGCAGGCTTCCATCTCCGTTTGTGGCAGGCCCATCTTCAGATTATGCTTTGCCAAAGGCATATGTCTTAGGAATGGCAAAACATCAAAGTGCAAGACTATACTAGTACACAGAGCAGGGGTCTAGTCTACAACTTGGAATAAAGCACAGTGATGGCAACAGTGTGGATAACATCTGAAGACAATGGCTTTAAACGTCTGAGAGAAAAAAATGGCAACTGCACTACTACGATTATTCTGCAAAATATGAGAGAAACAATACAATCAGTTTCTCCGTCAAATACAGAATGTATAAATCGCCAGTGGTGTCAATACTACTTTTAGCTGTGAAACAAGAACATTTGTTGACAGAAAGAAATTAATATCCAACTTTCATGTCCTGAGGAAATTATTCCGTATTTCTTTTCTTGACCAGAAAACGTAGTACCCGCACGCAATTTCAGCATGCTCGGAGGAACCTGTGCTGGAAACAGTAAAATGATGAGAGCTTGCACAGTTTGGCCATTTCATCCACCACAATCAACTCTCCAAAACCGAAACAGCCTGGAAGAAGACTGACACTGAAGCTGACCAAGGAAAAGGTGACCGCCAAATCTGAAGGAGTAACTAAATATCAGGATTTGGTGAATGCTTGATACAGCATCGAAGAGAAATGGTAGATCAATTCTGTGGCTTTGGCTTCTTCAGTGTAATTCAATAAATCTTTAGACTAAGTGAAGTATTAAAATCAATATAGAAAACGGAAACATTTTCATAAGGACAAGAACGAAGATATAAGAATACATGTACAGTATAACGTAACAATTTTTGCCCAGGCATACTCAGCAAAACCTTCTTTAACATAGAAAAAGGTGAATACATTTGATCAATGGGTGCTTGCGCTCAAATAGTGTACATGGTGAAGAGGACGGCAATATAGTGACATACAGGTCAACTGTGAGATACATCTTCCTTCAAACTGATCCACAAACATGACTGGACTGAACGAATAAATATAAATAAACGTCTGCATAATGGATTATAACAAAACAGTGTGTATGCTATTCTCCTTGTCAATTTATGCCATCATTTACTTTGTTTACGATTACCGTGCTGAGTTAATCTCAACACTTGTCAAATGAATAATTTGTGTTTGTATGCCCTCTTAGCTTAAATCCGTCCTCAAAGCTCAGCATGGCACATTCGCCACCAGCTTCTACAATTCTTCAGTTTAACAGGAAAAACCATTGTGATAAATCCCAAAAATACTGAAGACTGATGCAGCTTTATGGGAGAACAGATTATCACTGATACCATGCTTAATCCATTTCACAAGGAAGAATGGACATTCAGATTCTTGTAAAAGTCACTGTTCTGCAAAATCCTTCTTACACACTGACCTAAAAAGAAAACAGTTTGCTTTTGACCAGCAAATGCTGCTGCGAACAATGCTTTGCAAAATGTATTTCAACCAACGTTTTTTGGTAAGAAGTGCAGCGAGGCATGTCAATATGAAAAGCATTGAAAACGTAGCTTTTGTTGAGCAAAATGTTCACTGTTCATTTGGACTGATCTTGTGGCGAGTCAGTCATAGTGGCACACACAAAACATTTGACCTGTGAACTAGGCATACCTTGCTTTTTTTTTTTTTTTTTTTTTTTTTTTGCAATCAGACTTCTGGAAAGCTTGCCTTCAATAGGAGCATATTCTCTTGGAGTAACGGGTCAAAGTGTTACAACAGTAAGCAGAACTGTGGTGTGGGACTATACAATACACATTTTCATGATGCAGATTATGAAAAATCAAACATGAATACAGAACATCGATCCAGCTGGTTTAGTGGATTAGCTGGCCAACTGCAGTCACATCACACAGGTTTATACGTTTGTCAGTGCCAAAGACAAACGAGAATAGGTTAAATATCACACATATATTTGCGTGTGCAACTGTAACACACCACACACAACACACACACACACACACACACACACACACACACCACACACAACTCACCACGCGCGCGCACGGAACAAGCCACTCTGTCTTTCTATCACACAAACATACTCACACATATATGCCTTTGCATATCTGCTGCCTACACACAAGGACTGCATTATAAACATGTCCACCAACACCGAAATGCAGAGAACGTTTCAAAGACTAAAGAAGATATGTGAATAATTATGTGAAGACTGACGATGAACAAAATGCGTTTGGTTGTGCAAGTGAGTTCCAGCAATGACTGGCCAGAAGCCAGCACGCTCATCAACGTCGTGTGGTGCACGGGAGTGTCGATTATTATGCCAATATACAACCATCTGCCACTACAGCAGAGTGCAGGCAATGTGTCAAGAGCTGCCCTCCTGCTTGTCTTTGTTCTGGTTTTCGGCCTTGGCTTCTTCCCCTGCGTGTTTTTCCTGATGGCACTGCTGCTCTTCTTCCTGCTTGAGCTCCGCTTCCTTCAGCCAGTGGTCCCGGTTCTGCTGGCAGCCCTTCAGCAAGGGGTTCAGTCGTGGAGAAACACGGGTTATGGCCTGCAAGAAAATTCAATGCTTAGTACTGACAGGCGCGACAGCCAAATGGGTAAAACGAGGACTTCCGATTAGAAGGAACCAGAAAAAAAAACACGGAAAAAAATAGAATGTGTGTTAAATACAACCAGACAAGACGGGCGTAAATTTTCGGCCAACTGGCCTTTGTCAAGCCTAGATGTAAGATCACAAATGAACAAACACCAAATTACGAAAGTTAGAAGACTGAAGTGCTTTTCTCCCACTGGACGAAGCAGCAGGGAAGTTTCAGTCTTTTTCTCCTAATTTTTGTATTTGGTATTTGTTCATTTGTGAACTTATGTCTACACTTGACAAAGGCCAAATTGGCCGAAAATTTGCGTCTGTCTTATCTGGTTGTATTATTTACGCGTTCTGATTTTTTCGTGTTCTTTTTCTGGTTCCTGTTTGCTTGAACGTGGGAGTAACACTTGTTTTAAATTCCGATCAGAAGGTCTAGGTTCAATCTCGTCTGGGTACATCCCACCTGGTGGGAAAAGGGTGGAGATTTTTCCGATCTCCCAGGTCACCACGTGTGCAGACTTGATAGTACCTAAATCTTCTTCGTGTCTCTATAGGGCCCACGCATGCAGCCCCAGGCATGCAGAGTATCAAATACAGATCATGCAAGTTTAAGTGCTCAGTGGCTTGTGGAAACATGAAAATACTCAGCATACACACCCAACGCAGACGGAGTATGCAGACTGTGCAGCAACATACCATGTCTTGTGCACAGTGTTGGAAAAAGAACATGTATACACGAATCCGAGGAAAATCGGAAACTAATGAATCTAGACATTGGACTCAGCACACAGTCAATTACGAGGTATGTCCAATAAACAATGAGAAAAATTCAGTAGTGGTATTATTTATTTTTAGAAGTCTCATTCAAAATAATTGCCACCCGCAGTTACACACTTGCGCGGGTGTTTCTCCTACCCCTCCCAGCCCTTCTGGTGCAGTTCCTTCAGATACTCTAACGATTCCTCTTTCATCTCTGCACTGTCCCCCTCATGCTGTTCTTCATTCAAGGGAAGAGGAAGAAGTCATAGAAACTGGATGTGTATCGTACCATTTTCATTCCCATGTCGGTCATCCAGATGGTCCGGCACCAGCGCAGCGAACGGCACAAAGCACTGTCTCCGCATGAAGCTTCATCTAGTCTTTGGAGAGGATCTTAGGCATGAACTTGGCACAAATCCTGTGGAACTCCAGGTTATCGGACAAGATTGAGTTGACACTACCATTACTGATGCTAAAGGCCTCAGCTATCATCCTCACAATAAATCGACGGTCTTTCATCACTGACTTTCACCGTACATGCACATTTCAGTCATTTTGGAGCTCCAGATCTGTGTTCATCCTCAACATGTTCTTTTCCATCAGAAAGTCATTTAAACTACCTGTAGAACGCTGCTGTGCTCAGCACTAATTTCATCCCTGTTGGCCTCTTTCAACATTTTGTAGGTTTCCTTTTTGGGTTTTCTTGAGTTTAATGCAAAATTTGATCGAATAAATCATCCGACATTACCCTGCATTTTGTCTTTTGTTGACTGATCGGCAAACTGGAACAGACTACTTGCAGCACATTTGCTGCTGTGACCAAAGCAAGCAGCTGTGACGTTGCCATGTCTTGTTGGAATACACAAAATGTAGATTTAGTTTACTACAAACAGGAGTTAGTATCAAATTAAATTTAGTACTGCTCGTAAATTTTTCTCATTAAGCGCACTTATTGGACATACTTCGAAAAAACTAAAGATGTCAAATTGTGTCAACATCTACCAGGGTAAAATGTCCTACTGAAATGGTATGCCAGCGGTTATACGACTCAATGGTTTTCATACCAAGCGGACAAGGTTCTGTTGGACTGAACTTTAAAATTTCGGCAGGATTCAGAGATTTATGACAGCAGAGGGTTATCAGGACACGGCGGGGAAATAAACACATTTACAAGACACGAATATGCACGCAAACACTCACAGAAACACCACCCACTCCCATCCCCTCTGTTCCTCTCTCAGAATGTTTCCTGTTTACAATACGTGATTACATAGTTAATATTTGAGGGATTATAGCTTAAAATCCTTGAAAGGGCTAAACAGACATGAAAAAGTGGTAAAGTATCACCTCAGTGGGGATAGCTCAAAAGACGACAAAGGCTGATAGAGAGAGAGAGAGAGAGAGAGAGAGAGAGAGAGAGAGAGAGAGAGAGAGAGAGAGAGAGAGAGGGGGGGGGGAGTTTCAGTACTCTTCAAGTTTTCAAAAAGCAGCAAGAGTTCCGGTAAGTTTACTGACGTACTCAGAATTCCCCAATATCTGTTAGCACGTGTCACAGTATTTCGATGACAAAATGACAAAAGGAGATGGAACACACTTAACCATATAGCCTACATGGTTGATGCTTTTCATAGTACAGTGGAGTCCATTAATAACGACAACTGTAATAACGAGAACACTGTAGTAACGAGACATTTTTCAATCCCCGTTTTTTATCCTTCTTAATCTTTAAGAATAAACCATTGGGTTTAATGAGAGTTAGTGGATAATCATCTCGGTAATAACGAGAGATTTTCTATCCTTCCTGGTCACAAAAGTTCTCGCCACTCGCCCCACCCCCACCTCGTCGTCAAGTTCCCGGTAGGGCACATCTCATGGTGGCCGGTAACAAAGAAAAACAACGAAATGCGCGTCCTTGTGCGGTGTGTAATCAAGGGACACTATCGATTAATTATGAACACATCGACGGCGCCGGTGCCAAGATTATTTCCCTTTGTTTCCCTTGGTAAATTCGTCATTTGGGATTAACGAGAACTCGGCAATAGCGAGAAAATGTGCCTGGGCTGTCCGCTCTCGCTATAACAGAGTTTCACTGTACCTATAAATCACAGCAATCATCCTACCTCGTACACAGGCAGACAAATGGCGTCGATGAATCCCACTTGCATGTTAGGAAGTCTGTCCTTCTTCTCTCTGTCCATCATTTCCTGAAAAAACAAAAATGAATCAATACACATTATTATTGGCATTGAGCGTGCTAAGAACTCAATGGGCAGTCATACAGTCGAGTGATATTCACTTATGTAAACGTCTTTGTGGGTGTTGCTTAAATTTCCTACCAACACAGCAGGTGTTTGAATCTCGTGAACCTAACTGACACCACGAAATATTATTATAAAAGATAATGTAGAGTACAGTTCTGTCCGAAATGCAACTTGTAGTTTATCAGTATCATCTACATCTTCATGTGTGATCTTAGCACTGTGGAGAAAAAGGCAGGCCTACATTATGTGGACTTGCTTTTATGGTGACCTCGTTTCCGTGGGTTTGGAGGTGTGTTGGAGAGCTAAAGTGAGCGGCCTGGGGACAGAGACACAGAAGCAGGGAAAAAATCCCAAACCCTTGCATATTGGAATACAGCTGTAATCACTCACCATGGGTTGGATCTTGAGCGTCTCCTTCTCCATGTCTCCCTGCTCAAAGAACTCACTGGCCACAAGCTCGGCCACCTGGAAGTACACAGAATCCCAGTTGACCATTTTTTCCACGTAAAATTACCAAGGTTATTAGTTGTGTTACACCTTGTGCTAGTAGTAGACGAACACTAAGACATATAGACACATGCATGTACACAAACACGCACGTACACATACACACACACACATAATCACACACACACACACACACACACACACACACACACACACACACACACACACACACACACACACACACATTCACACACACGCGCGCGTAAATAAACACATACACATGCATAAAGGCACGCACTAAACATGCACCCATAAAAAACAAAACAAAACAACAACAAAACTGAAGTAGATGCACATTGCATACGCACACACACGCACACACATGCACTCATGATTTAATAAAAGACAGATATACACTACATATTCACAGGCACGCAAGCACACCGATCCAAACATCCACACACACACGCACGCACTCACATGCACACACGCAATACATACACGCACGCACGCATACACATACTTAACATGGTCAAGTCATTCCAATGATTCTCCACATTTTTGTTCTGTCATCACAGCTTGTCTCTTAAAGAGCGCAGATCACACAGCTTCATCTATTATCACAGTCACTATCAAACCCGGCCTCTCAAAGAAAAAAAGGTTATATCAGTATAAATCTACAAACATACAGTTTTTTGCATGATGCGCAGGACAAAATGTTGGCAGAACTTGACCCTGAGCCTGACGAAAGTGCAGCAAGCAGCCTGACAAATTTTGGTTAAAGGCGCAGACGCCATGGGTGATATCAAATATGTTTTTCTAGTCAAAGGAGAAACTGAGAGAAAACGTTGCCAGTTTAAAGTGTAAAAACATCCGGACAGACAATATCAAGCAACTGATAATACAGGATAAAATCCACAAAAAAAACAAGAAACAAACAAACAAACAAAAACACGTCAACAACATCATCAACAACAACAACAGCCAACCAACCAAAACACACACACACACACACACGCACACACACGACACACACACACACACACACACACACACACACACACACACACACACACACACACACACACACACACAAACAAAAAACAAAAAAACTAAAACATCAGCCAATAAATCAAACAAAAATAACCAATCACTGCCACCAACAAAATTCCTCATAAACAGAAACCATCAACAAACGACAATATTCAAAACAAACAAACAAACAAACAAACAAACAAACAAACAAGACAGCGAGCAAACAAAACAAATCAAAATGACAGAAAATTAGATAAGAGGTTACCTTTTTCTGGACGTCCCATGGCTTGGTGATGGCGGCTACATCAGAAGCTGTCATCATCATGGACCTGGTGGGAGGGGAAAAAAAAACTTTAACAAATAAATGGCATGTACGATCTAAATTACGAAAATTTACTTAAAAATAATCGGCATGCACGATCTTAAGTATGAATAATTACTAAAGAAATAATAGGCACGCACGATTACAATTTGGAAGATTTATTACACGAATAACACAATTAGTTTTCATTGCCGTAACAGTCTACAATTGTCCTCGCTTTCGATCAAGTTTTATTTCATCTGAAGGTCATTCAAGGTCACAGGGACTTTGAGAAGTATAAAATCTGGATTCTCGGTAATATTGTATAAAAAGAGACAGATAAAAGAAAAGAAGAAG
The DNA here is from genome assembly GCA_030674185.1 of Monoplex corrugatus. Lineage (NCBI taxonomy): Eukaryota > Metazoa > Mollusca > Gastropoda > Littorinimorpha > Ranellidae > Monoplex > Monoplex corrugatus. The sequence continues at coordinate 105,690,202 of CM060306.1, read as the reverse complement.
ATACATGTATGACTGGAAAACACGGACAGATAAAAGAAGAGGAAAGAAGATATGACTGAAATGAAAACAGATAGATAAAAGAAGATATGACTGAAAAAAAAACCCAACAACGCTGGACAGACAAAGGAAGAGGAAAGAAGAAGATATGACTGCAAAAACAACAACAACAGACAGATGAAAGAAGAAGATATGACTTAAAAAAAAAACCCCACAAAAAACCAAACCCTGGACAGATAAAAGAAGACAGAAGAAGCTATGACTGGAAAACAAAAACAACAACATCAAAGAAACAGAATTACCTCAACAGATCTCTGTTGCAGTCATCTGTCCAGTCCACTTCGGTACATTTGGTCAGTTCGAAGAAACGCCCGCGATACCTGAAAATACACATCACCACAATGATGCAAGTGGACCTTGTTCAAAATGCAAGCAAAGAATTATGTAATGTATTCGTACTAACAGATGTATCGATGTACAGAACATCAACTAACTGCACAATTTCGCTAGTAATCATGGCCTCATTGTATAAATGTAGATGGTCAGTCTGCACCTGCGCCGTACATCCCAGATCGACAAAACTCTCTGTACCATCCTGGGTCCTCTGCAGCGCTGTATGGGACAAGCCGAGGGAATGCAAAGCGAGGCAGGCATAAGGGGTGTATGTAGCCTAGTGGTTACAGCATCTACCAAGGACATGAGAAACCCCGGGCTCGTATCTCGGACAGGACCATGATTTTTTTCCCCTCCCGCCATTAGATCTTAAGTAGTGTCCTGGATGCTAGTCTTTCAGATGAGATTATAAACCGATGTTCCGTGTACAGCACTTAGTCAACGCACGATAAAGATCCCACGGCAAAAGAAAAAAAGAAAAAAAAAGAGCTGTCCTTAACAAATATCTGCAGAAAAATCCACTTTCATAGGGAAACAGAAATAACATGCATACAGAAGAAAAACTGTTGAGTGGGATGGTACAAACTGGCTTTTAATTAAACAAATAGTACACATCCATCAGAGACTTAAAAACATTCATAACATTTAGCTAACTCACAGACTTAAAAACATTCATAACATTTAGCTAACTCACAGACTTAAAAACATTCATAACATTTAGCTAACTCACAGACTTAAAAACATTCATAACATTTAGCTAACTCACTTATAGAATGTTTGGTAACACATGCAAAGAAAACAGCATCATTACAATTAACTTAACCTTTTGACTCCCCCACCCTATCCACCAACAGCAAAAACTTAACCCTTGACTCCCGCACCCTATCCAACAGCTTCCTACAGGAAGCTGGTGGATAGGTGAGGGAATCAAAGGTTAACTTTTTGCTTTGCTCGCATGGTTGGCAATGCAGGATGCTGGTGGACAGGTACGGAGTCAAAGGGTTAACACAATTAGTTGTAGTAGAAATCTAATCCTCCTTCCCCCTCCTCTCTGCTCAGTGACAGTTGTCAGAGCGCAATGTTCATAATGCTGGGCTTGTGGGTTCAACCCTCAGGCGGGTCACGTTTTTTTTTTTTTTTAAATTTTATTTTATTTTATTTCATTTTATTTTTTTTCTAAATGGGCTGGCTGACTCTTTTAATATAGCCGTGGACTCAAGATCTTACGTCTGGAGCTCAATGCCAGCCGGCAACATGAACCTTGGTTTGTTCGCTGCCCATCTTAGTGCTCTAATTATTCTGATGGTGTCAGTTTTGAAAGGTTCCGTTCCTCCCCTCCCCTCCCTCCTCGTTTCCTCCCTCCCTCCTCGTTCCCCCGTCTCTCCTAACGATTTCAAGACCTTGCCAACCCACAGGGATTTTTGTGCAGTATGATGGAGTTTGCCAGACAATTAGTGGCAGGTTTGGGTGGAGTGCATATGGAACTGTGCGAGTGCCTGCCATTGACTGTCTTGCACAAATTCCAACAAAATGGTTCGTCAGCAGAACAGTTCCACCTAATGGATGGCCTCATGGATGTTTCCTATAAACGGCTGAAATGGACACACTGAGGAGCTGGCTTCGAAGTTCCGGATCGCACTCAGGCAACTCCATGTGCGCTTCATCCAGATCTGCCTATAAATACTTGGCAGATTCCACAAGCCTGCTGAAAACCTTATACACTGGCGAGGTCTTGAAATGGGATGGAAAAAGAGTGGGTGTTGGTTGTGATGGTGGTGGTTGTGATGGTGGTGGTGGTGATGGTGGTGATGGTGATGGTGGTGATGGTGATGGTGGTGGTGGCAGGTGACAGCAGGACCTGAGAAACATTAAGCTGACACCACCAGAATAACTGGAGTGCTAAGATGGGGCAGCAAACGGGCCAGCTTTTGTGTTGCCAGCTGGACTGAATTCGAGACATCAGATCTTGAGTCCACGGCTCTATCAACATAGCCAGCCGACCCGCAAGAATTCATTGGGTCCATATGGGATTGAACCCAAGACTTGAACGTTATCTGCACGATGCTGTAAAACTACTTGGCTAACGGTAGGCTACACAGGAGGTGACAGAGGGACAGGGATGTGAAAATCTTGTTGCATCAAAGACAGAGCGAAACAGTTACCTGAAGTACAGTGCAAGGTCCGTGGCCAGGATGGCACTCTCCAGAACTGAAATGACTTGTTCATAATCACACTGGGACAGGTTGCACAGTATGTCGCTGCCCTGATGCCAACACAACACTTTGTTAGATAGATAGATAAATAAACAGATAGATAAACAGACAGAGAGAGAGAGACAGACAGACAGACAGACACACACACACACACAGAGGAGAGAGAGAAAGAGAGAGAGAGAGAGAGAGAGAGAGAGAAACAGAGAAGGAGAGGGAGAGATAGGGAGAGAAAGAGAGGGAGAGAGGAGGGGAAGCAGGAGAGAAGAGTGAGAGAGATAGAGACAGACAGAGACAGAGAAAGAAAGATAGACAGATAGATAGACAGACAGACAGAAAGAGAGAGAGGAGGAGAGAAAGAGAGAGAGAGAGAGAAGAGAGAGAGAGAGAGAGAGAGAGAGAGAGAGAGAGAGAGAGAGAGAGAGAGAGAGAGAGAGAATTCAGATTTCAGATGATCCATTCATTAAGGGCATCGCCTTTCATGAT
>CM060306.1:105662116-105679616 GCA_030674185.1 Monoplex corrugatus | reverse complement strand
ATACACACACACAAACACACCTTTCTCTGGTCGATATAAAATAATCCCCCTCACGTTTCAAGTTTTTTTGAAGGAAGATTGAAAAACATAATTGACTAAAATAGAGAAAAGAAGAAGAAGAAAGAAGAAGAAGAAGAAGAAGAAGAGGAAGACGTAAAATAATAATAATAATATAATAATAATAATAATAATAATAATAATAATAATAATAAGAAGAAGAAGAAGAAGAAGAAGAAGACGAAGAAGAAGAAGAAGAAGAAAAGAAAAACCAATCCTGACCTCAAAGAGATTTTCATCATTCTTGTTGAAGACAGTGTTGTCCAGTTTGTTGACCAGCTGCATGATCCCAATGACCTTGCCTGTCACGTTCTTGATGGGCATACACAGGATGGACTTGGTGCGGAACTCGGTTCCTTCATCCACCTGTTAAGCATAATTAGCTTATTAACTACAATTTCAAGGTGCTTTCCACCTGTTCGTCATAATTAGCTTATTAACTACAATTTCAAGGTGCTTTCCACCTGTTCGTCATAATTAGCTTATCAACACTAATTCAAGGTGTTATCCACTTGATCATCATAATTAGTTTATCAACTACTATTTCAAGGTGCTATCCACCTGTTCATCATAATTAGCTTATCAAACACAATTTCAATGTGCTATCCCCCTGTTCGTCATAATTAGCTTATCAACAACTATTTCAAGGTGTTATCCACCTGTTCGTCATAATTAGCTTATCCACTAAAATTTCAAGATGCTACCCACCTGTTCGTCTAATTAGCCTATCAACTTCAATTTCAAGGTGCTGTCTACCTGTTCGTCATAATTAACTTATCAACTACAATTTCAAGGTGTTATCCAACCGTTCGTCATAATTAACTTATCAACTACAATTTCAAGGTGCTATCCAACTGTTCGTCATAATTAACTTATCAACTACAATTTCGAGGTGCTATCCCCCTGTTCATCATAATTAGCTTATGAACTACAATTTCAAAGTGCTATCCAACTGTTCGTCAAAATTAGCTTATGAACTACAATTTCTGGGTGCTATCCACCTGTTCGTCATAATTGGCTTATCAAATACAATTTCAGGGCGCTATCCACCTGTTCGTTATAATTAGCTTATCCACTAAAATTTCAAGGTGCTATCCACCTGTTCGTCACAATTAGCTTATCAACTATCATTTCAAGTTGATACATGAAAACAACTTCCGGAACAGTACGATTGACAATGGAGAACACAAATACTTTTTAATGGCGATATCATAGAGATTGGAGAGAAAATGGACTCTAAGTATGTGAAAATAAAAAAGACAAACAAACAAACATCCCCACCAAACAAAAACATCAACAGCAAGGAAAACAACGATACAACAAGAACAGCAGCAACAACAACAGCCAAACAAAATAATGCTACTGAAATAACGATGCACAGTTTTGATACACTGATGCTAAGGTAGTAATCGTAATATACCCGTCTATATATGAGAAAAACATCCTTTCTTTTTTCTCAATATTTCGACCAAATGGTCGTTCTCAGGAGATTTTAACGCAAACTATCAGTATGCAAGCAAACAATTTTACAGAGACTTTAATGCAAATCAACATTGCTTGGTTTGTACCTGCCACAAAGACGGATAAACAGTTGCCAAATGATAAATAAACTTGTATTGTGCAAACCCCAACCCCCCTCCAATACACAACACACAAAAACACACACACATCCAACACACACATACACACACACACACACACACACCACACACACACACACACACACACACACACACACACACACAACACACACAACTCACAACATACACATCATACAACACACCACAATACACATATTTAACAACTACCACGCCACAATCTCACACATACAATACATCCATCACATCTCACAACAAACACATACATTTACACACACACACACACACACACACAATACACACACACACACATACACACACACACACACACAACATACACACACACACACATACACACACACACACACACACACACACACCACACATACACACACAATACACTACACACACATACACACACACACACACACACACATACACACACACACACACACAAACACACACACACACACACACACACTACACACACATACACACACACACACACACACACATACACATACACACACACACACATACACACACACAGACAACCACACACACACACACACACACACATACACACACACAGACAACACACACACACACACACACACACACACACACACACACACACATACACACACACACACACACACACACACCACAACACACAGACCTTATATACACAGATATCATATACAATATATATATATATACACACATATACAGATATGTTAAGCAACTTACCACTGGGTCAAATCTGTCATCATCATATACATCTGGTATGTTCAATGTCTGCAAACATAAAAATAAGTTTTACTTCCGTAGTCATCTCCACTGAAACAACGCAATAACATATTTTCCTCAAATAGGAACTAGGCTAATGTTTCATACTTTGCCTTTCTCTTTCTTAAAGCTTCCTTCCTTCCTTTCTCATTTTTCTCCCTCACTCTCTGTATGTGTAGTGCATGCGCGTGTGTGTGTGTGTGTGTGTGTGTGTGTGGTGTGTGTGTGTGTGTGTGTGTGTGTGTGTGCGTGCGTGCGTGCGTGCGTGCACGTGCGTGCGTGCGTGACGTGCATGCGTGCGTGCGTACGTGCGTGCGTGTGTGAGTATGTGTGTGTGTGTGTGTGTGTGTTATACCTGTCCATTTCACCCCCTTACAGCCGCCTCTGTCAAAGCAAATTCTGAGTTTTGTTTCTCTCTCTCTTTCATCATGTGACTGCCTAGGCTGGATTTTGTCCCTCTCCCCCCCCCCCTCTCTCTCTCTTCATGGGATTGCCTAAAGCCACATCGTGGCGCGTTTTCCTCAGTTTGCAGGAACAATGCTGTCTACCGAAAAAGACGGTGATAATGTGACAATGTAAAGAGACGGCTAAAACATTTCCGATCCAGGCTGCACCAGACACCATGGTGACATTGTAATGTGTCGGTCACAAAGCCCGAGGCCCACCAATGGTATAAAGTTGACACTGACCTCTCCTGTTTTGGCCACGTGCCCTGTGATGCCGATGTTCATGGGAAAGCGAGGTTCGTGAGGTCTGCAAAGAAACACAGGTAACATGCCATGAGGGAGAGAAAAGACGATGATACACAACATGATTAATTAAGATGATGATAGAGAACGTGAATTAAGATGAGGATAGAGAACATGAATTAAGATGAGGATAGAGAACACGATTAAAAAATGATAACAGATAACGCGATAAGATGATGACACAGAACATGATTAAGATGAATGCAGAACATGATTAAGATGATGATGATAAAGAACATGATTAAGATGATGATAAAGAACATGATTAAGATGATGTATAAGAACAGATTAAAAATGATAAAGAACATGATTAAGATGATGACACAGAACATGATTAAGATGATGATAAAGAACATGATTAAAATGATGATAAAGAACATGATTAAATGATGATAAAGAACATGATTAAGATGATGATAAAGAACATGATTAAGATGAGGATAGAGAACACGATTAAAAATGATAACACAGAACATGATTAAGATGATGCACAGAACATGATTAAGATGATGATAAAGAACATGATTAAAATGATGATAAAGAACATGATTAAGATGAGGATAGAGAACACGATTAAAATGATAAACAGAACATGATTAAGATGATGACACAGAACATGATTAAGATGATGATAAAGAACATGATTAAATGATGATAAAGAACATGATTAAGATGATGATAAAGAACATGATTAAGATGATGATAAAGAACATGATTAAGATGAGGATAGAGAACACGATTAAAATGATAACAAGAACATGATTAAGATGATGTAAAACATGATTAAGATGATAATAGAAAAAGTGACTAGATAAATAGATAAAGAATTATTAAGATAATAAGAAAATTAAAAATAAAACACAGAACATGATTAAGTGAGCAACAGAACATGATTAAGAGATGATAAAGAACCATGATGTAAAAACAGATTAAGTGGATTTAAAACATGAAAATGATGATAAAGAACATGATTAAGATGAGGCAGAGAACACGATTAAAAGTGATAACAGAGAACATGATTAAGATGGTCGTAAAACAATGATTAAGATGATAATAGAAAAAAGTGACTACGATGATAATAGAAAAATTATTAAGATAATAATAGGAAAAATGATAAAGATAATAAAAATTCAACAGATACAATGTCAGTCTTGGAAGCAACTACCGCAAGCGAACTGCCACATTTGCAAGAAGCACTGCAAAGCATCCAGTTCCACAAACAGATGTTAAGTGGACCCCCTCACACTGCGGAAATGAAGTGGCAGACAAAATGGCAAAGCTGGGAGAGGAACATGAACAGAAAGACAACAGCATCGATCCTCACAGAAATGAAAACTATCGTCAGGTCACAGTTCAGAGCACCTCACCTACAGCTGCTGTCCCGGCAAGAGCAAGTCTTTACCCTCTCTACCTGAAGACCGGGCACAACAGGCTGAAGCACATGGAACTAACCAGCCCGTAACACACTCAGCCCTGGGCAGGAGCTGGTAGGGCAGGGATGAACAAATCCCACAAATGTTTATTTTACAGCCAGTCGCTTTGGTGTAGAGGTTAACACAACAGATTACCAACTGGAAGGTTGTGAGTTCAAATCCCCATCAGTCCTTTCAAAAACCATTGCGGGAATTTTCGGCTCCAACCGTCTCCTACCCAGAACTGAGCGCACTATGAGATCATTGAGAAGACTGGAATCACACAGCCAAGTCTCATCCACTTCACGGATGCGTCACTGAGGGTCCTGCTCAAATTTTCTGACCAACACTGCTGGTGTCTGTATCTCTCGGGCCTGGTTGACGCCAGATATATTATGATACTAAGCGCAAAGTACAGCCCTGTCACACGGTCTCAATCCTACATGGATCTCGATAGCATCATGATTATCATTATCATTGTCATTGTCATCATCATCCTCATCGCACTGTAAAAACTGCACCATCATCTGTGACCATAAAAGTGGCATAAAAAATTACAAAAAAAAAAAGAAAAAAAAAAGGAGCGGACACACAGGTAATTTCCCTAAACGCAATGATCCTATTATCAAAAATTATTTTACAGATAGGAGGTTCGAACTGATGATCTTCAAATCAATAGTACGTTGCGTGAAACCATTCCGCCACACTGATCGGTATTGCAGTTAAAACCAAAATTATTCAAATAAATAAGACAAGTTTTACACACCCTTCTCTGTTGTAGGTGTCGTCATTGTCAAAGTCTGACGCCTGAAGGTCAAAGACGTGGGAGAATATCCCCTGAAACACACACAAAGACACAGATCCCTGTTACTTTCTCCAACACCAAACAGTTCACTGATGGGCCAAGTGGGCAAACATTGGACTTCCCATTGGAAGGTGCTGGATTTGATCCACCGCGACACCTCCATCTACACCAGTGGACATCAGAAACAACCGAGGAGAATACAAAATTCAACACAAAGCATTGAAACAACGTAAGCGAACGAAGACAGAGAGAGGAGAGAGAGAGAGAGAGAGAGAGAGAGAGAGAGAGAGGGGGGGTACAGACAGATAGATAGACAGATATCTAGCTAGATAGACAGGCAGAAAGAGAGAGAGAGAGAGAGAGAGAGAGAGAGAGACAGAGACAGAGAGACAGAGAGATCTGTTTTCAAAGGAAGTGGCATATGCACATTATTGTTTTGCTTTCTTGCATTCAGCGCTCTATGATGGAGGAGATACACTAGTGCAAAGAGACAGAGGGAGGAGGAGAGAGAGAGAGAGGAGAGAGAGAGAGAGAGGAGAGAGAGAGAGAGAGAATGAGAAGAAATGAAGAGAGAGGATGAGAAAGAGAGAGGAGAGAGAGAGAGAGAGAGAGAGAGAGAGAGGAGAGAGAGGAGAGGAGAGAGGGAGAAAGAGAGAGAGGGGAGAGAGGAGAAGAGGAGAGAGAGAGAGAGAGGAGAGACAGACAGACAGACAGAAGCAGAAGAGGAGCTGAGAACGTGTACACATCTAGGAAAATCGAGCATTGAAAATAAAAGTAAAATGATTAGGTGTTTACATACAGAAAGAGCTGGAAGGTCGTGATACGTTACAGTCTTTATTTTTTTAAAGTTTTGCTTAGAAATCAATCAATGGATTTCCATATGATAAGACACTCATACACTTTTTTTGTATGACAGCAAACAATTAAGAGATTTTCTATCTTTTTCACCCTTGCAAAAAGGTTCTTTTCTTTGAAATATAGACATGACAATATCAAAACATGCAACGATGATTCAATGTTCAATATACAATTACACATATAGAACGAATGATATATATCATAGGTGATTAGTCTTTAGTTTAAAACAATTGAAACGGACGAATTGTTGTACATATATACATATAATGACACTTTTTTTAAATACATGTAATACATATGATACATACATACATGTATGCATACTACATTGAATACATACATAATTGCGCACTACACAGACAGACAGACACACACAGAGACACACAGGCATATAACATACACACACACACATACACAAACACATATACACACATACACATACACGCATGCACACACACACATACACACACTCACACATTTTTCTGAGTAGAGGATATGTTGAGATTTTTAAGAATCACTGCTTAATGAATAGACCAGCCTTCATGGCAACTTATAAGTGGAAAATGTAAAGACTTATAAAGACTCTACTTAGCTACTGAGTCAGTTAGTCAATCAATAATATGAACAACAGTAATACGAGAACTACGAATACGTAAATGATGATCATATAATATATAACATTTCTATACTTTGTCAAGGAATCATATTAATAGTAGTAATATTACAAATAAGTAATAATCCTATGATACACACCCCTTCTATACTTTGTCAATAAATAATATTGATAATAGTAATACTGCCAATAAGTCCTAATTATACGATTACATCAGTTCTATACCGCGTCAATACATAATCTTAACAGCAGTTATTCTACTAACAAGTAATAATAATATACAAGTGACTCGATTTCATTATCCTATGAATATTGCTTTCAAAACCTGACTATGTATAAATTCAATAAATCATATTTAAACCAATTTGTGCAGAAACAAAAAAAGCTTTCATTTTGAAAATTGTACCAAATATTTGAAATATTATAACTTGAGAATCATTTTGAAAAGAAAAGAAAGAAAGAATAAAAACATTATACTCTCTCAAATATCGGGCACTGCTGAAAGTCCTTGACAAGAAGTGCCATTTCAAATACAGTCTCGATGGCCAATCTGTTATCTAAGCGCTCCTACGCACGACATTTTATCTTTCTGCAGCGAAAAAGTAAAGGTTTATGGAAATTTGATGCTGAAATGACAAGACAAAGGAAGGCTAAGCTGTTATGTTTGATGGCAAGATTCATACAAAGCAGGGAACGATTGCAAAGCAAACTTTACAGGGTTATCAATTTCATTAAAAAAAAAGAAAAAAGAAGAAGAAGAAGAAGAAAAGATCAACAGAAACGACAAAAAGATCTAAAGACTTCTTTCACATCAAATACTGCTCTTTGCCTTCTTTTAAACTCTTGCTGATCAAGAGCACGATCTTTCAAACATTAATCAACCCACGTGAAGTTTTCTCTAGTAAAAAGGGCTTCTCATCAAAGGTTTGAACTGTGTGTAACATCCTGCTGATCAAGGCTTGTCGTTAACTAGAAAAATCACCACCACTGACCTGAAGATGTCAGCGTTCGATGTTCAAAGGTCATACAATTCCCAGTACACAAAGGAAACGATCTCCACGGTTTGGTCTGTCTACTTACTTACATAACACATGAAACAAACAAGCAAACAAACAGGCAAACTAAAGAAAGAAAGAAAAGAAACATCCATCCATCCATCCATCCATCCATCCATCCATCCATCCATCCATCCATCATCCATACATACATACATACATACATACACACAAACATACACACATACATACATACATACATCCATACATCTATCCATCCATCCATCCATACATACATACCTACCTACCTACCTACATACATACATACACACATACATACACACATACATACATACATACGTACGTGCGTGCGTACGTGCACACATACATACATACATAACCTCAACTGAACAGACAGACAGACAGACAGACAGGAAAACAGATAGAAAGACAGAGGGATAGACAGACAGTGAGACTGACACAGATACAGACAGATAGACAGACAAAACGAAACAAACAATGGATTGAGAAAAATAAATTAGAAAGAAAAAAAGATCGAAAGAAAGAAAGAAGGAAAGGAAAGAAAAGAAATACAAGAAGAACCATCCGCCCACCTGGTCCATCAAAAATTCACCAACCACCAACTATCGAATCAAACACCAACCACCAACTATCGAATCAAACACCAACCACCAACTATCGAATCAAACAAGCTAACTGAATTCACCAATCAACCAACCAACGAATCAAACAACTGCTCAAAAACATAAATACCAAGGAACCAACAACGAAAAACCACCCACCACCACCACCACCCAAACGAAAAAGCCTATTCTTAAAACAGCAGGATAGACGTACTCAAGCTGAAATACCCATAGAAACGAAGGACGGCGCTGATAATACATCTTGGAAATGCTTAGACATAATGCCAAAAAATTCTGGAAAAGAATAGCAGAATTGTTGAATCCAAAATGCGTCATTTATTTGCGCAAACGTGAGATTATATAAAGACGAAACTTTGGTTGATGCTGATGAAAATATACGCACACATTTAATATCTGACACAATAGTTCTCCTAAGAATAAAAGGTATATTTATAACAGCAAATTCGAAAAAAAAATCGACCAAACATCATTCTTTTGTAAGCTATCATACCCCAGTATATCAGAGAGAGGAATATAACGCAAAACCGCAAAGCAACGTAAATACTTGATTGATTGACTGATTGATTGATTTGGTTCAGTTTTTACATCGGCACCCATCTCAGGTGATATGGCCGACGGGGATAACCATCTCATGGAAGTGGGGAAAGGGGGACTTATCTAACCCTACACTGACACGACACCACCAGAACAACTATGATGTTAACATGGGACAGTGAGATGACCAGTTTAATGCAGTGCAACCCGTGATTCGAATCCACAACCATCAGCATGTGAATCCGACGCTCAACCAACTGAGCTACTGAAGCCCGTGTACATACATGTCATGAACAAACACTTCGTACATATACAGGTACGTTCTAGAGCAGACATTTATATATATATAACTGGTTGCTTGAAATCGAAAGATGGCACGCCTATCATGGAAAAAGACAAAATATTAGACAGATGGGGAGAGTACACTAAAGACCTTTTTGAGGATCACAGAAACGAAGAACACATTATAAAAAAGAACTCTGAAGGACCACCCATAATGAAAGATGAAGTTAGATGAACTGAAAAAGATGAAACCAGGAAAAGCCCCAGGACCAGACAATATTACTACAGAGATGATTGAAGACCGGGAGGAATTTGGCATAGAAAAAATAACACTCCTCCTAGATGAAATTTACGACACTGGAAAAATCCCCAAAGATATGTCAAAATCAATTTTCATTGCACTTCCAAAGAAGACAGGGGCTATAGAATGCGAACTCCATCGCACTATCAGTTTGATGAGTCATGTAACAAAAATCCTGTTAAGAATAATCATGATGAGGACAAGGAATAGAATCAAAAGAGAAATAGCAGAAGAACAGTGTGGATTTGTGGAAGGGAAAGGAACTATTAAAGCGATATACATCCTAAGAACTATCATAGAGAGGTCAAATGAGATGAATAAGGATTTGTATTTATGCTTTGTTGACTACACCAAGGCTTTCGATCGGGTGAGACATGATGAACTGATCAACCAACTGGAGAGACTCAATGTTGATGGAAAAGATCTACGAATAATCAGAAATATGTACTGGGAACAAACAGCTGCAATGAGAAAAGAAAACGATGTGAGCTCTTTCCAGAACATCAAAAGAGGAGTCAGACACGGTTGTGTTTTGTCACCAGATCTGTTTTCACTTTACAGCGAAAACATCATGAGAAACCTAAAAGAAGACCCTGGATTAAAGGTTGTAGGGAAAATGATAAACAACATTCGATACGCAGATGACACCGTGCTAATTGCAGAAAATGAAAGGGACCTACAAAACCTTGTGAATATACTAGAAATAGAAAGCAAAGGTAAGGGGCTGGAACTAAACAGCTGGAAGACTGAAGTCATGGTGATCAGTAAAAAACATGAAATCCCCTCATGCAAAGTAACAGCAAATGGCACAACCTTGACACAGGTTGATAAATTCAAATACCTGGGAACGATCATTTCATCAGACGGCAGATGCACATCAGAAATAGCCGGCAGAATCGGCCAAGCCAAAACAGTATTCAAGAAGATGACAAGTATTCTTACCAACAAATGCCTATCAATTAACACCAGGAAGAGAGTTCTTGAATGCTATATAGAACCAATACTGTTGTACGGATGTGAGGCGTGGACAGTCAACAAGCAAAGCCAGAACAAGATTGAGGCAGCCGAGATGTGGTTTCTAAGAAGAATGTTGAGAGTTCCATGGACAGCAAAGAAAACAAACGAGACAGTCTTGATGGAGACAGACACAAGTAGATCACTCATAAGGAAGATTAGGAAAAGACAGGCAACATTTGTAGGCCATTTTATGAGGAAGGGGGATTGGAGCACCTGGTCACAATGGGAAAGCTGGAGGGAAAGAGAGCACCAGGTAGACCCAGGGAGAAAATGCTGGACGGACTTGCAGGGTGGCTGGGGACGTGGAGGATGGAGGAGATGCTAGGGGCAACAAGAGATAGAGACAAATGGAAGTTCATGATCGCCAACGCCATGCGCAGGGCACCTGATGATGATGATATATATATATATGTATATATATATATATGTGTGTGTATGTATGTACACACACACACACACACACACACACACACACACACACACACACACACACACACACACACACACACACACACATATATATATATATATATACGTCTCCTCTAGAACGTACCTGTATTTGATAAAGTACAGTCATTATCAACAAAGAAGAAGTTAAATATATGACACATAACAATGTATTCACGTACAGAGTCCAGGGATGTGCCCCTGGCGTTGACCATTCCAACCTAAATACAAATGTAAGCATAACTAAGAACTGGAGTTGACCATATCAACCTGAATACAAATCTAAACAAAACTAAAAACAATGAAACGGATATGAAAACTAGTCTAAAATACCTAAAACTGCATACGCACATCGCTCGTCCTTCGAACCAAAAACGCAGTAAATACACGTACCCTGTTATCAATCCTAACAGAAAGTACGTAAGACCTCTTAGAACACATACAGGTGCATGGACCAGCAAAGCAGAAAATGATAGGAAGAGACGACAGTAAACAAAAGAGCAGGACAGGAATAAAGAGAGTGACAGAAAAGAGAACAATTTTCTAGCATAGAATTTCCAAATGGTGAGGATGCTGTTTATGCTGAAAGAGCCCCCGGCATCCTCAGCGGAGCTAACAGGTCAATGAAAAATACGAAAGAGCGAAAGTACAAGCCACAGCTATAGAAATGAGATGGACACTAGAATGACCAACGACCACAAACAGAACAGAAGCCAACCGCAGCTAGCGAGTGTAAGCTAACGAAGAAAGAAGGAGAAGTGATGAAAGAAGGAGAAGTGATGTCTACGTCTAAAGAGATACATCAAAACAGGGTGACAAGAAACATAACGGAAAGAAATCAACCGAAAGTCACCATGTCAGCGAAAGGATTGTTTTTCGGCGAGGTTCTGTCCTGCAAAAGAACACAACCAGGAGGCTCTAAGTATCAGTTTCAGAAGTTATTTTCTGTACATACGCAATCAAAGGAGAAGGAGGAGGAGGAGGAGGGAGAAGAAGAAGAAGAAGAAGGAAGAAGAAGAGAAGAAGAAGAAGAAGAAGAAGAAGAAAAGAAGAAGAAGAAGAAGAAGAAGAAGAAGAATTGCGAAGAAGAAGAATTGTGAAGAAGAAGAATTGCGAAGAAGAAGAATTGCGAAGAAGAAGAAGAATTGCGAAGAATTGCGAAGAAGAAGAATTGTGAAGAAGAAGAATTGCGAAGAAGAAGAAGAATTGCGAAGAAGAAGAATTGCAAAGAAGAAGAAGAAGAATTGCGAAGAAGAAGGAGGAGAAGAATTGCGAAGAAGAAGAAGAATTGCGAAGAAGAAGAAGAAGAATTGCGAAGAAGAAGAAGAAGAATTGCGAAGAAGAAGAATTGCGAAGAAGAAGAAGAAGAAGAATTGCGAAGAAGAAGAAGAAGAAGAATTGCGAAGAAGAAGAAGAAGAAGAATTGCGAAGAAGAAGAATTGCGAAGAAGAAGAATTGCGAAGAAGAAGAAGAAGAATTGCGAAGAAGAAGAATTGCGAAGAAGAAGAATTGCGAAGAAGAAGAAGAAGAAGAATTGCGAAGAAGAATTGCGAAGAATTGCGAAGAAGAATTGCGAAGAATGCGAAGAAGAAGAAGAAGAAGAATTGCGAAGAAGATTGCGAAGAATTGCGAAGAACGAAGAAGAAGAAGAAGAAGAAGAAGAAGAAGAAGAAGAGGAAGAGGAAGAAGAAGAAGAAGAAGAAGAAGAAGAGGAAGAGGAAGAGGAAGAAGAAGAAGATGATGATGATGATAAGATCATATGATTAATGACGACGACGATGAAGAAGAAGAAGAAGAAGAAATTGTGAAGAAGAAGAATTGCGAAGAATTGCGAAGAAGAAGAATTTGGGAAGAAGAAGAAGAAGAAGAAGAAGAGGAAGAACGAGAACAAGAACAAGAACATGAACAAGAACAAGAACAAGAACAAGAAGAGCAACAAGAAAACAAGAAGAACAAGAACAAGAAGAACAAGAACAAGAAAAAAAAAGATTACAAACAGAAAATAAAGACAGAAAAGTTATGCCAAACCATAAATCTTCTATTTTCTGCTCTTTTAACACATTTTGCGCAATATTTAGTATAAAGAGCAATTGATCTGAATGAATCGTGTTACGTGCACACTGTTTATTGTTCGCTATTTGTTCTGTTTGGCTTGTTTCCCTTGATCCCCGAAGGGGTTTGTTTGTAATAAAATTTGATCTAGACATTTAGCGATAAGATTCCCAAACAGCATCAAAGATACTACTAAACTTTAGTTCGGAACGTTTAATAACAGCCCAGATATTAATAGCACTACAAATCACTTTTAATTAACCTCAGTAACCTCTGCTGTCTAAATCTTGGACCACATCTATAGGAAGCTTATATCCTTGGAACTATACACTAGACTGGATACAGGGACAAATCCGTTAATATATCACCAAGGAATCTTTGCTGACGCTTACGTTTTGTGTAGCCGCTACTTCGACTGGCCTCGACAAAACTTTAAGAATAACACATTCGTCAAGCATTATTCATTTCCACCAACTTCGGTTAGAATCCTCCCGAAAGTAGCACAGGTATCTTCAAGTCAGTACCCTCCTTTGCTAAACTCGCTTAATCAAAAATATTTACCACTGTGATCCATTACTGGTGCATTCTTGATCACTCACGAATTAAATTTGGTGAAAATTCACTCATAAACAGCAGATATCTTTTGCTGACGTTTTGTTCACATACACACTTCCTTACATATACACAGTTCCAACCATCCGTCCACTCACCCACCCACCCATCCATCCATCCACCCATCCATCCATCCATCCAGCCAGCCAGCCAGCGAGCCAGCCAGCCAGCCAGCCAGCCAGCCAGCCAGCCAACCAGCAAACAGAGATACAGAAAAGGACAGGTAGACAGACAGAGCACTCACAGAAAGACAGACAGAAAGACACTTTTAAGTGAAAATATGAAATAACCCCCGCCCCTCTTTTTTAAAGAAATTGAAAAGGCATGAGAGAGAGAGAGAGAGAGAGAGAGAGAGAGAGAGAGAGAGAGAGAGAGATAGAGATAGAGAGATAGACAGAAACAGAAACAGACCGAGAAACAGAGATAGAGAGAGACAGACAGACAGACAGACAGAGAGAGAGAGAGAAAGAAAGAGAGAGACAGAGACACAGAGAGAGAGAGAGAGAGAGAGAGAGAAAGACAGAGAGAGAGAGAGAGAGAGAGAAAGAAAGAAAGAAAGAAAGAAGAGAGAGAGAGAGAGGATATCAATCCGAGCGTGATCCAAACCTAGTTTTACAAACCATAAACCACTACATGTAAACCACTGTGATCATAAAACAATACTCCACACCACACGAAGCAAGACAAAATCGTTCAGTAGGTGAAAGTCTCATAACTTCTGCCCTACCCAACACTGCAAAACGAACATCGCAATCTGCTTCCTTTCTCTGCCCAGCACAACAATATCCAGGCCACTCATTAATGATCACGACATTTTTGATGATGGCACTAGACCTGACTATAGTGCCTCGTTAAATGCTTCTAGTAATGACACATAACGTTACGTAAGTGATTGCCACACCCATGAGGTAAGTGGGAAACTGATGTCATTCTTTGGTTCTCTGTGGGAGAAGAAGTGTAGGAGGGGAAGGGAGAAGAAGGAGTAAGAAGAAGAAGGAGAAGGAGGAGGGTGAAAAGAAGAAAGAAGGAGAAGGAGGAGGACAATAAGAAGAAGAAGAAGAAGGAGGAGGGTGAAAAGAAGAAAGAAGGAGGAGGAGGACAAGAAGAAGAAGAAGAAGAGAGAGGAGAAGGAAGGGTGGAGAAAGAGAGAAGAAGAAGAGAAAAAGGAGGAAGGAGGAAAGAAGAGAAGAAGAAGAGAGAAGAGAAGGAGGAGGAGGAGGAGAGACGAGGAAAAGGAACGAAGAGGAGAGAAAGAAGAAGAAAAAGAAGGAGGAGGAGGAGGAGGGAGGAAAGGAGAAGAAAGAATAAGAGAAAAAGAAGAAGGAGGAGGAGGAGAAAAGAAGAAGAAAAGTCGAAAAGAAGAAGAAGAAAAGAAAGAAGAAGAAGAAGAAGAAGAAGAAGAAGAAGAACAATGCGAAGAAGAAGAAGAAGAAGAAGGAAGAATTGCGAAGAAGAAGAAGCGAAGAAGAATGCGAAGAATTGCGAAGAAGAAGAAGCGAAATGAGAAGAAGAATTGCGATGAAGAAGAAGAAGAATGAAGAAGAGGAAGAAGAAGAAGAAGAAAGAAGAAGAAGTTGCGAAAAAGAAGAATTGCGAAGGAAGAAGAATTGCGAAGAAGAAGAATTGCGAAGAAGAATTGCGAAGAAGAAGAAGAATTGCGAAGAAGAAGAAGAAGAAGAATTGCGAAGAAGAAGAAGAATTCGAAGAAGAAGAATTACGAAGAAGAAGAAGAAGAATTGCGAAGAAGAAGAATTGCGAAGAAGAATTGCGAAGAATTGCGAAGAAGAATTGCGAAGAAGAATTGCGAAGAATTGCGAAGAAGAATTGCGAAGAAGAAGAAGAAGAATTGCGAAGAAGAATTGCGAAGAAGAAGAAGAATTGTGAAGAAGAATTGCGAAGAAGAAGAATTGCGAAGAAGAAGAAGAATTGCGAAGAAGAAGAAGAGGAATTGCGAAGAAGAAGAAGAAGAATTGCGAAGAAGAATTGCGAAGAAGAAGAAGAATTGCGAAGAAGAAGAAGAATTGCGAAGAAGAAGAATGTGAAGAATTGCGAAGAATTGCGAAGAAGAATTGCGAAAAATTGCGAAGAATTGCGAAGAAGAATTGCGAAGAAGAAGAACTGCGAAGAAGAAGAATTGCGAAGAAGAATTGCGAAGAAGAAGAACTGTGAAGAAGAAGAATTGCGAAGAAGAAGAATTGCGAAGAAGAATTGCGAAGAAGAAGAATTGCGAAGAAGAAGAATTGCGAAGAAGAATTGAGAAGAAGAAGAATTGCGAAGAAGAATTGCGAAGAAGAATTGCGAAGAAGAAGAAGAAGAAGAAGAAAGAGGAGAAGGAGGAGGAGGAAGAAGAAGAAGAAGAAGAGGAAGAAGGAGGAGGAGGAGGAAGAAGAAGAAGAAGAAGAAAAAGAAGGAGGAGGAGGAGGAAGAAGAAGAAGAAGAAGAAGAAGGAGAAGAAGAAGAAGAAGAAGAAAAAGAAGAAGGAGGAGGAGGAGGAGGAGAAAGAGAAGAAAGAATAAGAAGAAAAAGAAGGAGGAGGAGAAGAAAAAGAAGAAGAAAAAGAAGAAGGAGGAGGAGGAGGAGGAGAAAGAGAAGAAAGAATAAGAATAAAAAAAAAAGGAGGAGGAGAAGAAAAAGAAGAAGAAGAAGAAGAAGAAGAAGAAGCAGCCTGGAATGTGAAAACAAGTTTATTACTCAAGAGGAGTAACATCAGGTCCTGGTGGATCTTTCTTACAGCTAGTCTTTGCTATTATATACATACACCAGCAGCATGCAAACATTAAAAGCAACAACTCCACAATCGATTAATCAAAAATAAAGAATCGAAATAAAGAAAATAAAAAATACATCACACAAATGATAGATGAAAGAAAAGCAAGCATGAGCACAAGGAAACAAAGAAAGGGGGAAGTGAGTATTATTAAGAATGAAATGGTCACCTGCGTAACTCTGCTACAGAGGGACTTGGAACAATGACTCATATTATTTCAAGGAAATATTTATGTAACTTTTCTGAAGCCGGCCAGCGATGTGCATGATTTGATGTTGTTGGTGGTAATGTATTCTAGAGAAATGCTCGAGAGAAGGAGATCCTTGCTTTGAATATGTCCAATCTTGGTCTTGGAAGACAGGCTGCTTCTTGAATCTGTGTAGTATGTTGGCAGGTATGGTTTTTCTTTGTGTCTTTCCTCCTGAAAATTGACCGCTGCCACTGTAGTATGAGTGTATCTGTATATGTATGATTTGCTAAGTGCATCTTGGTGTGTATATGCGCAATACTGATTCAGTATATCATGACGAATATTATGTGTATTGTACGCTCATATATTGTGTATCTTATAAGTTTTTTTTTGAAAATCACCTAGAGCAGTTTTCTGGATAGTGTGTTATATAAATATCCATTATCATTATCATCACTGTCTTTATTCTTGAAGTTCTGGATGCCAGCGTTTTTTTCAGGCGACAGTTTGCTGCCTCTTGCCATACAGAAAGTTGCTGAAGCTTCTGGTGGCACAATTTTCCCCCCTGGCAATACCTACTGCTTGTACGGTCTCTTTAGGCACGTTATTATACCTCCGGGTGTACCTTCCTTCGGTTAACGCTACTCTGCATCAGCTCAGGACATGTTCCACTGTTTGCTTGCCCTGGCAGAGAAGGCATGCAGGGTTTTCTGATTTCCCCTATTTCACCAAATTTGCATTTAAAGGCAGGAGATCA
>CM060306.1:105654616-105657116 GCA_030674185.1 Monoplex corrugatus | reverse complement strand
ATCTATTTACTTTATTCATCTGTTCTTTTCTTTGAAGATAAGACACACATATACACATCTCATTTTCATGTAACTAAGATTGTTCCAATGATAGACTGATACAATTCTAGTAAAAAAAAAAAGTAAGTTAGATAAAACATAGACTAGGTAGGACCTCAAGACCTGGCAACCTCATGGCTTTATGTGCAGGCTTAAGGCATGTGTCGTGATCCCAATCTCGTGGTATGTGTGACGTTAGTGCATATAGAATTCATTCTGAGCGCGAAGATATCATCTAGAGAAACTGAAACTGAAATAAGTCTGGAGCAGAGTCGCCGTTTCACTGCTGTATAGCAATGTGCTGAGGACGCCGGCGCTGTACACCGCATGAGTGAGTATGTGTGTGTATCACTGTATGTGTACAGCTGAGGAGGGGATAGGGGAGAAATTGAGTGGGAAAGAGACTGAAACACTTTAAGAAACTTTAAAAAATTTTTGTTTGTATGTAAATTGTGATGTATGATATGCGAATAGTTTATAATTTGTGAGGTAGGCCTAATTTTGATTGTCAAGGTGTTAATGCTGTAATACTGAAGTTATAATGTTTTTCCTGTATATGAATTAGAATTTTTCTGTTTTTATCTTCATTCAAAATATTGATTATACTTTTATGTACAACTATTGCATGCACAAACACACACACACGCATGCAAACATAGCACACGCACACACACACACACACACATTCTTACATACACACACACATTCTTACATACACGCGCACAGCAACGCACACACACACACGTACACACGTACGCAAGCACACACACCCAGCAATATATAAACACAGTATGCCTCTTTATTCATATGAAAAATCTGTTAATCTTTCTTCATTACATAAGTCAGTGTTTAAATTTTAATATTCTGTGGTTTCTTATGTGTCTTCTTACTTGTATAGCTTTAATGTTAATTGTTATCTTATTGTGTATGTAATTGTGAACATTTTTTATCCCCTTTTGCTTTTCTTGCGAAACATAAAGCGCTGGTGAGCATGTTTTTATATGGAATATGCGCTATACAAATAAACATTATTATTATTATTATTATTATCTTTGTGTGTAGCGTCAGCTTGCTGTTCGACCACACATCTCCAAACCCACCGATACCGAGTCATCCGTGAGACGTTACACAAATTATGGCTAAAAGCCGCCTCACACGCTTCGACTCTTAAGTTCGATCCTACTGGTCGAATCGTATAGATTGCAACAACTAGTCGCTTGCTGTTTTCCACACACGGTTAAATTCGTTGGTAGCGACGGTGTTGTCTCTGCTACCTGCCTACCAGAACGAAGAAAGTTCGTCCTGAACTCAAGATTTTTATTTAACTGAAAAATCGATTCCAACTGGTTTTCATTCAATTACTCGATTTGTGAGAAGTTTTCATTCATTTACTCGATTCATGTAAGGCGCCCTTAATGTTTTGAGCTCGCAGGAAAGCATTCCTGTCTAATTCCTGTCTAAATCCGGCATTAAAACCTGTGAACTTGACCCATTGCCAGTTTCTTTCCTCACCCATTGTCTTGATACTCTTCTTCCTCACATCACCAACATCATCAACCATTCCCTCTCAACTGGCTCCTTTCCTTCTTCTTTCAAGTCAGCAATTGTTAGACCTCTTCTAAAAAAGACGACTCTTGACCCTGAGAATTTGAAAAACTATAGACCTGTGTCAAATCTTCCATTTCTTTCCAAGGTCTTAGAGAAAGTTGTTCTCAACCAGCTGTTAAACCACCTTCATTCCAATAACCTTGTCTATCCCCTTCAGTCTGCTTACCGTTCTGCACATAGCACCGAGACTGCTCTTCTCAAAATCTGCAACGACTTACTGACTACTCTTGACTCTAACAATGTATCACTTTTGACTCTCTTGGACCTATCTGCTGCCTTTGACACTATTGACCACTCTATCCTTCTCTCCCGTCTGCATCACTCTTTTGGGCTCCATGATACTGTCTTGAATTGGTTTCATTCTTACATCACCGATCGTCTGCAAGTAGTTTCTGTCAATGGTCTTTCTTCTAATGCTTCCTGTCTGACCTATGGAGTCCCACAGGGATCTGTTCTGGGCCCCCTACTTTTCATTCTCTACACCTATCCTGTCTCCTCTATTGTCCAAGAACACCTACTTCAGCATCATTCTTTCTCGGATGACAATCAGCTGTATGTCTCTGGGCCTCTCCCTGACCTTCCCCTCATGATCCAAAACACCCAATCTTGTGTAGCTGACCTGAAGGATTGGATGACTGAAAACAAACTGAAATTGAATGAAGAGAAATCCGAATTGATCTTGATCACCCCACCCAAACTCCAAAATCACCCCTCTCTTCCAACCTCCATCACACTTGTTGACTCGTCTATCACTCTCTCCTATTCTGCCCGTAACCTTGGTGTAACTCTTGACCAAACCCTGTCCTTCCATCTGCATGTTAGCAACGTTTGTCGGACTTGTTTTCTTGAACTC
>CM060306.1:105644616-105649616 GCA_030674185.1 Monoplex corrugatus | reverse complement strand
AACCAACCAACCACCCACTCACCCACCCATCCAACCAACCAACCAACCAACCAACCAGCCAACCAACCAACCAGCCAACCAACCAACCAACCAACCAACCAACCAACCAACCAGCCAACCAGCCAACCAACCAACCAACCAACCAACCAACCAAAGTAACCAACCAATCAACGAAAGCGAACAGCCAGCCAACCAACGAAAGCAAGCAAGCAAGCAAGCACCCAGCCAACCAACTAAACGTACAGACACAAAATCATTTTACAAACAATTACAGGAGCTGATTTTGTGACTTTCCTCAGAACGACAACAACGAAAACGACAAAGAAAGAAAGAAAGATACAAATTTACAAACAAACAAACAAACAAACAACAAACAAACAAACAAACAAAGGACAGGGACCTTGGAGTTTACATCTAGAATGACATCTGATATTCTGGTACGGCAGAAAAGGACCTGGCAAAGAAGAGAAGTAAGAGAAAGGGAGAGACAAACAAACAAACAAGAGACAGAAGAGGCAAACAGAGAAGAGAAAAGAAGAGAAAGAGAGAGAGAGGAGAGAGAGAGAGAGAGAGAGAGAGAGAGAGAGAGAGTGAGAGTGAGAGAGAGAATGAGAGTGAGAGAGATAGAGAGGGAGGGAGGGAGAGAAAAAAAAGGGGAGGGGGGAAATGAGACAGTAGAGGGAGGGAAAGAAAGAAACAACGCTACACCAAAATAACAGCAACAACAACAACAACACCAAACAACTAACAAGACGGTCAAGCCATTTGAATCATCTGCCTTTTTGTACAAGAAAAAAAAAATAATCATAGAAAAATCTAGATTTTGTGCTCCACAACGTCGCTGTGACCTGGAAGAAGCACCCCATGGTTTGGAAGACGCATCACTTGAAATTAAACTTGGCGAGAAGCGAGGACAATGGTAGACTTTCACAATAATAAAAACAGAATGTAAACGTATTTCGAATGTCCTGAGAAAGTGCTTTTTTCTTTTCTTATGCCTGTCTGTCTTTTGTGTGTGTGGGGGGGGGGGGGGAGGGGGAGTGGAAACTGGGGAGGGAACTGTGTGATCTTGATCTTGGTGCCATGACTTCCGAACTTAGGTATTCATGACTTCTGAAATGTTTAGATCTTACACTTCTACCCTACGTGTTGTACAGATCCATCCATCCAGGAACATTCGAAAAAGTCTTGCGAATACATTTTTGTCACAGACACACATGCATAGATACAGACACATTCAGGCAAATAAACAGACACACACACAGACACAGACACAGAACACACAAACACACACACACACACACACACACACACACACACACACACACACACACATACATACACACACACACACACACACACACAACAAAACAAAACAAAGAAAACCAGACACACAGAGAGAAAATGACAACCAAAAGAAGAAACAAACAAAGAAACAATCAAACAAAGAATAACATCAACAGTATCAATAACAACCACATCGCCACCACCACCATCACCACCACACCATCACCACCACCATCACCACACCAATACCACACCACCACCATCATCATCACCACACCACCACTACTACCACCACCACCATCATCACACCATCACCACACACCACCACCATCATCATCACCACACCACCACTACTACCACCACCACCATCATCACACTATTACCACACCACCACCATCATCACACCACCACCACACCACCACCACCATTACACCACCACCACCACATCACCACCACCACCCAAACTGTACAGACCTTGGGGTTGTCGTCCACGAGCAGCACCTGACATCTTTGGCACTGCAGGAGGGACTGGGTGTGCATCATGATCTTGTGGATCAGGTTGGCCACATTGCTCTGCTCCTCGAAGATCACCCTCGCCAGATCCAGCAAGACCTGCACACACACACACACACACACACACACACACACACACACACACAGACACAGACACAACACACAACACACACACACACACACACACACACACAGACACAGACAGACAGACACACACACACACACACACACACACACACAAAAACCATATTATGTTCACATTCGTGCGTATGCACGTTAACATACGAACATGCTTAAGTAGATACAGAACTGTGAATTTTCAAAAATACTTTTTTTTTTTTTTTTTGCGCAAGAAGACAAAAATCTCGTTTTACTTTCGTGATCGCCTTTGATGATGACGACGTTGTTGTTGTTGTTGTTGTTGTTGTTGTTGTCTAACTGGCATACATTTCCACAGAAAGCGAGAGTACCGGTTTATGGAGATGTTTGATTATAACCCTTCCACGTTCAGCATCCGTTCTCAAGGGATTCATGATTTCTTTAACCCTTTCACTCCTGCACTTTATCCACCAGCTTTCCTGAAAACTGGTGGAAACTGGCGAGTAGGGCGCAGGACTGAAATGGTTAAATCAAATGAAGCAGTTTGAAGTTTGTTTATCCAAAAGGGGATTCACTGCACTGAGAACAATTCCATATGCGCTCCATCCAAATCTGTCAGCAATCAGGTGGCAGGCTCCCTATGCCTGCGCAAAACCTATGTCTTCCATGTGGGGGTGGGTGAGGAGCCTGACACCACCAGAATGATGGAAACATTAAGATGGGCGAAGCGGCCTGTGTTTCATGCTGCGGACTGGGACTGAACTCGACATATCGGGTCTTTAGTCCAACAGTTTTATCAGACAAACCAACCAGATCGCAAAACAAAACAAAAGAAAAGAAAAGAAAACAAAACAAAACAAAAAAAACCAAACAAAAAAACAAAACAAAAACCAACCACCAACCGACCGACCGACCGACCAACCAACCAACCAACCAACCAACCGACCGACCGACCAACAAACCAGCCCACCAACTCACCAACCAACCAACCCATCCACCCACCAACCAACCAACCAACCAACTCACCAACCAACCCACCCACCAACCAACCAACCAACAAACCAACCAACTAACCCACCCATCAACCAACCAAGCAAGCCCGCCCCAGGATGGAACCCTCAACCCCTGCCATATGGCGCTCTAACGAGTGAGCTAATGACCCCACCAACCTGCAGTGAGTGGCTATAGCACCAGGGCCACTCTCTCTTTAAGGCCGGTCTTTTCTCTGCGTCGAATGAAAAGTCCCTTAAAATGTCCAAGGATTCTACAGTAAATGGATTTCCACTTAAGCTAAACTTTCTTCTCCTTTCTTTCTTCGGTCATTCCATTTTATTTCCTCCTTTCTTTCTTTTTCTTTCTTTCGTTATTCTTTCTTTCTTTCTTCAGTCATTCGATTTTATTTCCTTCCATTTTCTCAGCCATTCGTGGCTTGATTGAGTTGCCTTTTCATCTTAAGACCGGCCATAATTCCTACTGGGGTCGTTCATGTTCGTTGCTCTCTTTCTGTCGCTGTCTCTGAGTGTCTCTGTCGCTCGCGCATCCTATCATTTGAAGTGATGGTAGATCTTTCAGACAAAATGCCATCGACTACTAGCAGGCGTAAGTGAGAGTGTGTAGGTGTGCATGTCTGTTTGTGCATCTATGTCTATGTCTCTAAGGCTGCCGGGCCATAGACACTCACGCTTCATGTCTCACGCCTCATGCTTCACGCCTCACGCGTGAGTGGCAAACTGAACAGACGAGGTCTCTCTTGCGCGGGGGGGCCATTCAACTCCACTCACACTTCACGCTTCAGCGTTCACTGTTCACGCGTGAACGGAGAAGTGGGACTTTTCACTTTTTTCGATGCGTGAAGTTGAAGTTCCTGGTTACCATTGATCATTTCGATTCTCCCCACATGCAGAATGGATGACTACAAAGAAAAATTGACCGAGTTGGTCCGGGCAAGGCCCCTCCTCTGGAATCCACGTGTGCCTGACTATAAGGACAAAGATAAAAAAAAAAAACCCACAAGTTTGGGAAGACTTGGCGAAGATTCTGAACGAACCCAAAGTTAAGGAGATGATGGAATGTAGGGTGGAATTCTCCTCGTGATTCTGTAAGGAATAAATGTTCTCAGCACCATATGCTTTGTCTCTTTCGCTTCCTCTTTCTGAGCAAGAGCAAAATCAGGAGGTCTTCTTCGTCGGAAGAATCCATCTTCGGAAAAAGAAACAAACCACAAATATTGTCTCTGATCAATTGAGCCAACAGCACTGTATTCTGGCACCGTCAACACAAAACAGACACGTGAGCAGTGAGGCGTGAGCTCCTGTGGCCCAGTGCATGAAATGTGAGGCGTGAAGCATGAGTTTCTTTGGCCCAGCAGCCTAAGAGAGAGAGAGAGAGAGAGAGAGAGAGAGAGAGAGAGAGAGAGAGAGAGAGAGAGAGAGAAAGAGAGAGAGAGAGAGTGTGTGTGTGTGTGTGTGTGTGCATATCGGTGCGTGTGTGTGAACAAGAACAATCACCATTGCTTGTTTGTTTCTTTGTGTCTATGTGTATGCATGTTTTTCTCTCTCGCTCTCTCCCTCTGTGAGTGAATATGCGTGCGTGTGTGTGCGCGCGCGCGGCGCGCGCGCGTGTGTGTATGTGTGTGCGTGTGAGCGCGCGCGCGTTCATATCTGTTCATGAGTGTGTGCATGCATGCGTTCGAACGTGTGTGTGTGTGTGTGTGTGTGTGTCCGTGTGTGTGCGTGCACGTATGTGTGTATATATATGTGTGTGTGTGTGTGTGTGTGTGTGTGTGTGTGTGTGAGAGAGAGAGAGAGACAGAGACAGAGACAGAGACATAGAGAGATGATGATGATGATGACGATGAAACAGCTCTTCATTTATGGACATGAATGCATGCATGCATCCACCCATCCACCCATTCATCCACCCATCCATCCATTCATTCATCCATGCATGCATGCATGCATGCATGCATACATACATACATACGTGCATGCATACATACATACATACATACATACATACATACATGCATACATGCATACATGCATACATATATGCATACATACATACATACATGCATGCATGCATACATACATACATATATG
>CM060306.1:105617116-105639616 GCA_030674185.1 Monoplex corrugatus | reverse complement strand
TCCATGATTTAGATCATAGCTCCAGGTCGCACTTTTGCCTAACTTAAAAAAAAAACAAACCCAAACTTTTCCATGGTTTAGAAGGTCATGGAGAGACCGATTACATTTTGGCAAATTCTTAGTTATTAAGATCACAGGTGAAGGTTTCAGCCCACACAGAATCCTACCTGAGGGAGAACTCGTCTACGCAAACTCTATGGCATAATATCTTTACACTGTGCATATACGAAGTAAAGTTTGATCACTTTTCTCTCTCTCTCTTACTTTCTATCTGTGTCTGTCTGTATGTCTGCGGTATCTGTCTGCCTCTCGATGTTGTTGCTGTTGTTGTAGTGTGTATCTCTCTCTCCCTCTCTCTCCCTCTCTGTATGTTGTGTGTGTGTGTGCCTGTGTGACCCGTCATCATCATCATCATCATCAGGTGCCCTGCCGCATGGCGATGGCGACCATGGACTTCCAACCATCTCTATCTCTCGTTGCCCCCAGCATCTCCTCCACCCTCCTCATCCCCAGCCACTCTGCAAGTCCGTCCAGCATTCTCTCTCTGGGTCTACCTGATGCTCTCTTTCCCTCCAGCTTTCCCGTTGTGACCAGGTGCTCCAAATCCCCCTTCCTCATAAAATGGCCTATAAATGTTGCTTGTCTTTTCCTAATCTTCCTTATGAGTGATCTACTTGTGTCTGCCTCCATCAAGACTGTCTCGTTTGTTTTCTTTGCTGTCCATGGAACTCTCAACATTCTTCTGAGAAACCACATCTCGGCAGCCTCGATCCTGCTCTGGCTTTGCTTGCTGACTGTCCACGCCTCACATCCGTACAACAGTACTGGTTCTATAAAACATTCAAGGACTCTCTTTCTGATGTTAATTGATAGGCATGTTGATAAGAATGCTTGTCATCTTCTTGAATGCTGTTTTGGCTTGGCCGATTCTGCCAGCTATTTCCGATGTGCATCTGCCGTCTGATGAAATGACCGTTCCCATGTATTTGAACGTATTAACCTGTGTCAAGGTTGTGCCATTTGCTGTTATTTTGCATGAGGGGATTTCATGGTTTTTACTGATCACCATGACTTCAGTTTTCCTGCTGTTTAGTTCCAACCCCTTACCTTTGCTTTCTATTTCTAGTATATTCACAAGGTTTTGTAGGTCCCTTTCATTTTCTGCAATTAGCACGGTGTCATCTGCGTACCGAATGTTGTTTATCAATTTCCCTCCAACCTTTAATCCAGGGTCTTCTTCTAGGTTTCTCATGATGTTTTCGCTATATAGTGAAAACAGATCTGGTGACAAAACACAACCCTGTCTGACTCCTCTTTTGATGTTTTGAAAAGAGCTTATATTGACCCGTCACACCACGATAAACATAGTCTTTTTCTTTTTGCTGTTTGTATGCCAAAAATGTACTTCCGTTATGTGCAGTTCTTGGAAAGTTAACTGATAATACTAACAATCATATTGATGACGATAACAGTAAAGGTATGACAGCAGCAATAACACTACTACTACAACCACCACCACCACTACTACCACTCATAATCATTATCATTATCATCACGTTTCTCCTAATAATAAATCATGACTTAAAGATCCATGATATGAATGTCTTCAAAATAAAAAAAATCAATATCATAAAAGAAACAATAACTCACCTGGTTTCTCCGATTTTCTAGCAAAGAGCGACCATACAGCTGAGCGTTCTTCAAACCAATGCCACAGAAGGCCAGGTAAGAAGCGAACACCTGCACACAAACAAACACACAGACATCATCATTAGTTGCAGCATCACCGTTATCATCATCATCATCATATCATCATATCATCATCATCATCATCATCATCATCATCATCATATATCATCATCATCTTCATCATCATATCATCATCATCAATTGTCGTAGATGCCACATCATTATTTATGTGTGTCTACGTCTCACTCTCACCACACCGAGTGTTACTTTTCTGTTGCTTTCCTAAGTCCAACATCAAGGACAAACTATTGACGCCAGCCGTTGTTTTTCCAAAACATGAAAAAGTCATTGGGGACCAGACGAAAAAAATCTGTATACTTGTTTCGTTTTGCTTTGTATTACACTGTTTCATTTATGTTCATCCTTTTTTTTTTCTTTTGTTCTATTTCATACGCCACTTTATTGACCATAGAATCTGGGACACCTTCACAAAGCTATGATGGAGACAACGATGGGGCTGATTATCATGATGCCAGCAAATTTTTTATCTAGGATTGAGACTGGGTGACTGAGCTGTACTCTCTATCTTTACTATCATGATAATATAGTCTTGCGTCGACCTAGGCCTGAAAAATACAGACACCTGCCGTGATTTAAGTAACACTCCTAATGGTTCATCCGTAAAGTGGATCAGACTCCACAGTGTTGTCTCAGTCTTTTCAACATGTCTACAGCACACTTGACTCTGGGTAGGAGTCGGTTTGGGCCGACAAATCCCACACAAAGATTTTGACAGGAATGATGGGATTCGTTCCACTCGGTAGTCCGTTGTGCTGAGCTGACCAGTGTACCACAAAGACTGGTCAACATTCTTAACTGTTAACATCGAAACTCTGTTTCTCTATCTCTGTCTGTCTGTCTCCCCGTCTGTTTCTCTGTCTGTCTTTACCATCTGTGTGTACTTGCCAGCGTGTGTATAGGGAACAACAACAACAACAACAACAACAACAACAACAACAACAACAAAATGTGTTGCCAAAGATTTCACGGTCGGTTTTTCAATGAGTTTTGGTACCACCCAGTATGATGTAGCGAACGCTAAGATATAACGGGCAGAACTTACTATTATTTTAGATCAGATCGATAGGTTATGTGAGAATGCTTACGTTAAGGGGTGATTTCTCAGATACAGGTCTTCTAGACATCTGTCTAATGAACAGATATCATGTGTATTGGAGAACTGAAATGACCAGTGTTAGGGATGATACAGGACCAGTGCTGATGATATGTTTAAGGCTTCTACCATGATCATTCTGGATCTTTTCCATATTACGGCATCAATGGTGTCAGTTTACATGGAATTCACTCTTGTTTTGGATCATGGAATTCATGCCAAGCGCGGAGACGTGATCTTGGGAAACTGAAACTAAAACTGAAATCACAAAAGATAGGACGACGACGACGACGACAACAACGACAGCAACAACTACGATGACAAAACCACCACCGTAACAATAGTAACAACAACAAACCACAACCACATACCAAAAATGAAGGTCTGTATTTCGAAAACACGTGTTAAAAGGCATGAAAGCCAAAGACAAAGAAAGAAAGAAAGAAATAAAGAAAGAAGGAAAGAAAGAACGAAAGAAAGAAAGAAAGAAAGATATTTCGAAAACAGTGTTAAAAGGCATGAAAGCCAAATAAAAAGAAAAAAAGAAAGAAATAAAGAAAGAAAGAAGGAAAGAAAGAAAGAAAGAAAGAAGAAAGAAAGAAACAAAAAAGAAAAAAGAAAGAAAGCAAGCAAAAAACAAAGCAAACAAACAAAAACACTGCTCATATGGTTCGAGTGGTCTGACCATTTATTAAACCGACAAACTGTGAAAAGTTCAAGAGACTGAGAAGATGACCCCTCCTGTCATGGAAAAGAAGAACATGGAAAAACAGCTTTCTGTAAGAGTAACGCAAAACACGCCTGAAAACTTTTGTTTCCAGTCCGACAATAAGCTAGATATAGTAGACAAAAACTCGATATTTTAATCACAGGTTCTTTTTCTCTGTGTCTGTGTTTCTTTAATGTCTGTCCGTCTGTTTCTCTGGTTTGTTGTTGTTGTTGTTTTTGTTCAGAACTGTTATTGTTATTACTGTTAAAAGCCCAGCCGACTGCGCAGAGCCACATCAGGGCTATAATCATCTAAACAAAGTACACCATACCTCACTCGTGAAAAAAAAAAAAAAACGCTTGGAAAAGAACACCAAGCACACATATCAATGCATTCTCGTACATAATCTAATGATATGCCCCTGGCGTTGACCACTGTTCAATTTATCACCAAGGGATTAAAATATCAACATAACTACGGACAGTAAAATATATACACAGACGGGCCTAACTTACCTAAAATTGCTTCTGCACGTCACATTTTCTTAAAGACAAGATGCACTTAATACATGTACCTAATTATCAACCCCAAGTATTCATTAAAGTTGACAAAGAAATACACACACGCGCATACGTGCACAAAGGCACATACACACACAGATACATATTTGTCTATATATAAACTCAGAGACACAGAGAGAGAGAGAAAAAAAAAGTGAGAGAAAGAGAGAGACATAAACAGACAGAAAGAGAGAGAGAGAGAGAGAGAGAGAGAGAGAGAGAGACAGAGAGAGAGAGAGAGACAGACAGACAGACAGACAGAGGGACAGAGTACTTCCAAGAATCATGCAGTACTCGAATCGGATAATGTCATTTTAGACCTGGGCAAGGTTATCTCCAATTTTGTAGTGGGACACACTAATCCCCACCCCAGGTGCCGGATGGCTGATGGCGAAAGGCGGATGACCTTCAGACAGGGAGATTAGCTGTGAAATAAGCCAGGATTGTCTGGACAAATAAGCAGTGCAGGACTAACTAACGACGGTTACTAACACGACGGGGAGGGGTAGCCCTAGGCATTGCTGTCTTACAAAATATACCATGATTTTTTTTCAACATGTCTAAAAATGGACCCCATCAGGCGGGTTTATTACGGGTCAGCGGAAGCCCCAGCCCCCTTGCGCAAACAGGATAGGTTCCTTTGGCCATGAGTGAAAGGCAGGCTAGCTCTGCAGGAAACCTAGAGGGCTGAAGATACAGGTACCAGGTCTGCAGGCGACTAGTAACAAACCATGGTACCAAGCAACATAACGCTAATTTACACAAGGTCAACAGCGTCAGACGACCACCAAGGTCAAGCAAGCAGGAACTAGAAAAAACAACAACATTATTTATCAGTATGTCATCAACTCGAGTTCTTGTGCTGTCTCCCGAGTTCATTCATGTCCATTTTCTTCTGTTGGGTTGCTTACTATGAATTCATTTACTTTTGTCCACTCAATAAATTTCTCTCCCTTTTCATTTCGCGTTGCCAAAGCCATGAGGTCCAACTACGTCATCTGCTTTTCCTTTGGCCCTAAAATCTCTCATTAGGATTGTGTCGTCCTCTGATTTACACTGAGCCTTGGAAGTCTCTAATTCTATAAAGAAGTTGTCAATTTCTTCCTCAGTATTTCCGGGTATTGGTGCACATATTTGGACGATGTTGTTATCAAATGGCTTGCCTTCAATCTAACTAGTAAAACCGGTCTGATGTACGAAAAATAAACTTTGAAGCTCAGTTTTGATTTTCCTTGGGTTTCAAGGACCGTTTATGGAAAATTTGTCTCTGAAGTATTGGTTAACAAACAAACAAACAAACAAACAAACAAACAAACAAACAAATGAATGAATAAACAAATACACGAACAAACAAATAAACAAAGCGCTTTGCTCGTGTAAGACCGATTACTTCTGATTGCTTTTCTTCTTAGGTCATTCCTGTTCTTAGGTCATTCCTGTTCTTAGGTCATTCCTGTTCTTAGGTCATTCCTGTTCTTAAGTCATTCCTGTTCTTAGGTCATTCCTGTTCTTAGGTCATTCCTGTTCTTAGGTCATTCTTGTTCTTAGGTCATTCCTGTTCTTAGGTCATGCCTGTTCTTAGGTCATTCCTGTTCTTAGGTCATTCCTGTTCTTAAGTCATTCCTGTTCTTAGGTCATTCCTGTTCTTAGGTCATTCCTGTTCTTAGGTCATTCCTGTTCTTAGGTCATTCTTGTTCTTAGGTCATTCCTGTTCTTAGGTCATGCCTGTTCTTAGGTCATTCCTGTTCTTAGGTCATTCCTGTTCTTAGGTCATGCCTGTTCTTACGTCATTCCTGTTTTAGGTCATTCCTGTTCTTAGGTCATTCCTGTTCTTACGTCATTCCTGCTTAATTTCGTATGTTGTGCTCGTCTGCTTTGGGGATGTTCAGTTTATTTGTGATCTTATTTTGAGACCTTTCATTTTCTATAATTCAAAATCTTGGCTTTGTATTACGCACTACAGATGCCGAAAATTGCAAGGAAATTTAATGAGAAATTGAAATTCAAAACAACCAGCTACCAACCAGTCAAACAAATAAGCAAGCAAGCAAGCAAGCAAACAAGCAAGCAAGCAAGCATTCGAAAACATGTTGTCAAGCCTTTTTGCGCATCTCATGTAACTACAACGAATGACACTCCAGACAATAAGTCCGTACCATTTTCATAAATCACTATTCTTTTTCAGTTCTGTCAGACACGAATTTGAGATCAAAAAGCTGCAAAATTGAAAAAAAAAAAAAATTCCGCAAACACGCAAACGGAAAACAAAACCACAAGAAGACTACCGAAATTGTAAAAACCTACACTTATCCTGAATTAACCAAATGCTCACCACGAAAAGCTTCAGACATTCGCTCAACAAATAAAAAAAACGTTCTTTGAATTATGGTTCCATACCTGATGAGGAGGGAAAAAAACGTAAAAAGGCAGCATTTTTTTCATGAGAAAATTTGAGGTACAGTTTCCTACAATTACCATCTATAATCATGCACGTTGTAAAAACAGTAAAATAAAATAAAAGTTTAATGCAATGAAAGAAAGAACAACTCCAAACAAAGACACAAACAGAAACCTAAAATAAATGGAAGATTTAATGCACTTCAAGAAACAAATACAAAAATGAAAACCTTTTGAAAACATCTCAGATCTAAGGGCTGATGGAAACTCTACGAGAAGGATGAAAACACAATTGCAATATCAAAATTCATAAAAATTTTCCTTTTTTTTATATCTGAAGACGTTTCGACAGAGAATTATACAACTGTTTTTTTTGTATTTTCGGTTTTGTTCTCCTTTTCGTCCTGAATGTTGTTGTCGTCTTCCTGGTATTTTTATACACTTGATGGCGACAGCTGCATTGTTAAACTGAATTGACAATCTGGCGCCTGTCCCTTCATCTGGTTAAATAAGAGGTGATCTTCAACTTGTGCTAAAAACGTGAGCATGTCCGTCTCTTGAATTAAACAAGCGTTCGGCTCTCGTTGATTCTGTTTGAATTCCATCAGATTTTGTTTTGTTGTTGTTGTTGTTGGTTGTTGCTGTTGTTCTATACTTTAACATTATTATTCATTCATTTTTTTAAAATTCGCTTATTCATGTTTTGTTGTTATTGTTGTTCTATACTTCAAAATTATCATCGATTCATTTATTTTTTAAAATTCATTTATTCACGGTTAAAGACAAGACACAAATTCAGAAGGGATGTATTTATTGCAGCCATGGAAAATGGTGCCAAGATAGTGACAGAGATTAAGCGATAAGAATCTGAGTGACCTGGCAGTGATGTTGAGATAGCGGCGAAGTATTCAGCGACGGAGGAACTGTGTGACATGACAATGTTGTAGGGATGGTGGTACTGTGGTTCAGCAAAGGGGGAACTGTGTGACATGACAATGTTGTAGGGATGGTGGCAGTGTGGTTCAGCAAAGGGGGAAGTGTGTGACATGACAATGTTGTAGGGATGGTGGTAGTGTGGTTCAGCAAAGGGGGAAGTGTGTGACATGACAATGTTGTAGGGATGGTGGTAGTGTGGTTCAGCAAAGGGGGAAGTGTGTGACATGACAATGTTGTAGGGATGGTGATAGTGTGGTTCAGCAAAGGGGGAACTGTGTGACATGACACTGGTGTGGAGATGGTGGCAGTGTGGTTCAGCAAAGGGGGCAATGCGTGACATGACAGTGGTGTGGAGATGTTGGCAGTGTGGTTCAGCAAAGGGGGAACTGTGTGACATGACTCTGGTGTGGAGATGGTGGAGTGTGGTTCAGCAAAGGAGGAACTACGTGACATGACACTGGTGTGGAGATGTTGGCAGTGTGGTTCAGCAAAGGGGAAGTGTGTGATATGACACTGGTGTGGAGATGTTGGCAGTGTGGTTCAGCAAAGGGGGAACTGTGTAACACGACAATGTTGTAAGATGGTGGCAGTGTGGTTAAGCAAAGGAGGAACTATGATATCTTTGACAGAAGGGGGTGCGCTGGTTCTGGTGGCGCTGATGATTTCTTTTCTTACTGTCTTTTCTTCTGTTTCTTCTGCTTTTCTTTTACTTTCATTTGATTTTGGCTCGGTGAATTCAGATAAGGCTCCTTAAGGCCTGTCCGACAGGGAAATAGGTTTTTCGCATCCTAAGTGGTTGCTTTATCCACCAGGTCATATAATCCATCCACTATGACGTCTGCCTCAAGAAGTGAACATGTGCACGGGCTTAAACAACATCATGAGGGAGTGAGACAGAGAGGTGGCTGGGCCATGTCCTTCGGATCAACAAGGCCAGACATCCACACGCTGCCCTCAGATGGACGCCATCAGAGAAGAGGAAAAAAGGCAATCCACTGGGCACACGGCAAATAATTATTGAGGAAGAGATGAAGGCAGCGGGCATGACGTGGAATAGTCAGCTGGTTCGCTCAGGAGCGACAGTGATGGCTGGGGAAGATTCAAAGACATCTTATGTTCCATCCAGAGTGAAGAGGATTAACGAATTAACCGACTTGTTTACTTTTGATTTTCCATAAAGAAATCGTGGCATTTGTGACACAGCATATACATATACCACCCACATCTTCTCTCTTGCTGTCTGTCTCTCTCATACAGGCACATAAACAACAACAACAACAACAACAACAAAAGATTTGTTCCTTTGAGTAAGTGTGTGTGTGTGTGTGTGTGTGTGTGTGTGTGTGTGTGTGTGTGTGTGTGTGTGTGTGTATGCGTATGTGCGTGCCTATGTGCGCGTGCTGCATTTTCTTGTGTATGTGCGAGTGTACGTACCTAAATACGGTCAACGCCTGCATCTTAACAAGATCACTTTTTTTCTCTTCCACTCTCTTATTGTGAATCTCTTTTCAACACACACACACACACACACACACACACACACACACACACACACACACACACACACACACACACAAATACGCACACAAACAAACAAAACAAGAAACACACACAAATACACACACAAACAAACAAAACAAGAAACACCATCAAACAATCAAAAAACAAAACAAAAACAAAAAACAAAGAAAAAGGAGAGTATTAATTTTCAAATCTTTTGTTGGGTCGCTGGAACAACTCCCATATGCATTGTAACAGACAAGTGGGCTTTTACGTGTATAGCCGTTGTTTTGGACCCAACCTTCATGGCAGTCATACTCCTGTGTACTTACTGGGTGTATCCGTATTTCCATAGTATCCGTATTTCCATAGTATCCATATTTCCATAAGCCGCTGAACAACGGCAAAGTTTATAGGACATGTCATAATCATCATCAAGTGCCTTGCCACATGGCGTTGGCGATCATGGCCCTCCATACTTATCTATCCCTTGTTGCTGCAAGCACATCCTCCACCCTCTCTGTCTTCAGCCACTCTGCAAGTCTGTCCATTATTTTTTTCCCTGGGTCTACCTGGTGCTCTCTTTCCTTCCAGCTTTCCTGTTGTGACCAGGTGCTCCAAATCCCCTTTCCTCATAAAATGACCTATAAATCTTGCCTGCATTTTCCTAATCTTCCTTATGGATGATCTTCTTGTGTCTGCCACCGTCAAGACTGTCTCGTTTGTTTTCTTTGCTGTCCATAGAACTCTCAACATTCTTCTTAGAAACCACATCTCGGCTGCCTCAATCTTGTTCTGGCTTTGTTTGTTGGCTGTCCACGCCTCACAACCGTATAACGTTATCGGTTCTATATAACATTCAAGAACTCTCTACCTGATGTTAATTGATAGGCATTTGTTGGTAAGAGTGCTTTTCATCTTCTTGAATGCTGTTTTGGTTTGGCCGATTCTGCTGGCTATTTGTGACAGGACATGTAACATCCGTATATTCTATGTTCGATGTGCGTATACACACGGAGAGGACCCGGGCACAAGCAGGTCTGAACATATACTGACACGGGAGATAGGAGAATAAATCTCCACCTTTTCCCCACCAGGCGGTAGTCAAGCAGATTCGAACCCACATCTTCCAGTTGAAACACTAGTATTCTGACCACTAGACTCTCACATCATCACATATCTCAATCTGAATCATCCATCAAGTTTTGATTTAGTCTGTCACCTGTTAATGGACAGACTTCAAACCCTTCAGGCAAGGAGACATGGTCCTCGTGTCTGTCTTCTTCTTTCTTTTCTTCTTCTTCTTCTTCTTTCTTTTTCTTCTTCTTCTTCTTCTTTCTTCTTCTTCTTCTTCTTCTTCTTCTTCTTCTTCTTCTTCTTTCTTCTTCTTCTCTTCTTCTTCTTCTTTCTTCTTCTTTCTCTTTTTCTTTTCTTCCTCTTATTTTTGTACTTCTTTCTCTTGTTGTTGTTGTTGTTGTTGTTGTTCTTCTTCTTCTCCTCCTCCTTCTTCTTCTACTTCTTCTTTTTCTTCTTCCTCTTGTTTTTGTACTTCTTCCTCTTGTTGTTGTTGTTGTTGTTGTTATTATCGTTGTTGCTGTTGTTGTTGTTGTTCTTTCTTCTTTTTCTTCTTCTTCTCCACCTCCTCTTTCTTCTCTCGGTACCGTTTTGCTGGGGATGCAGTACACTTAAACTTGGCACGGAGACATAAACACAGACACATAAGAATCACTAGATAAAGAAAGCCTGCATGTGGTGTATGATCCAAGGACTCGGAGAAAGGTGGAGAATATATGAAAGACTCATAAAAACAAAGAGAATGAAAACAGGAGAATCAGGACGGGAAAGCCATTCTAATAATCTCCCTTTCTACACATAAATGTTTTGATTCCTATCAGAAAATCCCGATTTTGTACTTCTCGAGGTCACTGAGACCACTAAGAAGCATTAGATGAAATAAAACTAATGAAGCCAAGCCAAAACAATGAAAACATGAAATTAAAACATTTTCAGAAGTTCGTAACAAAGTGCTTTCCCACAAATTGCTCAAAGTGTTGAATCTGGGTACTTTTTACCCATATTTTGATATTGACCTTACCGCCATAACTTCCAAACTTAGAATTTGCCACTCCTCAACAGCCATCATCAGTGACCAGAATTTGGCAAAGATCTACTAAGAAACAGATAAGAATAAACTACTCACATTTTTTGTCACATACAAAGACAAAAGACACACTTCTCCCGGGTCGATATGAAACAATCTCCATTTCTTTTTAATGAAAAAGAGACACTGAAATACAAAGAAAGACTCTTAGCCGATATACAGAGTGGAGCGAAGTTTGGAAAAAAATAAAACCAGTTTTGAGTTATATAAAGATATGTTTCCTAACGTTACTGCTGTTAACTAACCTAAGAAAGACAACTCGCTTGGCCATGCTCTACAACGTTCACAATAACACCGTTGATACTGAAGGCATCAAAAATAATCTTACACACCACCACCACCACCACCACTACCCACATAACGACGCAACTATGATGGCACAAACAACAGTTTTTGCAGCCACACTGCGGAACCCAATACCAGCATTTTTGCTTTCATGCCGAGAACCATCACAGACTGGAACGACCGGCTCCAGAAAGTCATAGAGGCCTGGATGACTTACGCTTTTGTGTCAAGAGCCTTCAGACTATAATGATAAAATACTGTTTTTGGCACCTCAGAGCTCCTTTACAGTGACAGAATAATCGACATGACGATCGCAGTCTCTTAACAAAAAGAACAAAAAAAGGAGGCGGAGGAAGAAGAAGAAGAAGAAGGAGGAGGAGGAGAAAAAGAATAAGGACAAGGAGGACGAGGAGGAAAAGAGGCAGAAGAATCATCATCATCACCACCAGCAGCGGCAGAAAAAGAAGAAGAAGAAGAAGAAGAAGAAGAAGAAGAAGAAGAAGAAGAAGAAGAAAGAAGAAGAAGAAGAAGAAAAGAAGGAGGAGGAGGAGGAGGAGCAGAAGAGGACAAAGAACAAGAAGAAAAATGAGAGGAGGAGGAGGACAAAGTGAAAGAGAAGAAGAAGAAGAAGAAGAAGAAGAGAAGAAGAAGAAAGAAGAAGAAGAAGAAGAAAGAAGAAGAAGGAAAGAAGAAGAAGAAGAAGAAGAAGAAGAAGAAGAAGAAGAAGAAGAAGAAAAGAAGAAAAAACAGAAACAGAAGAAGAAAAGGAAGGAAAAGGAAGAGGAGGAGAAGGAGGAGAAGTAGGAGAACAATAAAATGAATCAGTAGCAACAGCAGCGCCAGAAGAAAAGAAAAGAAGAAGAAGAAGAAGAAGAAAGAAGAAGAAGAAGAAGAGAAGAAGAAAAGAAAAGAAGAAAAAGGACAACAACAACAATAAGAACAAATAGAAGTGTGCTTTACAAATTCAAAGTCAAATGTGTGTGTACTTTTTAGTGAATTTGCAACAATCATCGGTTTTCAAGGGAATCAGTATGACACGGTTTTAATATGTTACTTTGTCTTTTCATCTTTACTCTGGAGGCAGACACAAGTAGATCACTCATAAGGAAGATCAGGAAAAGACAGGCAACATTTATAGGCCATTTATGAGGAAAGAGGATTTGGAGCACCTGGTCACAACGGGAAAGCTGGAGGGAAAAAGAGCACCAGGTAGACCCAGGGAGAAAATGCTAGACGGACTTGCGGAGTGGCTGAAGATGAGGAGGGTGGAGGAGATGCTTGGGGCAACAAGAGATAGAGACAGATGGAAGTCCATGATCGCCAACGCTATGTGGCAGGGCACCTGATGATGATGATGATGACTATGTCTTTTGGGGAACGAATCAACCACGCTTTTTAAAATCTGACAAAAGTAAGGAGAACATAAAGAAATAAGAGACAAGCTATATTCGAGTTCACAATATGAAAACAAAATACAGTAAGCGTAGACAACTCTTTCCTTTTCTTCCTTGTAAGGTAGCAACGTCCTGTTTCGTTCGTGTCTGAACGGAATACACAGGCCATGTGACATTTACAGGAAGACAGGTTTGCAGAACACAGTCAAAGGGGAGCAGGCAGTTATTTTTCAGTCACAGCAGGACTTTGAAAAGCCCGATGCCTTTGTTCTGGGTTTACCTCTATTTCTGTTGCTGTCATTTATTTATAGTTCATTCTCTGGAGTTGCTAGCAGCGGATTTTAAAGTAGAGTGTCACGCAAGACATCAACAAAGTTTGAGGAAGAAGAAAAAATACTAACATAAAGACAAGAAAAAAGATGAAAAAATACACAAAACAAAACCCAACAAAAAAAAACAAACAAACGGAACAAAATAAGATAGTCAAGCCATTCTAACAATCGTCGTTTTTATACCAACATTACCAAAGAAAATCCAGATTTCATGCATCTCAAGATCACTGTCACCTTAACCCTTTGACTCCCGCACCCTGTCCACCAACTGCAAAAACTTAATTCATTGATTCCCTCATCCTATCCACCAACTTCCTGCAGGAAGCTGGTGGATAGGGTAAGGGAGGCAAAGGTTATGTTTTTGCTTTGCTTGCATGGTGACAATGTAGATACTGATGGACAGGGTGCAGGAGTCAAAGGGTTAAAGACGTTCGAGTTGAAAGAAAACTCGACGAGAAGCTATGACAATGGTAAACTGCCACAACAGATGACAGATTTTTTGGTCCGTGGGACCTTGATCTCGATACGTTGTTCTCAAAGCTTATGTGTTCGTGACTCCTCAACGCTCCATACCTTTTACCCCAAATTAGGTTAAGATCCATCTAGCTGTGTAAATCTTGCTAACACATTATGGCAACCGACATCCATCCAGCTGTGTAAATCTTGCTAACACATTTTGTCAACCGACATCCATCTAGCTGTGTAAATCTTGCTAACACATTTTGTCAACCGACATCCATCCAGCTGTGTAAATCTTGCTAACACATTATGGCAACCGACATCCATCCTGCTGTGTAAATCTTGCTAACACATTTTGTCAACCGACATCCATCCAGCTGTGTAAATCTTGCTAACACATTTTGTCAACCGATATCCATCTAGCTGTGTAAATCTTGCTAACACATTTTGTCAACCGACATCCATCCAGCTGTGTAAATCTTGCTAACACATTTTGTCAACCGATATCCATATAGCTGTGTAAATCTTGCTAACACATTTTGTCAACCGATATCCATCTAGCTGTGTAAATCTTGCTAACATATTTTGTCAACCGACATCCATCCAGCTGTGTAAATCTTGCTAACACATTATGGCAACCGACATCCATCCTGCTGTGTAAATCTTCGTAACACATTATGGCAACCGACATCCAGCCAGCTGTGTAAATCTTCGTAACACATTATGGCAACCGACATCCAGCCTGCTGTGTAAATCTTCGTAACACATTATGGCGACCGACATCCATCCTGCTGTGTAAATCTTCGTAACACATTATGGCAACTGACATCCATCCTGCTGTGTAAATCTTCGTAACACATTATGGCGACCGACATCCATCCTGCTGTGTAAATCTTCGTAACACATTATGGCAACCGACATCCATCCTGCTGTGTAAATCTTCGTAACACAATTATGGCAACCGACATCCATCCTGCTGTGTAAATCTTGCTAACACATTATGGCAACCGACATCCAGCCAGCTGTGTAAATGTTCGTAACACATTATGGCAGCCGACATCCATCCTGCTGTGTAAATCTTCATAACACATTATGGCAACCGGCATCCAGCCAGCTGTGTAAATCTTCGTAACACATTATGGCAACCGACATCCATCCTGCTGTGTAAATCTTCGTAACACATTATGGCAACCGACATCCAGCCAGCTGTGTAAATCTTCGTAACACATTATGGCAACCGACATCCAGCCAGCTGTGTAAATCTTCGTAACACATTATGGCAACCGACATCCAGCCAGCTGTGTAAATCTTCGTAACACATTATGGCAACCGACATCCATCCAGCTGTGTAAATCTTCGTAACACATTATGGCAACCGACATCAATCCAGCTGTGTAAATCTTCGTAACACATTATGGCAACCGACATCCAGCCAGCTGTGTAAATCTTCGTAACACATTTTGGCAACCGACATCAATCCAGCTGTGTAAATCTTCGTAACACATTATGGCAACCGACATCCAGCCAGCTGTGTAAATCTTGCAAACACATTATGGCAACCGACATCCAGCCAGCTGTGTAAATCTTGCAAACACATTATGGCAACCGACATCAATCCAGCTGTGTAAATCTTCGTAACACATTTTGGCAACCGACATCCAGCCAGCTGTGTAAAAATCTTGCTAACATATTATGGCAACCGACATCCAGCCAGCTGTGTAAAAATCTTGCTAACACATTATGGCAACCGACATCCAGCCAGCTGTGTAAAAATCTTGCTAACATATTATGGCAACCGACATCCAGCCAGCTGTGTAAAAATCTTGCTAACACATTTTGGCAACCGACATCAATCCAGCTGTGTAAAAATCTTGCTAACACATTATGGCAACCGACAGACAAACGGACATACACAGAACATCCACACCGGGGTAATATGAAATAACCTCCCTTTTTTTTTTTTTTAAAGAAATGGGGATATTATTAAGGTACGCTTGAAAAGTGAAGACCAAGTGACAGAAAGAATAGAAAGAACTTGCATTTCATTTTAAATTAACAGTGAAAATCCAGCCGGCTCCAAGACTAATTCAGGGCTGTGATATTACACGCGTGTCAAATCCAAACGATCAAGTCAGCTTCATAGTACATGAAAATAACCGGACAAAATGCGCCCCAACCAATTCACAGCCAAACCATCCACACTTACAAGTTGGGGGGGGGGGGGGTTGAGAGAGAGAGAGAGAGAGAG
The DNA here is from genome assembly GCA_030674185.1 of Monoplex corrugatus. NCBI lineage: Eukaryota > Metazoa > Mollusca > Gastropoda > Littorinimorpha > Ranellidae > Monoplex > Monoplex corrugatus. The sequence goes on along the minus strand of CM060306.1, from coordinate 105,623,772 downwards.
AGAGAGAGACAGACAGACAGACAGAGACAGAGACAGAGACAGATAGAAACACCTACAGACAGAGACAGACAGAGACAGAGACGGAAACAGAGAGAAACTAGACATAACAATACCCATGTTGATTTCCCACAGCTGATAAACATAGAGGATATCCCTTGAAAAAATATCCCTCTAAATTATTAAGGGTTATGGTTAAGGGTAAGTTAAGGCTTCGGTTTTAACTTTTGCAGGAGGCTGGTTGATACGGACGAGAGAGAGAGAGAGAGAGAGAGAGAGAGAGAGAGAGAGAGAGAGAGAGAGAGAGAGAGAGAGAGAGAGAGAGATGGACAAACAGACAGAAACAGAGAGAGGAAAGAGATATCCAAAATGACAGCAAATGTGGCTCATGAGACAGACTGCGTCTTTCGTGTCGATCTGCACCACGACAAAGTGATTAAGGGCAAGAAGATGGATGGGAGGGAGAAAGAGAGAGGAAACGAGGAAAACAAAACAAAACAAAACAAAACAAAACAGCAAAGGATGACAAAGGAGTAACAGGGAGAAAGTGAAAAGAAAGAAATCAAGAAAAAAAAAGAAGAAATAAAAAAGAAAAGAAAAGAAAACAATGACAGTAAAAGGAGAAGAAGAGGGAGGGAGGGAGGGTTTGAAAAAAAGATTCACATGTAAGTGAATGAAAAAGAGAAGGAGAATGACAAAAAACAGCCCCCCCCCTCCCTAAAAAAAATCAAACACAACAAAAAAAAACCACCACAAAATGTAAAAGATATTCAAGGTATTCTCATAATCTCCCCTTTAAGTTTCAGTTTGAATTTCTCAAGATGACGTCTCCGCGCTCGGAATGAATTCCATACGCACTATCGTCACAGGTGTCATGTGATGGAGAAAATCCAGAATGATCACGGCACAAGCGTTTAAAGCCTGCACATAAACCCAAGAGCTGGCCAGATCCTGAGGTCCAAACTAGAAAGTTCCATAACCCTGAGGTCGTAGGGGAGCGAGGTGACAGAGACCTCAACTTTTCCCGGGACCTGCACCACGATGCCGTCGCTCATCCCCTTTCAAATAACAGTAATTCAACAAACAAACAAAAATCCAGGTTCTGTCAACTTCAAGATCACTGTGGCCGTGAAGAAGCTTCAGCTGAAATAACACTTACTGCGCTGAGGACAATGATGAACTGTCACACAAAAGAAAACAAAGTTTTCAATAAGATTTCAAGTTCTCCAGAAAGAAAAGTGCTGCTCACATATCTTTCTTGAAAAGGCGCTTCAACCAAATTTTGTTAGTGGTGAATATCCATTCGGAATGTACTGAAAAAAAAATCTTGCAAAAGCATATTGGTGTGACAGACAGACAGACAGACAAAAAGACAGACACACATGAGACAGACAGACAAAAAGACAGACACACAGACAGACAGACAGGCAGGCAGACAGACAGACAGGGATAAATACACACACGCATACATTCTTTCCGAGTAATATGAGTATGAAAAGCAATGCACACACAACACACACACACACACACACACACACACACACACCACACACACACACACACACTCTCTCTCTCTCTCTCACTCACACACACATACACATCACAAAACATATACTCATATATATATATTTATAAATGTATATATATACACATACACACACGCACACACACACACACACAACATATACTCACACACATACACACTCATTCACACATACATACACATCACAAAACACACACTCATATATATATATACATGTATATATATACACATACCCCCGCAACACACATACACACACACACGCACACATCATCCCTCCCCAGGTAATATGAAATAATCTTCCCCGTCCTGAATTTGTTTTCATTTTTACATAAAAAAAAGGGGAGATTACAATGAAGGAAGAATGAGCAACAAAGGGCTCATCACTGTAATCCCCGTGCAAAAGATAATCTTGGAGATGAAACGGACGAAGCTCAAGATTAAAAAAAAACCCAACGGACCTGCAGAAGAGTGAGATAGAGGAAGAGGAGGAAGAATATGGAGAAGCAAATGTGAAGGACGAACGCACCCCCCCCTCCCCTTCCCGTGCACGAAAGTACAAACAACAACAACAACAACAACAAACAACAACAACACACACAGCACACACACATAAAACACACACACACATAAACACACACACACACACAAAACACACACACACACACACACACACACACACACACACACACACACACACACACACACACACACACACACACAACAAGAAGAAAACACATACAATTCAAATACAAGATGTGATGAGGACGACAAACATAGAGAAAGAAGTAGAAGAAGAAAAAGAAGGACGAAGAAGAGAAGAAGAAAAAGAAGAAGAAGAAGAAGAAGAAGAAAAAGAACAACAACAACAACAACAACAACAAGAAAACAAGAAGAACAAGAAGAAAAAGAAGAAGAGAAGTACAAGAAGAAGACGTAAGAAGAAAAGAAGAAGAGAAGTACAAGAAGAAGAACAAGAGAAGAAATAAAAAAGAGAGGTAAAAACAAAGAAAAATACAGAACAGAAAGAAAGAAAGAAAGAAAGAAAGAGGAGGAGGAGGAAGAAGAAGACAACAAAACAGAAGAGAAAAGAAGAAAGAAAGAAAAAGAAAGAAGAAAAAAAAAGAAGGAAAGTAAAAGGAAGAAGGAAGGAAGGAGGGAAGCAAAGAAGGAAGGAGGGCAGAAGAAAGAAGAAGAAGAAGAAGAAGAGAAGAAGAAGAAGAAGAAGAAGAAGAAGAAGAAGAAGAAGAAGAAGAAGAAGAAGAAGAAGAAGAAAAGAAGAAGAAAAGAAGAAGAAGAAGAAGAAAAGAAGAAGAAGAAGAGAGAAGAGAAATGAAGAAGAAAAAATGAAGAATGAAGAAAAGAAAAGAAGAGGAGGAGAGAGGAGAAAAGAAGAAAAGAAGAAGAAGAAGAAGAAGAAGAAGAAGAAGGAGGAGGAGAAGAAGAAGAAGAAGAAGAAAAAAAACAACAACAACAACAACAGCAACACACAAGGAAAGGACAGGAAACGTAACCAAACCAAAACAAAAAGTAAGGGAAAAAACAGTAAGTAAGGAGAAAGAAATAAAATAGACAGAAGAAGAAACAGAAGGCAGTGATGTTGCTGTGTTGATGATGATGTAGATGAAGAGAACAAAAACAAACACAAAAAAAACAAAACAAACAAAATTAAAAAAAAAAAACTGCGTGGATTGAAGAAACGCAGAGGAAGGAGAAAAAGAAAAAACGGTTGAAGAGGAAAAAGACAGGAGAAAAAAAAAAAAGAAACAAATATCAGTATTCATTTTTCTATGCAGCTCACGTGGCTGTGAAAAGTATTTAGTTGCAAAATAAATGTCACCTGAAAACATCGTCAAAGCCATAGGAACCAACTTTCAACCTAATTAATCATTCATCAAACTTGGAATGGCTGTGTGCACACGCTGCTTGCAAGCATGTAAACACACACAACACACACACACACACACACCACACAACACACACACACACACACACACACACACATGCACACACACATGCACACACACCCCACAACACTCACACAAACATATAAACACACATAAATACAAACTCAAATGCAAAACACACACAAACATACATAACCACACAAATAGACACATATAGACATATATACAATACACACACAAACACACACACTGACCCCCTCCCCCCAATCTTTCTCTGTCTGTGTCTCAAATACATACACTGCAGAAACACAAACGCACGCACACACACACACACACACACACACAACACACACACACACACACACGCACGCACACATGCACACACGCACTACACACGCAAAACACAAACACAAAAGCTCACACACACGAAACGAGCTTTGGGAAAAAAAAGTTTGTTGATAAACATGTCGACGGCAATACTGTGTTGTCTAAAAACTGGGAAGAGAGGGAAGAAGCAAATGAAGTAAGGGACAAAGTACATTCTATGACTAACAGTGAACACAGAGGAACATGATACGGCACAATTCAACCTGACAGTTACAACAATTTAATGTGACAAAGTGGAACATGATATGGCACAATTCAACCTGACAGTTATAACATTTAATGTGACAAAGTGGAACATGATATGGCACAATTCAACCTGACAGTTATAAATTTAATGTGGCAAAATGAAATATATATGACACGATTCAACCTGACAGTTACAACATTTAATTTGGCAAAGTGAAATATGATATGATACATTCAAACCTGACAGTTACAACAGTTAATGTGGAAAAGTGGAACATGATATGATACGATTCAACTGATTCAACCGACAGTTACAACAGTTAATGTGACCAAGTGGAAACATGATATGGCGCGATTCAACCTGACAGTTACAACATTTAATGTGACAAAGTGGAACATGATACGATGCGATTCAACTGATCAACTTGACAGTTACAACAGTTAATGTGACAAAGTGGAAACATGATATGATGCGAATTCAAACTGACAGTTACAGCAATTAATGTGGCAAAGTGGAACATGATAATTTATGATGCGATTCAACCTGACAGTTACAACATTAATGTGGCAAAGTGAAATGATATGATACATTCAACTGACAGTTACAAGATTTACTGTGACAAGGTGGAACATGATATGATGCGACTCAAACTGACAGTTACAGCAATTAATGTGACAAAGTTGAACATGATATGACATGATTCAACCTGACAGTCACAGCATTAATGTGACAAAGTGGAACATGATATGACATGATTCAACCTGACAGTCACAGCAATTAATGTAACAAAGTGGAACATATGATGTGATTCAATCTGACAGTTAATTTAACAAAGTGGAACATGATATGATGCGATTCAACTTGACATTACAACATTTAATGTGACAAAGTGGAAATGATATGATACAATTCAACCTGACAGTTACAAGATTTAATGTGACAAAGTGGAACATGATATGATGCGATTCAACCTGATTCAACCTGACAGTTACATTTAATGTGACAAAGTGAAATATGATATAATACGATTCAACTGACATTACAAGATTTAATGTGACCAAGTGGAACATGATATGATGCATTCAACCTGACAGTTAATGTGACAAAGTGGAACATGATATGTGCGATCAACCTGATTCAACTTGACAGTTACAACATTTAATGTGACAAAGTGAACATGATATTATGATACGATCCAACTTGACAGTTACAACATTTAATGTGACAAAGTGGAACATGATATGATGCATTCAACCTGACAGTTAATGTGACAAAGTGGAACATGATATGATGCATTCAACCTGACAGTTAATTGTGACAAGTGGAACATGATATGATGCCATTCAACCTGACAGTTAATGTGACAAAGTGGAACATGATATGATACAATTCAACTTGACAGTTACAACAAATTTAATGTGGCAAACTGGAACATGATATGATACGATTCAACATGACAGTTACAACATTTAATGTGGCAAAGTGAAATATGACATGACACCATTCAATTTGACAGCTACAACAGTTAATTTGACAAAGTGGAACATGATATGATAAGATTCAACCTGACAGTTAATGTAACAAAGTGGAACATGTTACGATACGATTCAACCTGACAATGAATGTAACAAAGTGGAATATGATATGATACGATTCAACCTGACAGTTACAACAGTTAATGTAACAAAGTGGAACATGATATGATAAGATTCAACCTGACAGATACAACAGTTAATGTAAGAAAGTGAAATATGATGTGATACGATTCAACTTGACAGTTAATGTGACAAAGTGGAACATGATATGATACGATTCAACCTGATAGATACAACAGTTAATGAGGCAAACTGATTAGCGTAAGGGACAACTGAACAGAAAGTCCTGGTTCAGTGCCCCCAAAATGTTATAAGACCATTCTTCGGACTCGCTGGGAAGACTGGAACCAGAGTCGTCTAGTCTTATCTACTTTACAGACACGTCCCTGAGAGTATTGCTGAATTTCCCTGACACACACTGCAGTGTGTCTGTATCTCTTATGCCTGGTTGACCCTAGATATATAAGGAATGCACGCGTAGAGCGCACCACAAGCCTTGTCATGCAGCCTCAGACCAATATGGAATTCCGCAGTATCATCACGATCACCCCCACTGTCATGACCAAAGAACTGTCAAAAGTTGTGCTACAATCTCTGGGCTTTCATGCCCTTTTCTCATCGTGACCTCAGTTTCTGTGGATCTGGAAGCATATTGAAGAGCGGACGTCAACGGCATGAGGGATAGTGACACAGGAACGGTGCAGAATTTGAGGCACAAAAAAAAACAAAAAAAAAAACAAAAAAAAACAACCCCAACTCCAACAAGCAACAGCAGCAGCAGCAGCACAACGCAACAACAACAAACAACTACCACCACTAAAACCATCACCACCGCCTCAACAACAACACCACCACCACCACCACCATCACCACCACCAATACCACCACAAACAACCAACTGCAACAATCCAAAACAACAACAACAACAACAAAATATGGAAAGACAGATCTATAGTTTTGAGGATGACAGATAAGCATACTGAACACCTTATTTTCATTATGTGGAGAAACAAGTTGGGAAGGGAGGAGAGGGTGGGATAAGG
>CM060306.1:105604616-105609616 GCA_030674185.1 Monoplex corrugatus | reverse complement strand
TTAGCACGGTGTCATCTGCGTATCGAATGTTGTTTATCAAGCAGTATTCAAAATTGAAATATGGGCGTCTTACAATTATTCAATGTTTTAGATAATTGCTACTATTAATACAATATCTGTATGGAAGGACAGGAACATCTCCATCAAACACAAGATCAGGCTCTTTAATCTTACGTACGCTAGTATATTTCATTTTTCTCTAAGTGTGTGAGACACGGGTCCTCAAAACGGATTTGGAAAGACGAATCCAACCCATGGAAATGAGATGTTATGGCAAGATACTAAACATCAGATGCACTGACCATATCACAGTGAACAAGTACGCCAAACCATCAAGCAGCACAATGGATCATATAAAAATCTGCTGACATCAGTTATAAAAAAGCCCCGTGGGATGCCAGAGACTCTTTCAGTATAAACTGTATCCCCACCTTCCGGAAATTGTGTACAAGAAATTTCCACTTTTCTGTCACTCTCTTTGTGTTTCGTTCTTCCTCCTTTGCTTTCTGTCATTTCTTCCTATCATTTTCTGCCTTGCTGGTACATTCACCTGGTTTGTTTTCCATAACGTCTTACATACTTTCTCGTAGGATTAATTATTGGGTACATGTGTTAAGTGCATTTTTGGCTCTAAGGAAATGGGATATGCAGAAGCAATTTTTGGTAATTTATGCCCGGTTTTATATATGTTTTAGTGTCATTAGTTGTGAGTTTAAATTTGTATTCAAGTATGTTTTATTAATCCCCTGTGCGATAAATTGGACGGAGTGGTCAACGCTAGGAGCATGTCCTTAGATTATGTGGGCGAATGCTTTGATATGTGTACTTAATTGTCTTTTCTTTTCTTTTTCCTGTTGAAGTATTGTGTACGTTTTGAAGTGGTTATAGTCCTGATATGGCTCTGTGCAGTCGGCTGGGCTTTAAACAAAAAGTAGCAGTCAAGAAAGAAAATTACCTTGGTATGGCCATGTAACCTGATCCTACGGCCTTACTTCATCAGTCATCCTGGGAATTGTAGAGCGAAACTTCTGAGGAAGAAAGACGGACGGGAAGACTGAAAACAGAACAAAACAAAACAAAACAAAACAAAAAAACTGGACTGACAATATTGCTGAACGGACAGAGAAAACATTTGCAGAGACCCAGGCTTTGGCACACAACCGACACAGCTGGAGGAATCTGGTGAACATTTGTTTTTAGTGTGGTGCCCCGATGACTCTTTACTGAGTTAAGGAAAAAGAAGAAGACGAGGCTCAAGATGAAGCTGTTTTGATTTTGTCATTCTTTTAATGTATAGGTATGAAAACGGTTACAATTCAAAAGAGAGAATCAGAGAAGCAGCAGGGCAGCCATCCCACGTCCAACAATGGCAGTGACCGTGGAGCAGTGGTCAGTGTAATGGACTAACGACAGGAAGGGCTGGGGGATCGAACCTCATCAGTCTTCAAAATCGTTGTAAATTTTCCGACCCTAGCTGTTTCTTGTCTTAGTCCTTTCGCTCCTTTTTACCATTGCAAGGGAAACAATCCTACTATACCCCTGTACGGGCTGTAAAAATGTACCTGTATTTACCCTACTTAGTAACGCAGCTACTGGCAGTCATCTTTCTGCTCTAACGCAAACTGCAAACTAAAGTAGAAGACAAGTATTTTGCTTTCACATCTATAAATGCAAGCAATGCTTGTGACATGTACTGACATTTACGCAAAAATATGTTTGCTGAACGCGACCAAAGAGGAAAATATCATTATTTCCAATCACAGTGGGACTTCAAAAACCCAAGGCCTTTGTTCTGGTATCAGGTATATTTCCGCTGACGTCATCTGTAAACACACCTGCGACAACCAGCTGTGCTGCTGCATGTCATGTGGGTTACCCACAAGTTCATCGGGGGAAAACATAATAAATGAAGGAAGAGATAAAAAAAAGAGTAAAAAACCTAAGAAAAGAAAAAAGAGAAAGAAACACAGAAATCAAAAAGAAAAACGGAGAGAGAAAGAGAGAGAGAGAGAGAGAGAGAGAGAGAGAGAGAGAGAGAGAGAGAGAGAGAGAGAGAGAGAAAGAAAGAGAGAGCGAGAGAGAAAAGAAAGGAAAAAAAAAAGAAAACAAAAAAAGACAGGAAAAGAAACAACGACAAGAAAAACGAACAAATAATCAAAGAAAGGGAAAGAAAGAAAGGAAGAAAGAAAGACAAAAAGAAAGAAAGAAAGAGAGAGAAAGAAAGAAAGAAAGAAAAAGAAACACAAAACATGGACTCCATTCCACTTTTCAGCACAAACTAGAGGTATCTTCTTAAACTTTTCTCATAAAGTAGGCAGTTACAGCCATGACAATAATTCTCTAATACATAAATGGATTCTTTTAGAAATAACAACAAATATCTTCTTACAGTCTTAATCAAATATACCCTGCGTATGATAAACAAAACAAGCAAGACAAAACTGGGACCTGGGGTTAGTGAAAAATGAGGACATATGAAGTAAAGACAATTAGAAAGAAAGAGACACTCACTAGGTCAGTTCTCGCTGTTCTACACTAACAAAGTCCACTGGCTCCAAAACGACGGGCAAACCATATCGGACTAGATCACCACACGACCTATTACTGTTGGAATTATTACTGTTGAATCTAATAATTTTTATTCCTGTAATCACAACTAGACTAACACTTTTTATACCTCTCATCACCGTTAAACAGAATAGGTTTTTTTACGACTCATAAAGTTTTAAACTTTATTAAACATAAACCTTCGACGTGGACAAGGCAGAACCCTGACTCTGAAGGCTGATGTTACGAATGATCTTGACCTCCTCGGCGTTTCCCCAGCAATTGTCATGAACATGAACAGCATCCAATTTTCACAGTTGATAAATATAATACATTTATTTCCATAAACGACACTGGTCCTAATACTTTCAGACCATACAATTGATTACGATTCAAACTTACAGTTTTTTAATCAACCACTTCACGTGGCCGAACAAGTTATCTTTTTCTTCTTTCTGTTTTCTGTCCACTTGTGTCATCATGGCTGTCGCAGGAATAAAGAATTAACGGTCAGCAGCGAGTGGAAGACCTGAAGTGGGGAATGTCATGTGACGTCAAGGTATCTTTTACGCCATTGACCTAGGGCTTTTATAGCTTGCCTCTAATCTTAATTCGGGCTAGTTGGTAGAACTACGGACTGAAGATCTGTATCTTGAGTTCAACCCAGGCCGCATCTTAATGTTTCCATCATTCTGGTGGTGCCAGCTTAGTGTTTGATAAGTCCCCTTTTCCCCTTACCCCGTTTCAAGACCTTGCCAACGCATAGCGTTTTGTGCAGGCTCAGAAAATCTGTCAGATAATTGCTGGCGGGATTTGGATGGAGCGCATATGGATCTGTCCGAGCGCAGTGAACGCCTCATGAAATAACTCCAATAACTTAAATCGAGACATCTTTCTGTTTCACGCTTGTTGGGCCATCTGGTGGGGTTTCATTCTGATCAGATGACCACATCGTTTAATTTTCTGTTGATGAATAAGATGGCAAGATTGGTACGGTTCCAAATATTTCTCTGATCTTACTATTTCAAATGGTGTCGCATCTGGTCTTGTTGACAATTCTTTTGAAAAACGCATTCCAAGGAGGCAATTTCGTGTTCAGGGACTTGGTCAGGATCCAGGTCTGGCACTATTATGTCATATCCAGGTCTGGCACTATTATGTCGGATGTGAGTATGATGTCGCGCCAGCAGGCAGCAAAAAGTGTGTGTGGATCCAGGTCTGGCACTATTATGTCAGGATCCAGGTCTGGCACTATTATGTAAGGATCCAGGTCTGGCACTATTATGTCAGGATCCAGGTCTGGCACTATTATGTCATATCCAGGTCTGGAACTATTATGTCAGATCCAGGTCTGGCACTATTATGTCAGATCCAGGTCTGGCACTATTATGTCAGGATCCAGGTCTGGCACTATTATGTCAGGATCCAGGTCTGGCACTATTATGTCAGGATCCAGGTCTGGCACTATTATGTAAAGATCCAGGTCTGGCACTATTATGTAAGGATCCGGATCTGACACTATTATGTCAGGATCCAGGTCTGGGACTATTATGTCAGGATCCAGGTCTGGCACTATTATGTCAGGATCCAGGTCTGGCACTATTATGTCAGGATCCAGGTCTGGCACTATTATGTCAGGATCCAGGTTTGGCACTATTATGTCTGGATCCAGGTCTGGCACTATTATGTCAGGATCCAGGTCTGGCACTATTATGTAAGGATCCAGGTCTGGCACTATTATGTAAGGATCAGGTCTGGCACTATTATGTCAGGATCCAGGTCTGGCACTATAACGTCAGGATCCAGGTCTGGCACTATTATGTAAGGATCCAGGTCTGGCATTATTACGTCAGGATCCAGGTCTGGCACTATTATGTCAGGATCCAGGTCTGGCACTATTATGTCAGGATCCAGGTCTGGCACTATTATGTAAGGATCCAGGTCTGGCATTATTGTGTCAGGATCCAGGTCTGGCACTATTACGTCAGGATCCAGTCCTGGCACTATTACGTCAGGATCCAGGTCTGGCACTATTATGTCAGGATCCAGGTCTGGCACTATTATGTCATATCCAGGTCCAGGTCTGGGACTATTATGTCAGGATCCAGGTCTGGCACTATTATGTCAGGATCCAGTTCTGACACTATTATGTCAGGATCCAGGTCTGGCACTATTATGTCAGGATCCAGGTCTGGCATTATTATGTCATATCCAGGTGTGGCACTATTATGTCATATCCAGGTCTGGCACTATTATGTCAGATCCAGGTCTGGCACTATTATGTCAGGATCCAGGTCTTGCACTATTATGTCATATCCAGGTCTGGCACTATTATGTCATATCCAGGTCTGGCACTATTATGTCATATCCAGGTCTGGCACTATTATGTCATATCCAGGTCTGGCACTATTATGTCAGGATCCAGGTCTAGCACTATTGTCAGGATCCAGGTC
>CM060306.1:105559616-105587116 GCA_030674185.1 Monoplex corrugatus | reverse complement strand
CCCTCTCTCTCTCTCTTTCTGTCTCCCACTCTTTCTTTCTCACTCACTGTGTCTCTTTATCTCTCTGTCTCTCCCTTTCTGAGAGAAACAATTTCACATTTTTGTCACCCAAACACAGAATGTGATCCAAAGTCATGGAGGCGCTACGTTAGAAGAATCCCATCATTACTATTCTCCCGAAACAAATAAAAGGGGGTCTTCCAGACATGAGACGTAGTGTCTTCCCCCACACTGCTCAATAAGACCTGTTTGATATTTTCCTTGGAAGATCGTGTCAAAAACCTTCTAGGTAACCTTCTTCTTTTCTTTGCAGCGTCCCACTTTTTTATTCTCAGATGCGTGTGTGCACGTTGTTTTGCCCACACTGTGCAGGCAATATGTTCCTGCACAGTCTGCATACTCCATCTTCGGTGGGCGTGCTTGCTGGTTGTTTTCACATTTCAATAAGTCATTAGGCATTAACAAGACTGATAGGATCTTGAAGTACATACTTCATGTTCAATGTTGATTTATTAACATGACTGGTAGGATCTTGAAGTACATACTTCATGTTCAATGTTGATTTATTAACATGATTGGTAGGATCTTGAAGTACATACTTGACGTCTAATGTTAACATGACTGATAGGATCTTGAAGTACATACTTCATGTTCAATGTTGATTTATTAATATGACTGATAAGATCTTGAAGTACATACTTCATATTTAATGTTGATTTATTAATATGACTGATAGGATCTTGAAGTACATACTTCATGTTCAATGTTGATTTATTAACATGATTGGTAGGATCTTGAAGTACATACTTGATGTTCAATGTTGATTTATTAACAAGACTGATAGGATCTTGATGTACATACTTCATGTTTAATGTTGATTTATTAACATGATTGGTAGGATCTTGAAGTACATACTTGATGTTCAATGTTGATTTATTAACAAGACTGATAGGATCTTGATGTACATACTTCATGTTTAATGTTGATTTATTAACATGACTGATAGGATCTTGATGTACACACTTCATGTTTAATGTTGATTTATTAACATGACTGATAGGATCTTGATGTACACACTTCATGTTTAATGTTGATTTATTAACATGACTGCTAGGATCTTGAAGTTCATACTTCATGTTCAATGTTGATTTATTAATACCCTGACAGGATCTTGAAGTACATACTTGATGTCTAATGTTGATTTATTAACATGACTGATAGGATCTTGAAGTACATACTTCATGTTCAATGTTGATTTATTAACATGACTGCTAGGATCTTGAAGTACATAGTTGATGTTTAATGTTGATTTATTAACATGACTGCTAGGATCTTGAAGTACATAATTGATGTTTAATGTTGACTTGGGAGATCGGAAAAATCTCCACCCTTTACTCACATACGTGGGAGGTACCTAGACAGGATTAAACCCAGACCTCCCCCACTGGAAGTGAGATGTCTTATCCATTTGACAAAGGCACCTGTCCAGGATAATCTATCTTCACCGCCATCTTCTTTGGTGGCGGACGTATTCCACTTTTACATTGAAACTAATGTACTTAAGATTATCTTCTTTTTTGACTTTTTCACACGTATGAACTGCTTGCAAGCTTTCGCACGCACTCACACAACACACACACACACACACACACACACACACACACACACACACACACACACACACACACACACACACATTCACACACACACACATACACACACATTCAGCAAACACACACACACACACGCAAAAACACACACACACACACGCAAAAACACACACATTCACGCAAACACACACACACACGCAAACACACACACACATGCAAAAATAAACAACAACAACAAAACACACATACAACAAACACACACATTTCAGAGTCAGTTTGGTTAGTCTGAAATGAACAATCTGTCTTCCCATCTCCAACACCACCACCACCCCTCTAAAAGAAAAGTTGAAAAAGAAAAAAACATTTTGTCAGCAGAGAGAGCTGGAGAATCAAAGTACAAATTGTAGCGTCTAGGACACGAACGTAATCGTTTAGATCAATGAAAGTGGACGACGAAAAGTTCACTCCACTTCCCTTTTGGCTGAAGTCGCCGTCAGACGGTTCAGACGGATCCATACATAACGCTTCACGCTACACTTACCGCGTTATGCACGGTCCTTAGTAACTCAGACAAATTCTGCAAACCTGCGTGAAAGGGCGAAGCTCTAAGCGCGCACAGACAAACACACACTGATAGGTTTGGATGGAGCGTATATTGTACGTGTGTTTGTCTGTGCGCGCGCGCGCGCATGGGACTGAATGGGATTCGAACCCACAACATTCCAGTCGTTAGTCCGCTGCGCTTAACCACTAGCGCCACAGTGGCTGGTAGGTTCGTAGGTTTGGAGGTGTGTTTGAAAAAACGAAATGATCGATGCGGGTTCAGTGACAGTGTGTTCCCGGAAGTTGAGGCGGGGGAGGGGGGAGAACCCATCATCATCATCTCGTCAACAACAACAACAAAACAACAACAGCAGCAGCAGCAACAACAACAACAACCAGCCCTGGAAACTCTACCTCTATCTCCTATTTACCAGTAACGAACACAGCATGTGTCGTGTCTCCTGCACTCACTCGCAGCGCCTGGCCCCGAAATACAAGGGCTTATCTTCAGACATAACGACATAAATCCCCTAACATACATACAGCAATATGAGGGAATATCTTCAAACGTGAGATAGCTCTTATGTTTGTCATAGTGCAGATGTGCAGGGGAATATTTTCGGACTTGAGATGTGGCTGCATGATTATTATACAGTTAGGTGGGGGTCGTTTTCAGCATGTTCAACGCCATGCTGATTACGCAAGGGATATGATATGTTGAACCCTCAGGCGGGCTACATCTATGGGCACTTAACCCAGTCCGTTAGAGTAACGCCAGGATCGTGGGTTCGACCATGGGGCGGTAAGACCTCGCCGGCACATAGTTTTTTTCGCGCAGGATCAAGAAGTTTGTTAAACAACTGCTGACAGATTTGGGTGGAGCGATATGGAACTGTCCGAATGCGAAGAACTGTTATTCTTTCAGCCATCGAAAGTCCGTTGTTGGACGTAGGCCTTCCCCAGCTGCTTCCATTCACTTCGTTCTAGCGCTTTTCCTCTCGAGTTCCTGTCAAATCCATCTAGGTCGTCTCTCCATCTATTTTCTGTCTTCCTCTATTGCCACTGCCGTCTCTTGGTATCCAGAACGTGGTCATTGTTGTCCAACGATAGTCCACTCTCCGGGTGAGATATCCTGCGAAGTTCCATTTCAGTTTGTTGATGTTTTCCTGGATGTCTCGCACTTTTGTTCTTTCTGCAATCTTTCCAGGTGATATACCAAGCATGATTCTTTCGTGTATCGCTGCATGGTTTTTAGTTTCAAAGCCAGTCGAGTTTTTTTTCCGTTAGATTCCACGTTTCTGTACCGAAGGTGGCTGTGGGCAGAATGCAATGGTCGTAGACTTTTTGTTTCAGGACAGTTGGAATTTTATCATTCTTGAAAACCGAAGCTGCTCTTCCAAATTCTTTACAGCCAAGAGGTATCCTACGTTTGATTTCTTCCTCTTCGGAAGAGGATTCTGCTGACATGCGCTGGCCTCAGTAGATGTGGTGGTCGACCATTTCTAGCTCTTCATTTTAGATCGTTACTTTTCTGTCTACTTCTTCGATGTAGTTGTTGACCACGATTTTTGTTTTCTTCAAGTTTACATCTTTTTCACTGCAATCAGTTAGTTTGAATGCGAAGAACAAGTCTTAAATAAACTGAAAACTCAATAAAACGGCGTCTACCTGCTACAGACATGGAAATCAATTATCACACGAAGACATCTTGTGATTGTCTATACCTCTCTCTCTCTCTCTCTCTCCCCTCGCTCTTTATGCGGGCTGGTTGGTTCCTTTGACAGTGCTGTGGGTTCAGGATCTGATGTCTTGAGTTCAGTCTCAGCCCGTCACGTCAAACACTGGCCAGTTTGCTGCCCATCTTAATGTTTCCATCATTCTGGTGGTGTCAGCTTAGAGTGTCAAAGGTCT
This sequence comes from Monoplex corrugatus, assembly GCA_030674185.1. Taxonomy (NCBI): domain Eukaryota; kingdom Metazoa; phylum Mollusca; class Gastropoda; order Littorinimorpha; family Ranellidae; genus Monoplex; species Monoplex corrugatus. The sequence goes on along the minus strand of CM060306.1, from coordinate 105,583,052 downwards.
TCTTCTTCGTTACGCTCCTCATTTCAAGACCCTGCCAGAGCATAGGGTTTTGCGCAGGGTCAAGGATAATTGCTGGTAGGTTTGGGTGGAATGCCTGGAATTGTCGCGCGCAATGAATCCCTCTTGAACAAACTCCAAACTCCACACGCTCTCTTCTCTCTCTGCTGAGTTTAGGACAACTAGTAATTGTTGTTTTTGTTAAATTGTTATTTTTGTTACACTGATGTTGTTAACTTGCATGTAGTATACATGTACACCCTGACTGGGCTAAGGATGGATATGAAGTTTGGAATTTTTTGGAATCTAGAATTTGTTCAAAGAAAATTCATCACACTCAGACTTTTCTGTCTCCACTCCACACAAATCAGGAAGCAATTATCTTGCAGACTCCACAAGCCTGCGCAAAACCCTATGCGCTGGCAAGGTCTTGAAACGGGGAAGGACAGAAAGGAGGGAGGGAGGAAGGACATAAGATGATAACTACCAAAATGATGGAAATATTAAGACAGGCAGAGAACAAGTCAGTTTCTAATGTTGCCGGCTGAGACTGAATTCGAGATATCAGATATTGAGGCCATGGCTTTATCACAAGAACAGACTAGCCCGCATAAGAAAGCTTTGATGTATTATTGTCTTATATTAAAAGCAAAACGTTTCCTTTTCTTCTTCTTGTTCAGATCTCATTTCACGCAGCTTCATCCTTCAAGGTGATCTTGTCGACACGATCTGGATGATATCACCTTCAGGGCACACTGCATCCCTACCCCACCCCCCTTACACACACACACATAGATCTTATTTCACGCAGCTTTATCCTGCAAGGTGATCTTGTCGACACGATCTGGATGATATCACCTTCAGGGCACACTGCATCCCTACCCCATCCCCCCTCCTACACACACACATAGATCTTATTTCACGCAGCTTTATCCTGCAAGGTGATCTTGTCGACACGATCTGGATGATATCACCTTCCCGGCACACTGCATCGCTATCCTCTTCATCACACACCTACTTCCTTAACCCCTCACCTACATACATCATTATCAATCCATTCTGCAACCCAGTACCCACACCGACTGACCGCCACATTTTGTTTTGTTCTTCAAAGGTTCTGTCCCAGACGTGGGGGAATCACTATGATAGCTATGTAGACTCACCAAGCCTGTTCTCACGAAGTTAATGAGACAGAGCTTTCTCGTAAAACTTATGGACGGTAAGAGTACAGCCCAGTAAATTTCATGATACTGTCCCTCTACCTACCTACAGACACACACACACACGTACACACACACACACACGCACACACACACACACACGCACGGACACACACACACGCACGCACGCGCGCGCGCGCGCGCACACACACACACACACACACACACACAGAGGAAAGCAGAGTACCTTAGTAGGTATCTCGAGGAAACGGTTGCTGAGTTACAAAGAAGCAAAGAAAACCCCATTATTCCATCTCTCACCCTATCCACATTATTCCATCCCTTACCCCATCCACATTATTCCATCCCTCATCCCATCCACATCATTTCCTCCCTCAACCCATCCACATCATTCCCTCCCTCAACCCATCCACATCATTCCCTCCCTCAACCCATCCACATCATTCCCTCCCTCAACCCATCCACATCATTCCCTCCCTCATCTCATCATTCACTCCCTCATCTCATCCACATCATTCCCTCCCTCATCTCATCCACATTATTCCCTCCCTCAACCCATCCACATCATTCCCTCAACCCATCCACATCATTCCCTCCTTCATCTCAACCACATCATTCCCTCCTTCATCCTAACCACATCATTCCCTCCTTCATCCCATCCACATCATTCCCTCCTTCATCTCAACCACATCATTCCCTCCTTCATCCCAACCACATCATTCCCTCCTTCATCCCATCCACATCATTCCCTCCTTCATCTCAACCACATCATTCCCTCCTTCATCCCAACCACATCATTCCCTCCCTCATCTCATCCACATCATTCCCTCCCTCAACCCATCCACATCATTCCCTCAACCCATCCACATCATTCCTCACTCATCCCATCCACATCAGTCCCTCCCTCATCCCATCCACATCATTCCCTCCCTCATCTCATCCACATCATTCCCTCCCTCAACCCACCCACATCATTCCCTCAACCCATCCACATCATTCCCTCAACCCATCCACATCATTCCCTCAACCCATCCACATCATTCCCTCAACACACCCACATCATTCCCTCAACCCATCCACATCATTCCCTCAACCCACCCACATCATTTTCTCAACCCATCCACATCATTCCCTCAACCCACCCACATCATTCCCTCAACTCACCCACAAACATTCCCTCAACCCATCCACATCATTCCCTCAACCCATCCACATCATTCCCTCAACCCATCCACATCATTCCCTCAACCCACTCACATCATTCCCTCAACCCATCCACATCATTCCCTCAACCCACCCACATCATTCTCTCAACCCATCCACATCATTCCCTCAACCCATCCACATCATTTCCTCAACCTACCCACATCATTCTCTCAACCCATCCACATCATTCCCTCAACCCATCCACATCATTCCCTCAACCCATCCACATCATTCCCTCAACCCATCCACATCATTCTCTCAACCCATCCACATCATTCCCTCAACCCACCCACATCATTCCCTCAACCCATCCACATCATTCCCTCAACCCACCCACATCATTCCCTCAACCCATCCACATCATTCCCTCAACCCATCCACATCATTCTCTCACTCATCCCATCCACATCATTCATCCCTCACCCCATCCACATCATCTCTCACCCCATCCACATCATCTCTCACCCCATCCACATTTCCACTCTCCAATCCACATCATTCCTCACCCATCCACATATTCATCTCTCACACCATCCACTATTCCATCTCTCACCCCATCCACATCATCTCTCTCACCCCATCCACATCATCTCACCCCATCCACATTCATCCTCACCCCATCCACATTATTCCACTCTCACCCATCCACATTATCATCTCTCACCCCATCCACATATTCCATCTCTCACTCATCCACATCATCTCTCACCCCATCACATATTCCATCTCTCACACATCCACATCATCCATCATCCTCACCCCATCCACATCATTCATCTCTCACCCCATCCACATATTCATCTCTCACCCCATCCACATTATCCACCCTCACCCATCCACATCATCTCTCACCCCATCCACATCATCATCTCACCCATCACATCCTCACCCCATCCACATATCCATCTCTCACCCCATCCACATATCCCCTCACCACCCATCACCATCACCCCTCACCCATCCACCTTATTCCCTCTCCAAACATCCACATTATCTCCATCTCTCACCACACCTCACACCATCCTCTCTCACACACATCCACATATTCCATCTCTCACCCATCCACACATCCATCCCCACACCCATCATCACACCCCATCCACTATCCATCTCTCACCCCACCACATATTCCATCTCTCACCCTCCCATTATCCACTCTCCCATCCACCCACATATTCACTCTCATCCCACACACATCCTCTCATCCATCCCATACTCACCCCATCCACATCATCCATCTCTCACCCACCCCATCACATCATCCACCCACAACATCCACTCATCTCACCCCCATCCACATTATTCCAGCTCTCATCCCATCCACATCATTCCATCTCTCACAACATCCACATTATCTCTCACCCCATCCACATTATTCCAGCTCTCATCCCATCCACATCATTCCATCTCTCACAACATCCACATCATCTCTCACCCCATCCACATTATCTACCTCTCACCCCCATCCACATCATTCCATCTCTCACAAACATCCTCATCATCTCCACCCCATCCACATTATTCCATGCTCTCATCCCATCCACATCATCCCCACCCCATCCACATCATCTCTCACCCCATCCACATTATTCCATCTCTCACCCCATCCACATCATCCCTCACCCCATCCACATCATTCCTCACCCCATCCACATCATCCCTCACCCCATCCACATCATCTCTCACCCCATACACATCATTCCATCACCCCCATCCACATCATCCCTCACCCCATCCACATCATTCCATCCCTCACCCCATCCACATCATCTCCTCACCCCATCCACATCATCCCTCACCCCATCCACATTATCCCTCACCCCATCCACATCATCCCTCACCCCATCCACATCATCTCTCACCCCATCCACATCATCTCTCACCCCATCCACATCATCCCTCACCCCATCCACATCATCCCTCACCCCATCCACATCATCTCTCACCCCATCCACATCATCTCTCACCCCATCCAACATCATCCCTCACCCCATCCACATCATCCCTCACCCCATCCACATCATTCCAGCTCTCATCCCATCCACATCATCTCTCACACCCCATCCACATCTCACCCCATCCCCATCATCCCTCACACCACCACATCATCTCCACACCACATCCCATCCTCACCCATCCACATTCCCTCACCCCATCCACATACCCTCCCTCACCCATCCACATCATCCCCACCCACCACCACATCAATCATCCTCACCCATCCACACATCCACCCTCACCCCATCAACATCATCCCTCACCCATCCACATATCCTCACCTCACCCCATCCCACCATCACATCATTCCACCAACATCCACATCATCCCTCACCCCATCCACATATCCCTCACCCCATCCACCATCCACATCATCCCTCCACATCCACATCATCTCCACCCCATCCACATCATTCCCACCCCATCCACATCATTCCACTCACCCCATCCACATATCCTCATACACCACTCCACCCCATCCACATATCACTCCACCCATCCACACATCCTCACCCCATCCCATATCCTCACCCATCCACATCACCTCACCCCATCCACATCATCATCTCACCATCCACATCATCCTCCCCCATCCACATCATCCAACTCTCATCCCATCCACATCATTCCCATCTCTCACATCCACATCCTCTCACCCCATCCACATCATCACCTCCACCCCCATCCACATCATCCATCTCTCACCCCATCCACATCATCCCTCACCCCATCCACATTATTCCATCTCTCACCCCATCCACATCATCCCTCACCCCATCCACATCATCCCTCACCCCATCCACATTATTCCATCCCTCACCCCATCCACATCATTCCATCTCTCACCCCATCCGCATCATCCCTCACCCCATCCACATCATTCCATCCCTCACCCCATCATCCCTCACCCCATCCACATTATTCCATCCCTCACCCCATCCACATCATCCCTCACCCATCCACATTATTCCATCTCTCACCCCATCCACATCATCCCTCACCCCATCCACATTATTCCATCTCTCACCCCATCCACATCATCCCTCACCCCATCCACATTATTCCATCTCTCACCCCATCCACATCATCCCTCACCCCATCCACATTATTCCATCTCTCACCCCATCCATATCATCCCTCACCCCATCCACATTATTCCATCTCTCACCCCATCCACATCATCCCTCACCCCATCCACATTATTCCATCCCTCATTCCCATCCGCATCATACAATCCCTCTTTCCAGCCATATCATTCCGTCCATCCATCACCTCTCTCTCCACCATCTCCCCAACTGACCTTTTCATCGTGCTCGTCGAAAGGTTCGTCTTTGACTCCGATCTTGTTGACGGCCTGGGCCACCCCGATCACCTCGCCGTCACAGTCCTTGATGGGCATGGAGAAGATGCTACGTGTCTTGTAACCCATCTTCACGTCCACGTCGCTGTTGAACCGGGGATCCTGAATAGACACACGGCAGGGAAAGAGGAGGTCAGTATTCTGTTGTCAAATGTGATTTCTTGTCTTTTTTTTTCTTTCTCTTCCATCCAAAAATTGTGTGTTAGTGTACTTAAGCTAAACTGGATTCGAGCTGTGACCAAACGTAGAGAGAAGAAAACGCGCCCAATGCTTGAACAGAATAAATTCTCTGTCTGTGTGTCTGTCTGTGTGTCTGTTTCTGTCTCTGTCTCTCTCTCTGTCTTTTACGCACGTGCGATCACTCGTTTGTCTTTTTCCCACCCTGAGATCCTCGTCGTCATCGTCGTCGTCGTCGTCATTATCATAATCATCATCATCATTATCATCATCATCATCACCATCATCGTCGTCGTCGTCGTCGTCGTCGTCGTCGTCGTCGTCGTCATCATCATCATCATCATCATCATCATCATCATCATCATCAATGTCTTGGACAGAAGCCACCAACACTGCTCTCCAGCCATCATCTACGCCTGCTGCCCCGCCTGGGACAGATATACATCACAGTCCTGAACCAGTCCATCGCTCCAGCTGTCCAAAGGTGCCAACTGTCCTCGCCAAGTATTAGTATTTCTTGGACGACCTCTGTTCCTATTTCCCCGAGGTTTCCAGGTGAGGGCTTTCATTCTAAGAACAGCTGACTTTGTGGTTAAACATTGCACTCAAACGTCTTAAAGGAGTTCCAAATGGGAGAAAATTATCAAGGCTTGTGCTGACGGGCGTGTCCAAGAAGTCTGGCGAAAATGAAGGTTTAACCTTTTGACTCCAGCATCCTGCCCACCAGCATCCTACACTGTCAACCATGCAAGCAAAGTAAAAATTTAACCCTTTGATTCTCTCATCCTATCCACCAGCTTACTGCAGGGAAGCTGGTGGATAGGGTGAGGGAGTCAAAGGGTTAACGTTTTGCAGTTGGTGGATAGGCCGCAGGAGCCAAAAAGGTTATTAAAGACGTACCATCAGAAAATGAATTGAACGCGCCTTGGGGTGCGCGGATTCACACAATATGGCTTGAAGAAACTCAGAGACTGTGCAGTACTGTCAATTTTTGAAACAAATGGCAAGCAGTCTGTAGTTTATAGATGTAAACCAAAAGCATATGTGGAAAGATAGAAAGCTTAAGTCTGTCTATCAAAAATTCATATTAAGATAGCCTACTTACAAAAAACACACAAAAGACAACAACAACAAGAACAACAAAACCCAAACAAAAGAAAACAACAACAACAACAACAACAACAAACCAACCCCCAGCTTTTAGTGAAAAGGGATCAAACCAATATTTGGTTGAAAAACAAGTTTGAAAAGGTAAAAAAAAAAGGAAAATGTGCCAGCTACAGATATTTAAAGACATAAATAAACCACACAGAGAAGGGCCAAAAAAGCTGATAAACTTCAGAGAGTAAGTTTACATACAAACACACGTTGAAAGACTGAAACAGCTGACTCAGCTAGCCTGGTTATTACGAGACAGGGAAATTGCGCGCGCACGCAACACACACACACACACACACACACACACACACACACACACACACACACACACACACACCACACACCACACACATAACACACACACACACACAAACGCACACCACACACACATACGCACACATGCACGCACTCGCACACTTACGCACGCACTCGCACACTTACGTACACACACGCCATGAACTGGACATCCGGTCACACACACACACATGCGCGCGCGCATATATATATGTATAGAGGTATATACATACATACATACATATATATATATATATATGTGTATACATATATATATACATATATATATATATATACACGCACACAGGCACGCACCCACACTACACATGCACGCACATGCATATACACACGAAACGTGTTACGAAATCACACCTCTAAGTCATCCTCTAAGTCATCAAGGGCACACAGAGTTATACAGGGTGTGAACCTATTGGAAGGCAAGAAAATAACTAGATTATAGAGAAATGCTAGAAAGGACGCTTCTACCACCAAAGACATTGACAAACAAACCATGGTACCATGTAATATAACGCAAATGTATACACGGTCATCCAAATCAAAAGGGAAAGACGCCTACCCACCGAGGTCCCTCCAGGGTGGAAGAGCGCTAAATCCTCTGAATCTAAAAGAGCCATCCTTAGCTACTGCTCTGAACACCAAGCTCCATAACTCGAAAAGAAATGATCACGTTCATCGCCGGATGTGGCCTTACCATGTAGACAGCAATCAGGAAAAAAAAAGGAACTTAAAATCAAAGACATGCAGTGTGGATGGCACAAATGATCCAACAAAAAAATCCTGAAATCTGAAACGACACAGAAAGGGAACAAAGTGATTTCCTCTGAAATCTATATAAGACCATTACGTCATGAGTCTCTGGTTATATATCCGTTTTCTCTCCTTTTTGTCTGTTCAACAACAACAAACACACAAATAGACAAACAAAAAACAAAACAAAAAACAACAACCCCACAACAACAACCAAACAAACAAAAATGTGGGAAGGTGAAGTGAGACTGTTGGAAATAATCATCGTTTTCTCTTTAGCTTAGATCCTTTTGTGCTGATCTCTTCTTTTCTGTCGTTTTCATTCTTTCTATCGTTCTTTCTTTCTTCCTTTTTGTTCAGAAAAAGTATGACTCCGTTTATCCAAAATATGTATGTTTTCCCTTTCTTTTTCTGCTTTTTCTCCCTCCCTCCTGGTTCAAATGTTCTACTGCATCACTGATTACTTCTACCTGGATATTATTACAGGTAGATCTTTATCCCAGTCAAATTTTATGTTCATCTTCCGGGCTGAAAATATCATAATGTCAGATATGAATGTATGTACACAGATACATTCGTAAGCGTGATTCCAGGCAAGCCAAGCAGATATGAAAACAAGTAAGAGCGCGCGCGCGCGCCCGAACACGCGCGCACACACACATACACACGCACACACACGCACACACCCACACACACACACACAACATACACACACACACAAATACACACACGCACGCACGCACACACACGCATACACCCACGCACACACCCACCCACACACACACACACGCACGCACACACACGCACACACCCACCCACACACACGCACGCACACCCACGCACACACCCACCCAGGAAAGGAGAAAGTTAGTGGAGGGGGGAAAGTGGAGGGGAAAGGAGAAAGTTAGTGGAGGGGGGAAAGTGGAGGGGGAAAGGAGAAAGTTAGTGGAGGGGGAAAGGAGAAAGTTAGTGGAGGGGGAAAGGAGAAAGTTAGTGGAGGATGAAAGGAGAAAGTTAGTGGAGGGGGAAAGGAGAAAGTTAGTGGAGGGGGAAAGGAGAAAGTTAGTGGAGGGGGGAAAGTAGAACGTTAGTGGAGGGGGGAAGGAGAAAGTTAGTGGAGGGGGAAAGGAGAAAGTTAGTGGAGGGAAAAAGGAGAAAGTTAGTGGAGGGGGAAAGGAGAAAGTTAGTGGAGGGGGGAAAGTGGAGGGGGAAAGGAGAAAGTTAGTGGAGGGGGAAAGGAGAAAGTTGATGGAGGGGGAAAGGAGAACGTTAGTGGAGGGGGGAAGGAGAAAGATAGTGGAGGGGGAAAGGAGAATGTTAGTGGAGGGGGAAAGGAGAAAGTTAGTGGAGGGGGAAAGGAGAAAGTTAGTGGAGGGGGAAAGGAAAAAGTTAATGGAGGGGGAAAGGAGAACGTTAGTGGAGGGGGAAAGGAAAAAGTTAGTGGAGGGGGAAAGGAGAACGTTAGTGGAGGGGGAAAGGAAAAAGTTAATGGAGGGGGAAAGGAGAAAGTTAGTGGAGGGGGAAAGGAGAAAGTTAGTGGAGGGGGGAAGTGGAGGGGGAAAGGAGAAAGTTAGTGGAGGGGGAAAGGAGAAGGTTAGTGGAGGAGGAAAGGAGAAAGTTAGTGGAGGGGGAAAGAAGAAAGTTAGTGGAGGGGGAAAGGAGAAAGTTAGTGGAGGGGGGAAGGAGAAAGTTAGTGGAGGGGGAAAGGAGAAAGTTAGTGGAGGGGGAAAGGAGAGAGTTAGTGGAGGGGGAAAGGAGAAAGTTAGTGGAGGGGGAAAGGAGAAAGTTAGTGGAAGGGGAAATGAGAAAGTTAGTGGAGGGGGAAAGGAGAAAGTTAGTGGAGGGGGAAAGGAGAAAGTCAGTGGAGGGGGAAAGGAGAAAGTTAGTGGAGAGGGGAAGAAGAAAGTGGAGGGGGGAAGTGGAGGGGGAAAGGAAAAAGTTAGTGGAAGGGGAAAGGAGAAGGTTAGTGGAGGGGGAAAGGAGAAAGTTAGTGGAGGGTGAAAGGAGAAAGTTAGTGGAGGGGGGAAGGAGAAAGTTAGTGGAGGGTGAAAGGAGAAAGTTAGTGGAGGGTGAAAGTGGAGGGGGAAAGGAGAAAGTTAGTGGAGGGGGAGAGGAGAAAGTTAGTGGAGGGGGAAAGGAGAAAGTTAGTGGAGGGGGAAGGAGAAAGTTAGTGGAGGGGGGAGGGAGAAAGTTAGTGGAGGGGGGGGGGAAGGAGAAAGTAACTGTCATTTTTGTTCAGGCAAAATTCTTTTGTATTTAATTTTTTTGTGGTTTTCTTTCTTTCTTTAGTATTCTGAGCTTACGGGAGGGAGAAAGGAAAAAAAGTAACTTTCATTTTTGTTAAGGCAGAATCATTTCTGTACTAAACTCTGTTTTTCTTGTCTCTTTCTGTCTTTTTCTTTCGTTCTTTTCTTTTTTTTCCTTTTCTTTTCTTTCTTTCTTTCTTTCTTTTCTTTCCTTCGTTTCTTTCTTTCTGTCTTTGCTATTTATCTGGTCATAAGAGGACCGATCACACACACACACACACACACACACACACACACACAACACACACACACACACACACGCATGCAACACACACACGCATACACACACACACACACACGCGCATACACACACGCGCACACACACACGCGCGCGCACACAACACACACACACACACACACCAAAAAACACCCAGTCATATTAAGCACGGGCTAACTGGGACTAATAAAACAACGAGCTCTACTGATCTAGATGTAGATACGATCGACGACTTATGTCAAAGACACAAAGAACGGCTGCAAAACCAAAACAAAAAACAAAAACACAAGCTGGTCAAGCCATTCTAACAATCTCGCTTTCTACACCCGATTTATAATAGAAAAAAAAAGAAAAAAAAGAAAGACAATCCAGATTTTGTACTTTTCAAGATCCCTCGCTCTGGCTTTGAAGAAGCATCAGATAAAAGTCAATCTCGACGTAAAGCGAGGATAGAAATGACAGGACACGTCAAAACTTTGAAAGCAGACTGTAACGTTTCCAGAAAAATGTTGTCCCCACATCTTTTTCAGAAAACGCTGATCTGGTACACTTTTGGGATCCGTATGAGTTTGACCTTGACGCCATGATTTCCAAACTTCAACATTCGAGACCTCTCATTAGTCTTCACCTTCGGTCCAAATTTGGTGAACAGCTATATATAAAAAAAAAAAAGAAAAAAAGAAAGCTGAGAAAATACTGCTAACACATTTTCGTCACAGCAGCTGAGAAAATACTGCTAACACATTTTCGTCACAGCAGCTGAGAAAATACTGCTAACACATTTTCGTCACAGCAGCTGAGAAAATACTACTAACACATTTTCGTCACAGCAGCTGAGAAACTACTGCTAACACATATTCGTCACAGCAGCTGAGAAAATACTGCTAACACATTTTCGTCACAGCAGCTCAGAAAATACTACTAACACATTTTCGTCACAGCAGCTGAGAAAATACTGCTAACACATTTTCGTCACAGCAGCTAAGAAAATACTGCTAACACATTTTCGTTACAGCAGCTGAGAAAATACTACTAACACATATTCGTCACAGCAGCTGAGAAAATACTACTAACACATATTCGTCACAGCAGCTGAGAAAATACTACTAACACATATTCGTTACAGCAGCTGAGAAAATACTGCTAACACATATTCGTCACAGCAGCTGAGAAAATACTACTAACACATATTCGTTACAGCAGCTGAGAAAATACTGCTAACACATATTCGTCACAGCAGCTGAGAAAATACTGCTAACACATATTCGTCACAGCAGCTGAGAAAATACTACTAACACATATTCGTCACAGCATCTGAGAAACTACTGCTAACACATATTCGTCACAGTAGCTGAGAAAATACTACTAACACATTTTCGTCACAGCAGCTGAGAAAATACTACTAACACATATTCGTCACAGCAGCTGAGAAAATACTGCTAACACATATTCTTCACAGCAGCTGAGAAAATTCTGCTAACACATATTCGTTACAGACAAACAAATGGACAGACAGAGATACAGACACACACCCCTCTCAGGTTGATATGAAAGAATCTTCTTCTGCTCCCCTCCTCCCCCCCCTTTTTTTTTCTTGGAAGAGAAAAGAGAAAAGAAAACGACTCATAATGGACATCATGAAGGCAGGTACAGCTCTATTCTCTGACGTCCATGTAAGATCGTTATGCCGCTCGTCTGGTTAAAGGTGTTCTTCTTTTGACCCGGTCATCAGAGCTTGATGGTGGTGGTGGTGGTGGTGGTGGGGGGAGTAAAGGGGGTGGGGTTTAAACAGCCTTTAGTATTGTTCAGATAAAATAGTTTTCTATTTAACTCTTTCTGTCTTGTATATGCGTGAGTGTATGCACGGTCCGTGTATGCATATGTGTGTCCGTGTGTTGCATGTGTGTGTGTGAGAAAGACAGACAGCGAAAGACAGAGAGAGAGAGAGAGAGAGAGAGAGAGAGAGAGAGAGAGAGAGAGAGAGAAGAGAGAGAGAAGAGAGAGAGAGAAGAGTGTATGTGTGTGTGAGTGTGAGTGTGTTTGTGTGCGAGTGTAAGTGTGTGTGTGTGTGTGTGTGTGTGTGTGTGTGTGTGTGTGTGTGTGTGTGTGTGTGTATGTGTGTTGTTGTTGTTGTTGTTGTTGTTGTTGTTTCTTTTGTGTGTGTGTGTTTTTTTTTAACTTAACTCTTTTCTTGTCAAGAGATTTTTTGGCACAAGGCGCATCTCTCTCTCTCTCGCTCTCACTCACACACACACACACACACACACACACACACACACACACACACACACACACACACACACACACAACATAACACAACACAACACACACACAACACAACACAACACACACACACAACACACACACGCACACATACACACCCACAAAGAGTCATATCCTAATCGAAGGCAAAAAACACGATCACATCAGCAGATCTGGTAACGTTAGTAAGACTGCCAGACATCAAACACACGCAATGTTGCATGGCATAAAACCTCCACAGAAACGAAACCCCGAAGACATTAAAGGGAAGGGGAGACGAGGGGAGAAAAGAACAGAAGTACAGAAAGAAAAAAAAAAAAAAAGAAGAAAGAAACAAAGAAGAATGTTTTTAAAAAAAAAAGAAAGGAGAGATCAATACAGAAACAAAGACACCAAACGCAAACAAACAAAAACAAAAACGGAATGCTGTGTAAGGTTGGCTTATATCAAAGACATGTAATGTTACGTGGTATAAAGAAAGACTTTACAGAAAAGAAACGTAAAAGACATGAAAGGGGACTCGGTGGGAAAAAATATAAAAGAACAAAAACGCACGGAAAAAAAGACAGACAAAGATGAATAAGAAGAAAAAAGGGAAAAAAAAGAAAGAAAGAAAGAAAGAAAGAAAGAAAGGAGAAGAAGAAAAAGGAGAAAGAAGAGGACGAGGAAGACAAGGAAAAGGAGGCAGAGAGGGGAAGGAAGGGAGGAAGGGAGGAAGGAAGGAAGGAAGGAAGGAAGGAAGGAAGGAAGGAAGATGAAGGCGAAGAAGAAGAAGAAGAAGTAGAAGAAGAAGAAGAAGAAGATGATGACGAAAGAAAAAAGAGGAGGAGGAGAAGGAAGAGGAAAAAAAGGAGAAGGTAAGGAAAAAAAACGTAAACGAAAAGAAACAAAAAAAAGAAGAAGAATTGCGAAGAAGAAGAAGAAGAATTGCGAAGAAGAAGAAGAAGAATTGCGAAGAAGAAGAATTGCGAAGAATAAGAATAAGAAGAAGATGAAGAAGAAGAAAGAAAAGAAGAAGAAAACTTTCCCCTTTTCTCAAAACTAAGTTTCCCTGCTCAGAATAATTCCACAGGCACTTACATCGCAGATGCCATGTAATGAAATCCCCCCCCCCTCCAAAAAAAACCAAAAACCAAAATGACCAAGACATAAACCAAACGCCTGCGCATAAACCCCACGCGCTGGTAAGGTCTTGAGTTTCTACCCAATTTATGGATTCAATATACTATTGTCTATGCTTGCATCAGTACGTTATTGAAACAAACTTCGGCTGTCTGTAATGCCCTATAACCCTCTCCCCCCCCCCCCCCAAAAATGCAAACAAACAAACAAAAAAACTAGACCAAAAAAAGTCAGTTTGCTAAAACAAAACAAAACAAAACAAAACAAAAAATACATTGAAAAAAAAAGGATAGTGGTTTGAAATTACGTGGTCCACATGGGGACGAATCCACGACCTCCGTGCTATAAATACGGCACTCTTAACCAAATGAACCAACTAAAGGGCCTCACAGACGAAAAGACCCTCCCCTCAAACACAGAGAGACAGACAAGCAGACAGACACACACACAAACAACACACACAGACAGACACACACACAAACAAACAAAATAAAGGACAAATTACCGAAAAGAAAGGCAAAAGAAAAGAAAAGACAGAAAAAAGAGGGTTCTTTTGAAGCCCCCCCCCCCCCCCCTACGTATAGTTCCGTTGTTCATGTAGTTAAAGTCCTTTTCCACCCTCCTTTGATCATCAAAGAGATCATGTTGTTAAAGTCCGTCTCCATCCTTCTTTCTGATCATTAAAGCTCGAATTAGTAAAGTCCTTTCAGTCCCTACCTTCTAAATATTAAAGCTCATGGTATTGTATTCCTTCTCACACACACTCCTTCCTTCTGATCAGTAAAGCTCCTGGTATTAAAGTCCTTTTCCTTCCTTCATTCTCATCATTAAAGCTCGTGTATAATCAGTGAAGATCAAGTTGTAAATTCCTTTCTTCCCTTCCTTCTCATCATTACTGGTTGTGTTATTACAGTCCTTTTCCTCCCTTCGTTCCTTCTTTCTGATCATAAAGCAGAAGGGGGTGGGATGGAAGGAGGAGATTATCCTATTTTCGTGCAGCTGAAGGTTTCCTCTCTTTTTTCTTCTTCTTTTTTTTTTTTTTTGCTTTCTTTTTCTCTTTAAATACTTTTTAACGTGGTGTTAGCCACCATTATGTCCTTAATGGCCGACTGGGCTACAACGACAATAAAAAAAAACAAAACAAAAACTATAACAACAACGACGACGATGATGATAATAATAATAATTATAATTATAATAATAATAATTATCATAACAACAACAACAACAACAATAGTAACAACAACAACAACACTAATAATAATAACAATAATAATAACAATAGTAATAATAATGTTGCTGCTGCTGCTGCTGATAACAACAATAACAATAGTAACAAAAATATGAATGGTTTATATTGGCACAGCATCCCGAGAATGAGGCTCCTAACCATTTCACAATTCACAAAAAAATGCATACATTAAGATGCAAATCAACAAGAAATCCATGATACAGGCATGGTACATAACATACAACAAGAAACCAAAAAATCAGCGTCGTACGGATATGATATCACAAAAATGCTTTTCTTTCATGCACACATGCCCGTAAACCAACACACAGACATAAACAGACAGATACGCAGGTACAAATACCTTCAGACATGTACCCTCTCGGCACTCATGCTGACATACATTGACGCAAACTTGCAAACAAATCGATAATACAGACACAAATAGCATAATTTCACAAAGACAATCGTACAAAGACAATAGGGACAGTAGGACTATTACCAGTAATGGTGTTGTTTGAAGAGACGAGTTTTTATAGTTCTCTTATAAAAGAAGCAAAAGTTTTCTTTTGCAGTGTAAGCGAACCATCACTAGTCAATGCGAGACAAGATTCTTTTTCGTACTGTTGTCTTTATGTGTATATAACTCCCTCTCCGTCGCCTATGTCCATGTGCATGCGCGTGCGAGTGTGTATGTGTATATGTGTGCTTGTGTGTGTGTGTGTACTTGTGTGTGTGTATGTGTGTATGTGTGTGCGTGTGTGTGTGTATGTGTGTGTGTGTGTGTGTGTGTGTGTGTGTGTGTGTGTGTGTGTGTGTGTGTGTGTGCGCGCGCGTCTAACAAATAAGCAAAGCAAGTACACAGATATAAATGGATACACAGACAGGCAGATAGATGGATAAAAAGATACAGGAAGACACAAGAGAGACAGACAGACAGACAGATAGATAGGTAAATAAATAGACTGATAGATAGATAGATAGAAAGACAGACAGATAGATAGATAGATAGACAGACAGAGAGACAGACAGATAGATAGATAGACAGACAGATAGATAGATAGATAGATAGATAGATAGATAGATAGATAGATAGATAGATAGATAGATAGATAGACAGATAGACAGCTAGACAGGGACATTCGACATTTCCTCCCCCCCCCTCTCCTTGAGCACTGAACACGTTAAAAAAAAAAACCCCAAACCCATAGCCACAAAGAAGTTGTCCTTAGAAAAAATTCTGCAGTAAAACAGACTTTCAAAGTAAACTGTAAAATATACAGAAAAAAAGGTGGCCGGCGCTGCATCGCAGCGACGCGATCTTCTTTTCGAACCACAAATCCTCTACAAAACAGACTTTGATAAGTAAACTGTAAAGTAGGCAGAAAAAAGGTGGCGACAACGCTCTTCCTTTGAGAGAGCAAGCCGACTTTCACAATGTAAATTCATCATGACAAAATATATCATAAATATCCTCTTCCCCTCCCTTTTCTTTCTATCTCTCAGTCTTTTTTTCTTTTTTTTTCTTTTTTGTTTTTTGGTCATTTTTTTCCCTTTGTGCTACAGGGAGCTGATTTTGTTCTCTTAAAAGACTAGAAAATGGCTCTGTATGAGTTGAGAGTGAAAATTATTCCAGCCCGCTTTACCGCTTCAGTCACGCAAGCACACCAGACACACTGTTTCAGGCCAGTGCCTTGATGTTATCGTAATTGGTCGTCTGGTGGCATTAACACCAATTTCAGGGATATGTTCTCTTCTCCGCCCTCTCTCCCCCAATACCAAGTCCTCTCTTCCTCCCTCCCTCCCTCTGTCCTCTCTCTTGCTCTCCCTTCTTCTCTTTCTGTCTCTCCCTCTCTGTCTCTCTCTTTCCCTTCTGCTCTCTGTCTGTCTGTCTGTCTGTCTCTCTCTCTCTCTTTCGCTCTCTCTCTCTTTCGCTCTGTTTCTCTATCTCTCTTTTTCTCTTTCGTTCTCTCTCTCTCTCTTTCGCTCTGTCTGTCTGTCTCTCTTTCGCTCTGTCTGTCTGTCTCTGTCTCTTTCGCTCTGTCTCTCTCTCTCTTTCGCTCTCTCTCTTTTTCGCTTACTCTCTCTCTCTCTCTCTCCGTTATACTTGTCTCTCTTAGCTCGAATTCCTCTCGTCCATTTCATTTCATTTTTTGAATATAAACAATTTGAAATTGTATTAACGCAAAGTTGACATCAGGATTCGTTTCGAAATTGAATTTTTCTCCTAACATAATAGCAAACGAAAACTAGGGCATTAATACTGATAGCGTGGTCTGTGCACCAGGCTTCCCGTTCCGCTGTAAATCATAGCGTCATATCCCCCATGGCATTTCAGTACCAGAGCACGAGAAAAGCAAAACTAAGACAGCATGTGTATAAATGTCGTAGACAAGCTGTAATTTGACGTGGATGTTATTTTTCTTCTTCTTTTTTTTTAGGATCATCGCACTTAGACTGTTTCTTTAGCGCTCTACTTTTTTGTCCTACTTTGTAATTTGACTTGGGTGCTTCCCCCCCCCCCCCCTTCTTTTTCTAGGATCATTGCACTTACGTATTTTTGTGTGTGTGTGTGTGTTGTGTGTGCTCATCTCTTTTTGTTGTTGTTTTGTTGTTGTCCCACTCGTAATTTGATTGGTGCTTTTTCTTTCTTTCTTTATTTTGTCCCCACTTTTACGTTTAATTTGACTTGAGTGCTTTTTCTTTTCTTCTTTTCTAGGTCATCACACTAAGGAGTTTCCTTGTGCTCACCTTTTTTTTCTTTTTGTCCCACTTTGTAATTTGACTTGGTACTTTTCTTCTTATTCTTCTTTTTCTAGGACCATCGCACTTAGTTTCCTTTGCGCACACCATTTTTGTCCCTCTATGTAACAAGACATAGCGCTTCCCCCTAAGATCATCGAACTAGTAGTTTCCTTTGTGCTCAACTTTTTTTTTGTCCCACTTGTAATTTACTCGGTTTTCTTTTTTTTTTGTTCTTCTTTTTTTCTGGATGTCGCAGTTAGTTTTTTTTTTGCTCATTTTGTGTTGTTCCACTTGTAATTTGACTTTGGTGATATTTTTTTTTTCTTCTTTTTCTAGATCATCGCTTTTGGCAGTTTCCTTTGCTGCTGCATTCTTTTTGTCCCAGTTCGTAATTTGACTTGGGTGTTTTTTTTCTTTCTTTTCTTCTTTTTCTAAGATATTTGCACATTCAGTTTCCTTTATGCTCACCTTTTTGTCCCATGTTTAAAGCCATGCTAATGGCTACAGAAGCTAAACAGATTGTACAATACTATTGATAGTGATGGATAGATGCTGGTTGCGCCGAAAACTCCCCAAGGGTTTTGATTGGCACTGATGGGTGATCGAACCTTCAAATCCAGTTCGGTGGTCCGTTTGCGGGGTAACTCAGTGTTTCAGTGGCACCCGTTGTACTTAGTGCTTTTTTTCCTCAACTGATTAAAAATCAAAAAACAAAAACAAAAAACCAACATACAACAAAAAAAACAACAGAAAACATTAAACAACAAACAAACAAACAACCAACAAACAAACAATTAAACAAACAACAACAAACAAACAACAAACAAACAAACAACAACAAACAAAAAAAACAAGCAAATAAACAACAAACAACAAACAAACAAAGGTGGGGGAGAAACCCGACTAATAAGTGAAATTTTCATAATTAAAATTATTAAAATAGTTTTGACACGGCGCTGTAACCAACCAAGCTAACGAGTGGCCCAGCACAGTCCGCTCAGCTCCTTAGAGCGTTATACTGATAAGGCAGGAGGGCCCTAGAGGTGGTGTGTCTGAACCTACGGAACGGTCACAATAATATTTTGCTTTACGTGGGCTGAATGACTCTTTTAACCCTTTGACTCCCGTACCCTATCAATCAATTGCAAAAAAAATTAACCTTTTGATTCCCTCACCCCACCCACCAGCTTCCTGCTGTCCGCGCATTGCATGACCCATTCAGACCCAGTCATCAGTTTATTATTATCATCAGTATTTATTATCATTATCATCATTATTATTACTATCATCATCATCATCATCATCATTTATCATCATCAACATCATCATCATCATCAACAACAACATCATCATCATCAGTAGCAGTAGAAGTATTATTATTATTATTATTTTCATTATTGTTAGTTTATTATCATTATCAGTATTACTAACATCATTATTGTTGTTGTCGTCGTTGTTATTATAGACTGCGATAAATTATTCTTATTCTTGTTCTTATCATTATTATCTATTTACAGCAGACGACATACAAATCACGATCGAAGACAAACTGCTTCTCAGAACCGTACAGGTCAGTCAACTGGTCAAGATGAACGTCCGACTCTTTAATGAACACGTCAAGAGACCGACTTGTGTGGGTGTAAGGTGATGGTGGTGGTGATGGTGGTGGTAGTGGTGATGGTGGTGGTGGTGATGATGATGATGGTGATGATGATGATGATATGATGATGATGATGATGATGATGATGATCAGTGGGCTGCTACTGATGTACCCGGACATCGGCGTTTGCGCATGACAAGCTGCTGGCTCGACTGAATGCGTCGTTACCTTATTGGTCATTCGAGCTTAAAGCTACGCCGACGACAAATTTCACATACACACACGTATGAGTGTGGTGTGTGTGTGTGTGTGTGTGTGTGTGTGTGTGTGTGTGTGTGTGTGTGTGTGTGTGTGTGTGTGTGTGTGTGTGTGTGTGTGTGTGTGTGTGTGTGTGTGCTGCACGCACGTATGTTTTCGTGTGTGTGTGTGTGTGTGTGTGTGTGTGTGTGTGTGTGTGTGTGTGTGTGTGTGTGTGTGTGTGTGACGTGTGTGTTTCGTGTGTGTGTGTGTGTGTGTGTGTGTGTGTGTGTGTGTGTGTGTGTGTGTGTGTGTGTGTGTGAGTTGTTGTGTGTGTGTGTATGTGCGCGCGCGATGTGTGTGTGTGTGAGTGTGTGTGTGTGGATGAGGGAGGTGAGAGAGGGTGTGTGGTGTGGTGTGTGTGTGTGGGGTGTGTGAGAGTGTGTGTGTGTGTGTGTGTGTGTGTGTGTGTGTGTGTGTGTGTGTGTGTGTGTGTGTGTGTGTGTGGTAAGCGCGCACTCTGCTGCTTGCCCATTACACACACGCAAACACGCATCAATATACGCGTACACAAACACATATGCTCACTCTTTCAGGCATGCATGGACACACGCACGCTCAAACACCACCCTCCCTCCCTCCCCGGACACCTGCACTGTCTTTAGACCAACGGATATCCATTACGCTCACGTCATTTCGGATACCATTTGATGTGCAGAAACAAGAATCTGCAAGCTTTTTCTTTTCTTTCTATGGCCAAACTATTGATTCAAAACTCTCAGAAACCTAGTACGCGTACAGGTCTAGACATGTGAAGAAAAAAAGAAAAGAAAACAAGAGAAAACACACACACACACACACACACACACACACACACACACACACACACACACACACACACACACACACACACATACACACACACACACACACACACACACACACACACACACACACACACAAAACCCAACCAAATGAAAATACACAAACACATGCATACATACACACACGAGCGCACCTACGAGTGCACACATACACATACATACAAACACACACACCACACTCCACACAGACACAGACACACACATACACAGACACAGACATACACACGTCTAAAAGCACATACTTGAATGGACGTTAAAAGAAATAACGAACGAACGAATACACACGCCGACCCCGCCACACACCACACACACACACACACACACACACACACACACACAGACAGAGAGAGAAGAGAGAGAAGAGACAGAGACAGACAAGACAGAGACAGAGAGAGAGAAAGAGAGAGAGAGACAGAGAGAGAGACAGAGACGAGCAGAGAGACAGCAAAGCAATCTAATGCCCTTTTTTTTTTTGCCGTGGTCTACATTTTCGAGACTCCAGACTCTGCATTCTTTATTCATCACTCACAAAGGTCAACAAAGCTAATAGATCAAGGAAACGTCGAAACCGCTCCGTTCAAGTTACTTTTTTACGTTAAAAAAATATTAATAAGGAGTAGAGGGGAAAGGGGAGCACAGAAGGGTGGGGTGGGGGAGCAAGTACAGAAACGAAACGTTATCAACATACGTTAATAAAGCCAGAATCCATACGCTCCTACCAAGCAAACATATAAATGGCATAAGTGAACTAATATTCTTGCCAAAAACTATCAATGACAGAGGTTCACGAGTCGCATTCACGAGTCGCACGTGCCACGAATAGGAAGTCATCTATTCGCAATAAGACTACTATGCAATGGTCTATAGGTATCTACTATTCCTGATGCATGACACATAGTTACAGGTCACAGCAGCCACGAGTAGGAAGTCATCTTTTAAGTGTAAGATGTTCCAAGAGAAATCCAGAGAACAGCTAAAAGAAGAGGCAAAAGGAGATAAAATATCTGTAGAGATGTATATATATACATATATACATATATATATATGGACCAATATGGAGTGAAGACGATGGACGTGAATGATGTCACGATATTAGACGCCACAACCCGGGTAGAAGCATTTTTGATGACGCTTGAAACATTGCATATAAGAGAATTGGGACCTACGATCAACACCAGAGATGAGAAACATAAGAACAGCTTTCTACGCGGGCTGGCCGGTCCGTTTTGTACATCCGCGGACTCAAATTGTCATAGGAATCTAACTTTCAATCATAGCCCACACCATAAAAGTTGGCTTATTCATTTTAGCGCTCCAATCATTCTGGCAGCATTAGTACTTCGTAGGTTCAAGCCTCATTTTAAGTGAATAGAGTTTTAGAGCAGAATCAAGAAATCAAGGATTCTGTCAGATTCTGATAGAGGATTTGGATGGAACGAATATGAGACTGCGCGAGTACGATGAATGCCTCTTAAGCAAGCGACAAACTCCAGAAGAAAACAACTTTGTCATCATCGACATCATGTGCCCTGCTGCATGACGTAGGCGATCATGGCCCTCCATAAGCATCTATCCCCTGTCGCCGCAAGCACATCTTCCACCCTCTATGTCCTCAACGACCCTGCAAGTCCGTCCAATATTTTCCCCCTGGGTCTACCTGATGTTCTCTTTCCCTCCAGCTATCCTGTTGAGACCAGGTGCTCTAATTCCCCTTTCCTCATACAATGGCCTATAAATGTACATTGCACATAGTCTAACATTCAGATTACTGCGAACTTAAAACAATATAAGATACCTAAGGCGGTAACATTTTGCGTCACAGAGGAAAAAAAGTAATAATAAGGAAACCCCCCCCCCCCCCCCCAGCAAACATTCGATCATAATGAGAACGTGTAATTACCAGTGGTGATAGCCAACACTGGTCAGGTCCAGCATAGTGAAGGATGAACCGACCTCATCAACCCGCATCTCCTGCCATAATGATCTACATGCATACACTGCTGTTGTGGATCTACATTCCCTACGCCCTGTCTCATTATCTCCTGCCATTGAACAGAGAGAGAGAGAGAGAGAGAGAGAGAGAGAGAGAGAGAGAGAGAGAGAGAGAGAGAGAGAGAGAATGAATAACAATGACAATGACAATGACAATGACAACAATGCTTTATTTTCCAACAGTAAAAGTTATTGACTAGATCTAGAAGCCATTTTTCAAACTTGCCGATGCTAATCGAAACACATGACGTTTGTTTACAGTAAGAAGTACCGCTTAAGGAAGAGATAGATAGATAGATAGATAGATAGATAGAGAGAGAGAGAGAGAGAGAGAGACAGACAGACAGACAGAGAGAGAGAGACAGACAGACAGAGAGACAGAGAGAGGCAGAGAGAGAGAGAGAGAGAGACAGATAGACAGACAGGCAGACAGACAGATAAAAAGAGAGATAGAGACACAGACAACGAGAGAGGCAGACAGAGGCAGACAGAGAAGTTGGGAGGTGAGTGCGGAGGAGAGGGGGACCCTAGTGGCCGTTACGTCGAGGTGCTAAGCAGTGCCCACGGCTCCTGAAGATCCTCTGCCAATAATATCGATGCAAAATTAAGGGCCAGTGCCAATAGAAGCTCGCCTAAAGGCAAGCAAGGGCAGTACTCAATTAGTCGTCTGCATAATAATAATACCTAGGACTTATAAAGCG
>CM060306.1:105544616-105552116 GCA_030674185.1 Monoplex corrugatus | reverse complement strand
ACAGAACAGAACAGAACAGAACAGAACAGAACAGAACAGAACAGAACAGAACAGAACAAACAGAACAGAACGGAACAGAACAGAACAGAACAGAACACAACAGAACAGAACAGAACAGAACAAACAGAACAGAACGGAACAGAACAGAACTGAAGAGGATGAAACCTTGGAATTACCTAACAAATTACAATACAAAACTCATACAATAACTACTATCACCGTCGGCACTTAACATGGTAGGCTGAGACGTGCTAATTTGACACAAATGCCACAAGGCACCAGACACGCTGCCATTAGCGCTAGATTCTCTCCTACACGATGCAAGCCTCTTCAAACCTGCTGCCCGAACACACCATTTCTGTGTGAACCCAGGTCTTGGGAGTTACGAAATAACAAAAGTGCTGGCCATCCCCCATTAAGCAGAGGTCAGTTTGCACCCTCTGGGATCACTTTAACCACGCTTATGGACCACAACGGGCTTTTGACCAAGAAAATGTACCTGAGAGGTCATTTGGGTTAAGTAAATGGGCCAGAGCCATGGTCAGCCATTTACACGTAGGACTTCACGATTCTTCGTTTCCAGACTTTGTCGGAGACCCTAAATTGACGGCAAATTGTCCACACCTAGACGAGCATGTTCACTGATAGGGTTTGTCTCGCAGGTGATACACATACGGACAAAACTGGTTTTTGGTATAAAGATCCGGCCATGGCAACTGAAATATTGCGTGGGGCGCTCCAATTTTCGACATCGAGATAAGACAATGATTCAATTTTCACCATTGCCAGTGACATTTCAACAAACACACACACACACACGCGCGCGCTTACACACACACACACACACACACACACACACACACACACACACACACACACATACACACACACACATTTATACACACACACACACACACATTTATACACAGCAGATACACACACACACACACACTAACACACACAGAGGCAGACATACACGCACACGCACGCGCACTCGCATACACGCATTGACAATATATATATATATATATATATATATGTGTGTGTGTGTGTGTGTGTGTGTGTGTGTACAGAGAG
This sequence comes from Monoplex corrugatus, assembly GCA_030674185.1. Lineage (NCBI taxonomy): Eukaryota > Metazoa > Mollusca > Gastropoda > Littorinimorpha > Ranellidae > Monoplex > Monoplex corrugatus. The sequence continues at coordinate 105,551,039 of CM060306.1, read as the reverse complement.
AGAGAGCGAGAAAGAGAGAGAGAGAGAGAGAGAGAGAGAGCAAGAACATTTCATTTTTGAGGGTAGAGGTATAAGCAGAATAATGTCTTTATTACATCAAGTATATGCCAGTTGGATGTCTGCATTAACACATGTACATATGGTAAAAGAGACAGACAGGCAGGCAGACAGATAGGCTGACAGAGACTCACAGTCAGGCAGACAGATAGGCTGACAGAGATACACAAACAGTCAGGCAGACAGAGAGAAATAAACGATGTTTTCATACCTGACAAGGCGGACATGTAACGGCTATCAAAAGTCTGCCTTATCAGGTTTGAACACTAAAACCAAGCAACAGCAGGAAGGACTTCGATTTTGTTTTGTGTTTTAGTGCTGCTGTTTCCTTCTGTTTATCTTTTCGTCCTAACACTTGATCTCTCTCTGTCTCTGTATATAGCTCTCTGTCTCTGTCTCTCTGTCGCTGTTTGTTTGTCTGTCTGTCTGTCTGTCTGTCTATCACCTTATCATCCTGAGGCTGTTCTGATTTCTGATGTGATTTAATGTATGTTTTTGTGTTCCTTGATTTCCATGCCATTAGCTGAGTATCTTATAACACACGCGCGCGCGCGCGTGCGCACACACACACACACACATACACACACACGCACACACACACATACACACACATACACACACACACACACACACACACACACACACACACACACACACACACACACACACACCTTTCGCACAGGTCTTTCACGAAATAAAACCTTTTAGTAATGCTACCAATTTTGAAGAACAAGGTCTCCCAACAGTGTAAAAATCGCTACTCACAGTTCCGTAGCTTTCGATGGCGTTCTCGCCATCTTCGTCAGCGCTCTAATGCTGTCTGCGTGAATCTCTACTCAGATCTCGCGAACATGGGATGAACCCAGTTCACGAGATCGAATCAGAGAATGGTACACCGGGGGCAGGGTGTAACGGCCCCGGTCCCTGTTGAGCGGGGGGTTGGTGGCTGCGATGTAGATGGCCTCCTTGACTCCTCGCTGGAACCACTTATTTTCTCTGTCCAGGATGTTGACATTGTCCGCACTGAATTGATGTTTTTCGGCGTGTAGGTGAGCTCCTACTGGAGAAGAGTCCCTCTTGTGTTCTGTTAGTCTCTTCTGAAGGGGGCGTTCAGTTTCACCGACATAATGTTGGTTACAGTCCTGGCAGTCTATTCTGTATATAATGCCAGCTTTGTCGAGTTTGCTGGTTTTGTCCTTGGGGGTGACCAGCTGGCTGCGTATGGTGTTGGAAGGTTTGGAATGTACAGCCACCCCCAGTTTTCTGATCTTTCTGGACAGAGCGTCACTCACACCTCCTACGTATGGGATGGTGATGTGTCCCTTGCGCTGGTGTTGTTTCACTGGCTGTTGGGATGCGGTGTTGGATTTCCTGCCTCCCGGGCTGTTCCAGGCCCACTTTTTGTAGCCCGAGATGGTGAGCACTTTTTTCAGGTGGTTTGTCTCCTTGTCTTTTGCCTCTTGGGTACTGCATATGGTGTTAGCTCTGTGGGTAAGGGTTCGAATCACTCCCAGTTTGTGTTCAAGGGGCTGGTGGCTGTCGAACTGTAAATATTGGTCCGTATGAGTTGGTTTACGGTAGACCGAGAAGGATAGAATGCCATCAGTTCTGGTGATGAGGGTGTCCAGCATGGCTATGGAGTTGTTCTGTTCCACTTCCCTCGTGAATTTGATGGCTGGGTGTTGGTTGTTCAGATGTTCTGTGAACTGTTCGACCAGTTGCTGGGGGAGGATAGTCATGGTGTCGTCTACGTAGCGCCCCCAGTATCGTGGTGGGGAGTGGAAAGAAGCCAATGCTTTCTCTTCAAAATCCTCCATGAACAGGTTGGCTACTATTGGGCTTACTGGGGAGCCCATGGCTGCTCCTTCTTTTTGTTGGTAGAATTCACCTTGGAAGGTGAAGTAGGTGGTGGTGAGGCAGCAGGACAAGAGTTCACATACGTCGTCCACTGTGAGAGATGTACGTTGGTGGAGGGTTTGGTCGTTTTGTAACCTTCGGCGTATGATCTCTATGCTTTCTTTCACTGGTACGCTGGTAAATAGGGCAGAGACATCATATGACACAAGGAGTTCATCATGAGCGAGGGTGTAGTTACTCAGTTTTTCCACTAGGTCAGCACTGTTGTGGATGTGATGATCTGTGTGTCCTACGAGAGGTGATAGGATGTCCGCCACAAATCTAGCCGTCTCATACATGATGGAACCTCTGGATGCGACTATGGGACGGAGGGGGACTTCTTTCTTGTGGACTTTGGGTAGACCATAGAACTTGGGGACGTCGGACACAGTTGGGTATAATTTCCTGTACTGTTCTAATGACAGGCGGTCCGTCTCTTTCAGGCGTTTCAGTGTGTCTTTCAGTTTGTTGGAAAACTTGGAAGTAGGATCTTTCTTGAGGCGTTCATATGTTGTAGTATCTTCCAGAAGTTTGCTTGCCTTCTCATAGTACATGGGTCTAGGCATGATGACTGTGGCACGACCTTTGTCAGCTGGTAGGATCATCGTGGCGTGTTCGTTCTTTAAATCCGCCAGAGCCCGTCTTTGGTCCGGTGTTAAGTTGGATTTCGTTAGTTTGGCCTGTTTCATGATTCTGACACAGTCTGATCTTAAGTGTGTGGCTTCTTCTGAATTAGGGCCAATATACCTGCAAGCTGTTTCAATGCTTGTGATGAGGTCTACCACTGGAAGCTTGTTAGGGGCTACGGCGAAATTTAGTCCTTTCTCTAGTACTTCCTGTTCAGGTTTAGTGAGTTGGCGATCTGATAGATTGATCACCCACCTCTCTTTGGTCTTTCTTTTTGTTTCTTCCGGTACAGGTGTAATCTCGCTTTTGTCATTCTGTTGTCTCCTGTTGTTTTTTGTTGCTAGAAGTTCGAATTTCTTTTTGATTCGTATTCGCTCTCTGCCTGTCTGTCTGTCTGTCTCTCTGTCTCTATCTCTGTCTCTCTCTCTCACTCTCTCTCTCTCTCCACCCTTTCTCTCCAAACACGAGTAGTATTCCAGTTTTACAGTATTTTGCTATCTTTTGTGCTACTGTATTCATATCTATTAGTAAAAAACCCTAAACAGGAATTATAGAATACTTATATTAGTACAGACCTTCTATGGAAGAGGACTGGACGCAATAAGGCATTATTCGGCTTGTGCCATAACCCTCCAAAACCACAACTTGTTCTTGTGTTTGATCTTGTCCCTGCCCAACCCCCCCCCCCCCCCCCGCTCGTCCTCCCCTCTCTCCTAGGACATGTCTGTTGAAAACGAAAACATCTGTGGCCGCATATGGGCGTTCCTCTTCACTCTCTCGTTCGTTAGCAAGCTACCACTATTGCGTTTGCATTTCTAGTGTTTCAACAGCTTTCATTTATTTCGAATACAATATACAATATAGCCAGTCATATATACAGACATTTCAGGGCTGTGAAAACATCGCAAAACTAAACGGAAGGCTTCATCACTCGTTTAGCCCGAACCATATCTGAACAACGTAAATATAGAAAAGACATACTCAACTGTTCAGACGTTTCCACTGCACTACTGGACCCTAGTAGACAAAAATAAACTTAAGCTGCACGGTAGAGGCCAACCAATCAGCAGAGTTTATTACCCCAAGATTAAGATATAAATACACACACACACACACACACACACACACACACACACACACACATACACATACACACACACACACACACACACACACACACACACACACACACACACACACATCTAAAACATGCAAAAGTGCACGCTCGCACGCTCGCGCACACACACGCACATACGCACACATACACACAAATACACAAATACACACACACAAACACACACACACACACACACACACACACACACACACACACACACACACACACACACACACAGAGGAGCTATACAGTACACTAGGCCTGTTAAGGGTGTGATTCCTGATGAACCAAACTGTCATCCTGTTTCAAAGTACATCCATTATCATGATCATTATCACGTGTCTCGCCGCATCGCATTGGCGATCATGGTCCTCCATATGGATCCATCTTTTGTCGCTCAAGGTATATTGTCTCCTGTCCTTTTTGTTCTCACCCACTCTGCAAAAATGTAAAAAAACAACTCTTTCCCTAGGTCTACCTGGTGCTCTTTTTCCCTCAAGGTGCTCAAATTTCTCTTGCTTTATAAAATGTCCTATAAACGTTGCTTGTCTTTGACTGATCTTCTTCATTAATTTTCTTTTTATGATTGCTTTTTCACAAGACTGTCTCAGTTTTGTTTTGTATTGTTTTGTTTTGATTTTGTCCGTCTCTGGAACTCTTCTCTTAGTAGTCTTTTTAGATACACATTTCAGCTGCCTCAATTTTGTTCCGATTTTTTCTTGTTTATTGTCCAGCTTTCGCATCCGTTTAACAATATTCTTCTTCTTGTTCAGTGTCCACAATCAGCGCGTTGATTATTCTGACACTATATTCGTTCTATCTAACACCAAGGAACTCTCTTCCCGATGTCAATTGATAGGCATTTGTTTGGTAAGAACGTTTTTCATTTTCTTGAATGCTGCTTTAGCTTGGCTAATTCTGCAGGATATTTCTATCGTGCATCTGTCATCTGATGAGATGTCTGTCCCCACAAGTACACAATAACAATAATAATAATAATGATAATAATAATGATAATAATAATAATAATAACAATAATAATAATGTTAATAACAACGACGATTATATTTATAAGGCGCTAAATCTAAATGTATTAATAAAACCAAACGCACATTCTCATCGATCACTGAAACCATCCACTGAGAATGATTTAAAAAAAAACCCTCACGGGCACAAATCATTCGCATACACATACAGAAACACACACACACACATACATTCTCTCTTTCACACACACACACACACACACACACACACACACACACACACACACACACACACACACACACACACACACACACACACACACACACACCAACAAACACACACACACACACACACACACACACACACACACACACAAACACAACACACATACACATTCACACAAATCAAACCAACAACCAACGAAACAAACAAACAAACAAACAAACAAACAAACAAACAACAACAAGAAAAAGAGAAACAGTGCTCGAACAGCATGACCATATAGGAACTAAATGCTTCTAAGAATCTGTCTCCCGATGATTCCTTTCATAGGAGTTCGAGAGCTCTTCGAAACATAATAAAAGATGCTAACACGTACTTCCATGTTACCAAGTCTGTAAATCGCATATGTAACATTGGTTTTCTTTTTTTTGGGCCAACAACAAAACAATAACAACCGCGGCATCAGTAGCAACAGCAACAGCAACAGCAACAGCAACAGCAACAACAACAACAACAACAACAGACAGAAAAAAACATCCAACGAAAATAAGACAATCGCAACACATCATATTTACATTGGGAAGAAAAACAGTACCCGTCGACAACCCAGCAGAAGAACATAATAATAAAATATAAAATAAATAAAAAATAAAAAAGAAGAACGCATCTTAATAAAGAAGAAGCCTGTCTTGACTATCTCGTGTACGATTACTAACAAGCGTCCGTCTTCGATTTTGTCGTGTTTGCATTTTTGATGCTGCCAAAATTGGTAATCGGCTTTGCTTTTTATTAGACATCAGCAGCCCTAGGGCTGACTTTGCCTTTAGCATTGTCTCGCTTGTTGGAATCCCGCCTCGTCAATATGTCTTTAAACTAACTAACGAACAAATTAACGAACAAACGAATGATCGAACGAACGAACGAACGAACGAACGAACGAACGAACGAACGAACGAACGAACGAACGAACGAGCGAACGAACGAACGAACAACTTAACCACCCAACAACCTATCTAACTAACTGACTGACTGACTGGCTGACTGACTGACTGACTGACTGACTGACTGACTTACGACCGGACCGACCAGACCCACCGATCGACTCACTCACTCACTCACTCACAAACAAACAAACAAACAAACAAACAAACAAACAAACAAACAAACAAAACCAAACAAATAAACAAAGAAACAAACAAACTAACTAAATTTTAATTACTACACATACACACACAAAAAAGAAACAAGCAATTTTTTTTCTGAAATAACACACACACACACACACACACACACACACACACACACACACACACACACACACTCACACACACACACACACACTCACACACACACACACACGCACACACACACACACACACACACACACACACACACACACACGCACGCACGCACGCACGCACACACACACACACACACACACACACACAATACCTTTCCCCCTTCCTTCCAATACACACAACATTTCTCTGGTCGTTATCAAACACATTTCCTTTTAT
>CM060306.1:105507116-105534616 GCA_030674185.1 Monoplex corrugatus | reverse complement strand
ATTTCGCACAGCACACATACACGTCCATCACCATAACTACAACAACACACACACACGACACACACATTTCAGAGAAAATTGTTCTACGACATTACATCACACAGACACACAAGAGCACTCAACTCAACAATGACAAAATTTCTATGGAACAACAGGCACAGCAAAACTTTCTGACAGGCCACACCACACACACACACACACACACACACACACACACACCCACACACACACACACACACACACACACACAACACACAACACACACACACACACACACAGACAACAACAAAACAAAACAACAAACACACAACACACAACACACAACACACACACACACACACACACCCCACACAAAGAACAACAGAACAAAAACAAAACAAACAACACACACACACCACACACACACACACACACACAACCACACACACACAACACACCACACACACACACAAGGACGAAACAGACATAACAAGAGACAATACTCAACACACGTGTAACACGACCCTGGGTCGGAGGAGATAACAAACAACAAACAAACAAACAAAAACAAACATAAATAAATAGCGGCAAACATACACTAAAACTTTCTTGCTTGCTTTGTACAACCAACCACTTTTAAAGATATGTTTATTTCATAAGATGAAACTAGCAAGACGTGGGAAGTATACAATACTAATGACAGCAATTCATTAGACACAGGAAGCGCGACCACATTAAGCACCACAAACATCATTCAAAAGCGTGGATTGAATGCAAGATACCGCAGACCAAGGACGACCTGGATCGACCTTGACCTCCACACGACATTTTTCTCCTATTCAGACTTTCCAGTACAGTTCGCTGCTGACTGTCAACTTTATAACCCCCATCCCACACAACCCCAACGTCTAAGATGGTAAAGGAGAACAGACAAAAGACAAGAAGAAGTTGCTCTCGCTCAACCCTTTGACTCCTTCCTGCCTCCCAGCATCCTGCATTATTATCATTCATGCTAACAAAGCAAAAAAAAACAAACTTAACCCTTTGAGTCCCCCACCCTATCCACCAGCTTCCTGTACCAGAAACTGGTGGTTAAGGTGCGGGAGTAAAAGGTTAATATTTTTTGCAGTTGGTGGATAAGGTTTTTCGTTTAGATGGGGGAGTCAAAGGGTTAATTTTTTGCAGTTGGTGGATAAGGTGTGGGTCGTTAGTTTGATGGATCAAAGGGTTATGTTTTTTGCAGTTGATGGAAAGGGTGTGGGAGTCAAAGGGTTAATTTTTTTTGCAGTTGGTGGATAGGGTGTGGGAGTCAAAGGGTTTTGTTTTTGCAGTTGATGGATAAGGTGTGGGAGTCAAAGGGTTATGTTTTTGCAGTTGGTGGATAAGGTGTGGGAGTCAAAGGGTTAATTTTTTTTGCAGTTGGTGGATAGGATGGGGGAGTCAAAGGTTAAAGCAATCTACAGGCGTGTTAGTTATGGTCACCTTAAAACAGAGAAAGGTAGTTTGAGTGATGAGGTACCATTGTGTCTAAATCAGAGCCTTTGCTCCCCACAGCCGAGGGCAAACACGACCGAGCGTGGTTGTTAAATTAGAAAGGTGACCAGATGTGAGAAGACCAAACGTTACTGAGGTCCTCCGCCCCCCGTCAGGGTGGAATAGAACCGGATTCTGCGCTTCCATAGGGCAGCCGGCAGAACGGGATAAAAATGGCCACATTCATAGTCAGACGTGGCCTGACCATGTAGACGGCGAACAAAATAAAAGAGCAGAAGAAAAAAGAAGAAGAGAGGAGGAGGAGGAGGAAAGGGGGGAGGAGGTGGAGGAGGAGGAAACGGAGGAGAAGGAGGAGAGAAAAAGAAGAAGAAGAAGAAGAAAGAAGAGGAAAGAAGAAGATGAAGAAGAAAAAGAAGAAGAAGAAAGAAGAAAGAAAGAAGAAGACGAAGAAGAAGAAGAAGAAGAGAAGAAGAAGAAGAAGAAGAAGAAGAAGAAGAAGAAGAAGAAGAAGAAGAAGAAGAAGAAAAAGGAAGAAGAAGAAGAAGGAGAAGGAGGAAGGAGGAGGAGAAAGAAGAAGAAGAAAGAAGAAGAAGAAGAAGAAGAAAGAAGAAGATGAAGAAGAAAAAGAGAAGAAAGAAGAAGAGAAAAGAAGAAAGAAGAAGAAGAAGAGGAGGAGAAAGAAGAGGAGGAGAGAAGAAGAAGAGAGGAGGAGGAGGAGAAGGAGAGAGGAGGAGGAGAGAGAAGAAGAAGGAGGAGGAGAGGAGAGAAGAGGAAGAGAGAGAGAGAGAAGAAGAGAAGAGAGAGAGAGAGGAGAGAAGGAGAGGAGAGGAAAAGAAGAAGAAGAAAAGAAGAAGAACAACAACAACAACAACAACAATAAGAAGTGTGAATGTGAAAACAATGGACATTGTTGCCCACTGAAAAACGCGAACGAACATAACAGGAGAAGACGAAGACGACACATTCTAACAGACAACACTCGACACGTGTGTAACATGACCATGGGTATCGGTAAAACAGATAAGATGAAAAACAACAACAACAACAAAAACAATCGACAGCTATATCATTAACAATCTTCATTGTCTCGTGAAATAACTATTCGATAGCACACAGTCCCGTTACAAAGGGAAACGCATCAGAAGTTAGAAACGTACGAACTACGATACTTTAAAAAAGCAATTTTCCAGATCTAAGAAAAAGGCTAATTGTTCATCACAGGAAAAAAAAAAGTCTATGCATTTCACTTCTTCCCATACGCTAAAATAACCCACCACCACACCACTACCACCATCATCATCACCACCACCACCACCGCCACCACCACAACAACAACAACAACAACAAAAACCCAACTGCACTGTGGATGATGGAAAAGTGCAGTGGTTAGAGCAATCACTTCTAAAAGCCCAAAATAAACAGGTGCGGCGATGCGCTCTACTGGCGAAAAGCAGCCCGAATTTCATATGATAAATCCATTCTGACAAAAAGAAAAGAAATAAAGTAAAAGAAAGATAAAGAAAAGAAAAAAAAAGAAGAAAAACGAAACAACAATAAAAATCAAATGAAAATAAGAGCAAAAAAAAATATAAAAATGAAACTAAAATATAATGAAATAGAATAAATGAATACAATCGAGCGTGTTTGCTAAAGAAACGGGCGATCAGACGTGTGTGCTTATCGCTCGCACCAGCGCAGACATGAGATTCTCTATATGTATGTCTTTTTTTTCATGCTGTTGTTATTCTTGTTGTTGTCGTCGTCGCTGTCATTCTTTACTGTTGTTGTTAAAACAGATTTAAGTCTTTGACTCCCTCACCGTCTTCAACAGCTTCCTGCATGCAGCAGCAAACTGATGGACAGGTTAAGGAAGTCAAAGGGTTAAGTTTTTTTGCCTTGCTAGCATGGTTGACAATGCCGGGTACTGGTTGACAGGGTGCGGGAGTCAAAGGGTTAACATGTGAAACCTAGGTTGCTCTTTCGGACAGAAAGCGTCGCTCAGTACAGTGCACTCCCCCACCCACCACCCACTCCCCCACCCACCCCCTTTTTTTTCCGTATGGGTGTGTTTCTGTTCAGAAAAAAAAAATCTCTGCCCATTGCGTGATTCGAACCCGGATTTCTCGTACCCTAGGCAGATGCTTTCGCCACTAAGCCACACACTCCAAAATCAATCAAGGAAATCTTCCTGATCAGGAGTGACCGGTGCACACATGTGGCCTACATAGAGAGAACTGTCCAGAGTACCAGAATGAACCCCATCCTGGTTGAACAAGTTTCTAAATTCCAGTTGCACAGTCTGCAAATTTCTCAGGACTACGGCCAGACCTCGTGGGAAATGAAAAGCAAACATGGTAGCGGAGAAATCCAGAGCTGATCGCCTGCAGCTTTCGACGTTTTTGTCAGCTTTTCAGTGCAACGTTCTTCGGCATGTTAGTGCCAGAGTGTACGTGACGCGCCACGCGCGCGCGCGTGCGTGCGTGTGTTATTGCGTGCAGGCGCGAGAGCACGCGCGCTTCTGTCCGTTTTTGTGTGTTTGTCGGTCTGTTTGTTTCGCTCTTTTGCTCATTCTCGATCTGTTTGGTTGTTTGACAATGTTTGGATGTTATTTATTTTCATTTTATCGATTTTGTATAACGTGCAGTTTAGTCTCACTCTAGGCGACGACTAGACGTTGATGGTTAAACATGAACAAACAAACAAACAAACAAACAAACAAACAAACAGACAAACAAACAAAAGAATATAATAAATAAATAAATACAAAATGAAAAGCACTTGAGCGCTTATCTACTACCATCGCACATAAAGAATGAAGTCTTATATTATTGTTGCATAAATAAGGGACGCATGCACCACGCATATACAGGCATGCATAGTATAGTACAATTGTATGTTAATATAATGCACAGTTATAGTTGCAATTTTAGCTCACACACACACACACACACACACACACACACACACACACACACACACACACACACACCACACAGCACACACACACGCGCACACGCGCACACGCGCACATACACACATGCACAACACACACACGCGCTCGCACACACATGTACACACACGCGCGCACAAACACACTCACACATACAGTCACACACGCACGTACACAAACACACAAGCATAAACACACACATTTACACACACACACACACGCATGTATACGCATGCACGCGCACACACACACACACACACACACACGCGCACGCATACGCATGTATACGCATGCACGCACACACACACACACGACGCACACGCACACACATATACGCGCACGGTCTGACACATAATATGATGCACTGATTCTAACTAAATTCAAAACTGGAGAGATGATGTAAATCATTGCATGGTACTTTTATAATCATTATTTCTTCTTTTTTTTCTTCTTTTTTTTAATAGGTCAGGCAAGATAAGGAAGGAATAACAGAACAACACCCCGCAGTGAGGCTCTGCAAATACAGAAATTAACAATAATATCCTGTTTTGGAACCACAAGAGCTATATAATTTTCTTTCAGATAGTAAGGGGCTCATCTTTCCTGTCATACTCTCTGCTCCTAACAAGACTTTTACTTATTCCTGCATATCACATCACTGGCTTTTGTGTCTTCCAAAAGACAGAACATAACAGCCTTTATGGCGGGATAAGGAGCGGTCATACACGCAAAAATCCGCTCCATCTGTTCAGAACTAGGTTGTGTAACCAGTGACAGCTTGCATGAGATCTAGCTGCTTATGAAGAAGGACAACTCAGCAGTTACGTCCCCTGACACAATGAGGCTGATAATGAAAGGGATTGAAAGCGCAGATAACTGAGAGAAGACCTGCGGTGTCATCGTCGTCAACGCTGCCACCTTTGAGCTTTTTATCTTTTTTTTTTCATTATTCTTTTCGTGATCTTCTCTGATGGCACTGATTCGATTTACAGTCACTATAGGAAAAAAAATCGATCGGATTCAGTGACCTGTCAGTGAACTCCACCCCCCCCCCCCCCCCCCCCACACACACACTCGCTGTTTTCTTTTTTTCTTCTTTCGTCCAACTACTTCTATAGCACGCTGTTACATATGAAAAGAGAGATTTGGTTTATTCAAACAAATTTTCCCCACCCTTTTAAAGAAAGTTCTTTTTTTTAAAAGTTCTTTCCTTTCAAATTTGTAAAGTTCCATGACACTGAGAAATGTCATGGATGGAATTTGAAAAATAAACAACGTTACACGAACAGTCACAACAACAATAACATACATCTGCCACACTGCTATAACAACATCTTAGTCACAAAATGTTCATGATGAGCCAGCTGAACAGAAAGCAGTACCATAACGATAACAAAGATCCAGTATTGCCAGAATCAAAATGGAATACTGCGGTAATAATCTCACCTGCTTCTTTGTTTTGTGGATAATATGATGCAAACAATTCCACTGTAAAAGCAGGATAATTACAATTCAGCTCTTCGACACCACATATCCAGTACAGTGGCGAGTTTATCAGAGCAGTTGGGGTAAATGACAATTTTTTTAAAACTATAAATATCCAATTTTCCTCTTTACTCACAAGAAGACCGCAATACATTTCCCTATTCTTTCAGTCTAGCAGTCAGCTGCGAAGATATATGTTTTTTGTTTAGTTTTTGCTCATCAACTTGGCAATACAGCTCCATCTGCTGGCCTCTAACGACTCCATTCAGTCCTGTGGCTGAGGTCCTGTTATTGACATGTAGGCTGGAATGGCTGAGCAGGCGTTAGACAAGATAAGACAAGAGAAGACAAGACCATAGGAGACAAGGCAAAAAGAGACAAGCCTGCTACAAGAAGCTGACAAGACACATGTCTTCCTTTCACGAGGTGGAGACAGATGTTATTTATTGACTAGTGTGTTGCCATGACTTGCTTTTTGAAAGAATTCATTACAAACCTACGAAAAAGACGTAGTCAAGCCATTCTGAAATGTCTCTCTTTTTACACGATGCTGCTGCTTCTGCTGCTGCGATAGATAATAATAATAACAATAACAATAATAATAATAACATTGATAATAATTACAGTATTTATGCGAAGTCAAATCTCGAAAATTCGAATCAAAGCGTCCCTCACGCACTAGGCATACGCATGCAATCGACAAAGACCACCTTACAAAATTTAATACACAGACTGAGGGAAAGAAGTAGTTGTACAATTCATTGTTGGGAAAAGAGGTGGGTTTTAAATTGGAATTAAAAGCAGAAAGGGTAGGTGATAGGCGAAGGCAGAGCGGAAGTCTATTCCACGCTGACGGTCCTGAGACAGCAAAAACAACGCTGGCCAGCACTTGATAATTTAAATCTAGGACCTGAAGGGAAAGAGTGTCTGAAGCTGAGCGCAAGCTGCCAGTTAGCGTATAAATGTTGATGTTGTCGCAAAGATATGATGGAGCAGACTGGTGAATAGATTTGTAACACAAGGTATCCTCCAGTCTTATATTCAATTCATTTTAAGACAGGCAAACCAATGAAGAAGCGAAGGAGAACTGATATGATCAAACTCTATCACTTAAAAACAGTTCACATTTTGTACTTCTCAAGGTCACCGTGATTTTGAGAAACTTTGGTTGAAATAAAACCGAGGACAACGGGGGATTGTTACAACATGAAAACAGATTTTTACGATAATGTCAGCAGTTGTGAGCAAATGCTATTCACACGCTTGTTAAAAATAAGCTGATTTCAGGTAACAATTTTTAGTCCGTGTGATCCTGACCTTGGATTTTAACCTTAAAACTTACGCTTTCACAATTCCTCAACAATCCTACACATTTGATCCAAATTTGGCAAAGATTCTTTTAGAAGCCGCCAAGACCATCTTAAAAACAAATTTTGTTAGAGAAACACGGATGGACAGAAACACACACCGACACACACAACACACACACACACACACACACAACACACAACACACACACACACACACACACACACCACACACACACACACACACACACACACACACACTCACCACCACAAACACACACACACACACAACACACACACGCACACGCACACACAAACACACACACAGACACAGACACAGACACGCACACGCACACGTACACACAAACACACACACACGCACGCTCATCCCTCTCTGGTCGATATGAAAGGGAGATTAGGGAAAGAAAGAAAAGCTAGAGTGCAGTCAGGAAGAGAAATGTACAAAAAACGATGACATCTGACAAAGACGAACTTTTCCTTCAGTCTGTTGCTGGCATTCTTTGCTTGTTTGTTTGTTGCTGCCAGGCTGCTTGCAAGGACAAGAGTGTTGAGAAAAGACACTTCAAGACGAGACCTGATGAGACGAGATAAGATTAGACGAGACCTGATGAGACGAGAAGAGACAAGACAATGAGACAAGATAAGAAGAGGGTTAGGGAAACGAAGAGGTTTCAGTGGGATTGGGAACATGATGAAAAGTAATTCATTTTATGCTCAAACATCAAAAGGTAAACAGTCTTATTTACACACACACACACACACACACACACACACACACACACACACACACACACACACACACACACACACACACACACACACACACACACACACACACATACATACATATATGTATATGTTTATATATATAAAGGGGGGGGGGGTGCAAAAGTAGTATACAGTAAGTATCACATCATTATTATAATGCTTAATTCCGCTCTCTAGAGGAGTGTGTGAATACCGACGGCAAGCAGTTTGAGTATCTGAGGGATTTAGGCTGTGCTTGTTATTACATGTATATGCAATATTCATTTGTTTGTATAATAAATGCAATGAGTATTGTACGTGTTTTCTTTTTTCACTTTTGCGCCCTCCTGTATATAAATATATATATATATATATATATATATATATATATATATATTACATGCACACACGCACACAAACACGCGCCACACACACACACACACACACACACACACACACACACACACACACACACACACACACACACACACACACCACACACTCACTCACTCACACACACACACACACACACACACACACACACACACACACACACACACGTTCACACACAGGCACGCCTGTATGCATACATATCTATATTGCTCATAGTCAACACATAGTCATTATAATGACATCCATTGACACAAGTCTGATGCTGTTTAGGCCTATATATCATAGACATGGGGCACATTATGTACCAATATATCTACAGACCGCACTAGGATGAAAATTAACAGTTTGCACGTTTCGTGGCATCAACTGGAATTTGAAAAGCCAACAAGACGCACTTTGACAACACCACACACTTATCATTAGATTCGCTCTTCAAAAGTCTGAAGAATCTATTGTCCAAACTATCTTGGTGCTCAAACTGACACACTGGCATTGGGGTGAAACTGAGACTGAGAGAGAGAGAGAGAGAGAGAGAGAGAGAGAGACAGACAGACAGACAGACAGACAGACAGACAGACAGAGACAGAGAGAGACAGACAGAGAAAGAGAGAGAGAGAGAGAGACAGAGAGAGAGAAACTGAAACTGAGACTGAAACTGAAACTGAAAATGGTTTATTGCCATTGACATTTTTGTCCTTGTGGCAAGGAGCATAAAACAAAGTCATTAAATTTTACGGCGACGTTTTCGCGAAATAAAGATTTATAAATATAGTCATGGCTGACATTACATCCATTTGAATTTTTTTTCTAATGATGAAGGAAAACTTGAAGGAAAAAAGTTGAACAAAAAGTTGAACAAAAAGTTGAAGAAACAGTTGACCACCCGACGTAACTAGTCATTTAAGTAAGAGGAAGACCCAAATCCAGCAAATAAACATAAGAACAGTATAAAGTGATATCTTCACTGGAGATAAACTTACATTAATTTATTGCTGTGTTGTTTTCTTTCTCCGACTTTCCCAAGCAAGGGCGATAAATTTCGCGAGAGATTTTTGATATTTTTCATCTTCAGTCATGAGTATTCTGGTAATGACCTTTTAACTCGAAATGTCCTCATCAAAGATAATGCATTTTTGTCGTATACTTTCATACGACTTGCAAACAAACAAAAAATGCATTTCATCTTCTGCCTCTGCATCACACATGGGACAAATAGAGTGTGCCGATGAATTTGAGTAAAACCATCTTGTTGTTGCATTTAGCCCTAGGGCTCTTAGTCTAAAACGAGCAAGATTGCTTCTGTGCCATTTATTTGTTACGACCTTTACATGTATATATTTTTCGGTTTGAAATATACTTTTAAAGGAAAGGAACCAATCATATTTCTCAGATTATTCCATTTGAGCGTGCCAGTTTTGTTTGTACGAATCAACTAGTCTATCCCTAAATTCTGAAATATATCCTTGTTCATAACCAACGCCCTGGCACATCCACACAATACCAAATCCATGTGTGGTTAACATTTTCTTAACGAAATATGCCCAGTTTTGTTTACCCGAACCTAATTGATTCAGTAACATCTCATATGCCTGCTTGCACAATCTTGACATTGGGAGCTGGGTTAATTTCAACCAGTATTTAATACACTTCATTTGAGTTTTCAAAAACAAAGGATAACGGCCAGTTTCTCCATATAACATTTTATTTGATGAATGCAATAGTACCGAATGGAAGCGTTTGATGGCAAATGTATGTACCTTTTCCATTTTATGATTGCTCGAAAAACCCCATATTTCGAGCCATACGTTAAGATTGGTTCAATTTGCGAGAAAAGAGAGAGAGAGAGAGAGAGAGAGCGAGAGAGAGAGAGAGCGAGATCGAGAGAGAGAGAGAGAGAGAGAGACAGAGAGAGAGAGAGAGAGAGAGACAGAGAGAGAGACAGAGAGAGACAGAGAGAGAGAGAGACAGAGAGAGAAGAGAGACAGAGAGAGAGAGAGAGAGAGAGAGAACGAGCGAGAGAGAGAGAGAGAGAGAGAGAGAGAGAGAGAGAGAGAGAGAGAGAGAGAGAGAGAGAGGAGAGAGAGAGAGAGAGAGAGAGAGCGAGAGAGAGAGAGAGAGAGAGAGGGAGAGAGAGAGAGTCTGAGAGGGAGAGAGAGAGAGTCTGAGTGTTGATAGCGGGACGAGTATTGTTATTTGATCTGTTTTATTTTTTCCCAATTTGCTGATGCCCATATCACAGTTTCTCGGATCATCCTTTGACATTTTCTGTTAAAAAGCGGCGGATTCATTGTCATTTCCACCTCGATATGTACATAAAGGCGACAGCTGTTTTGAGTGTCGTCACTGATCAGTTTGACATTATAAGAATATCCACAAAAAATGTCAAACGATACTGAAAAATGTTGTATATATTTATCTATATCTATATCTATATATATATATATATATATATATATATATATATATATATATATATATATATATATATGTATGTATATATATATAATATATTTACATATATATGTCTCACCTGTCTCACCTGTCGGCGTCACCGGGAACAGTGTTGGCCGCTGCACATGATGTCCTCACAAGTTGCCTCCAGCACTCTCGATCTTGGCTAAGTCTGACCACCTCCTGGAGTTTCTTGCCACTGATGTTTGTGATGTTTCTAGCAAGTGATGCAGGTGGCCGTCCTCTGTTTCTCTTTCCTTCCACTTTACCTTGGAGGACAGTGGACATCAAGTCTGTTCTCTCATTACGGATTGCGTGTCCAACATATTTCAGTTTCCTCCGTTGTATGAGTACTAGAAGCTTGCGTGTAGTACCCAACTCATTCAGTATGCTTTCATTTGAGCGCCTATCCGTCCATTTGACCCTCAGCAGTCTTCGGTAAAACCACAGCTCTGCTGCTTCCACTCGTCTTTCATCCTCTTTCTTCATTGTCCATGCCTCGCAGCCGTATAACATCACTGGCCAGACAAGACATTTTAAGAGTTTTATCTTAAGGTCTGCTGTTATGCTGTGGTCTTTCCAAATATTGTTCAATTGAACCATACTGTTCTTGGCCATTCCAATTCTCATCTTTATGTCTTTTGAGCATGTTCCATCGTGTGTCTTGACTGAACCTAAATATCTAAAGTCCTTGACATTTTCTAGAGGGACTTGGTTTAGCATGACAGATAGATAGTTATACACATACATACATACATACATTACATACATATAAATATAGATATAGATGTAGATATAGATATAGATATGAATTACGTATATATACGTAGGTGTCTATCTATTTATCTATCTATCTACCTTCCTACTACCTACCTATCTGTATGTCTCTATCTATCTATCTATCTATCTATCTATCTATCTATCTATCTATCTAATCTATTCTAATCTAATCTAATCTAATCTATCTCTCTATCTCTATCTCTCTCTCTATCTCTATCTATCTGTCTGTCTGTCTGTCTGTCTATCTATCTGTCCATCTGTCTGTCTATCACTCTATCTCAATCTACATGTATATATGAAACGTGTCAATGGTATACGAAGCAGAAAAAAAAATCGCCTCACTTCAATTCACTGCTGAATCGTTTCTAACTGTTGTATCTAAAACAGAACTTTACAACATCGAAACCAGAAGCTGCGTGAACTACTAATGTCTTTTTGAATTTGATCTTTCGGTTCTTAAAACCCGTGTCAAAGTTTCGAGTCAGTGGAAACCAAAGAACGGAAAACTAAAGTCACTAAAGCGCCATCCTTCTTGCTTCTGTCTGTCTGTGCCGACGGCAACCAACAAATGTTGTCTACGGTGATTCATATGGTTCAGTAGGTTGTATCCGCTCTGTTGCTCTCCTCGGCAACTTCAAAGATACAACGAACCGGGACTATGGCAAAGCCAACAATCAACGCCCCTTTGCTCAAAAGATGAGCTTGTGATAAGATTATCCACAAGTTAATGAAGATGTTAAGGCTATCCATGTAGACACTGAAAGCTGTTAAGACTATCCGCTCCCATAATGAAGTAAGAGGCCCTATCCGCTCCCATAACGAAGTAAGAGGCCCTACCCGCTCCCATAATGAAGTAAGAGGCCCTACCCGCTCCTATAATGAAGTAAGAGGCCCTATCCGCTCCCATAATGAAGTAAGAGGCCCTATCCGCTCCCATAACGAAGTAAGAGGCCCTATCCGCTCCCATAATGAAGTAAGAGGCCCTATCCGCTCCTATAATGAAGTAAGAGGCCCTATCCGCTCCCATAATGAAGTAAGAGGCCCTATCCGCTCCCATAACGAAGTAAGAGGCCCTACCCGCTCCCATAACGAAGTAAGAGGCCCTACTCGCTCCCATAATGAAGAGGCCCTATCCACTCCCATAACGAAGTAAGAGGCCCTATCCGCTCCCATAATGAAGTAAGAGGCCCTATCCGCTCCCATAACGAAGTAAGAGGCCCTACCCGCTCCCATAACGAAGTAAGAGGCCCTATCCGCTCCCATAATGAAGTGAGAGGCCCTATCCGCTCCCATAACGAAGTAAGAGGCCCTACCCGCTCCCATAACGAAGTAAGAGGCCCTATCCGCTCCCATAACGAAGTAAGAGGCCCTATCCGCTCCCATAACGAAGTAAGAGGCCCTATCCGCTCCCATAATGAAGTAAGAGGCCCTACCCGCTCCCATAATGAAGTAAGAGGCCCTATCCGCTCCCATAATGAAGTAAGAGGCCCTACCCGCTCCCATAACGAAGTAAGAGGCCCTACCCGCTCCCATAACGAAGTAAGAGGCCCTATCCGCTCCCATAATGAAGTAAGAGGCCCTATCCGCTCCCATAATGAAGTAGGAGGCCCTATCCGCTCCCATAATGAAGTAAGAGGCCCTATCCGCTCCCATAACGAAGTAAGAGGCCCTCACTTTCAATCCATCAACTGGGCAGAAAGATTACCTTCAACTCTGCATGTCCTCGTTTTAAATCTTAACAATATACACGACGCTATTCTTCGTGGTGTGCGCCATTTTCATCCACATCTTCTTCCAATTTCGCTTTCTGTTTGCGGTTGATGTATCATCTTCCACAAATCGCTGTTACTGATCTTGTCTTGCCGGGTGAATCTGGAGGATTCTTCCCTGTTAATGAAAGTTTGCACTTTGCTGACGGTAGTTTTTGACATCCTCCATGTTTCAGCACCATACAGTAGCACTAGCTTCACGTTGGATCTGAAAAGCCGGAATCTGGTTTGTTGTCATAACACTCTGGAACTCCAAATGTTTTTGAGCTGTACAAAGGCTGACCTCATATGGCACAGTATTACGGATTTGTGTTACGTTCATGAGCATTTTGATGTACACAATGTGTAACATCAAATGCCTGTACACAATGTGTAACATCAAATGCCTGTACACAATGTGTAACATCAAATGCCTGTACACAATGTGTAACATCAAATGCCTGTACACAATGTGTAACATCAAATGCCTGTACACAATGTGTAACATCAAATGCCTGTACACAATGTGTAACATCAAATGCCTGTACATAATGTGTAACATCAAATGCCTGTACACAATGTGTAACAACAAATGCCTGTACATAATGTGTAACATCAAATGCCTGTACACAATGTGTAACATCAAATGCCTGTACACAATGTGTAACATCAAATGCCTGTACATAATGTGTAACATCAAATGCCTGTACACAATGTGTAACATCAAATGCCTGTACATAATGTGTAACATCAAATGCCTGTACACAATGTGTAACATCAAATGCCTGTACACAATGTGTAACATCAAATGCCTGTACACAATGTGTAACATCAAATGCCTGTACATAATGTGTAACATCAAATGCCTGTACACAATGTGTAACATCAAATGCCTGTACATAATGTGTAACATCAAATGCCTGTACACAATGTGTAACATCAAATGCCTGTACACAATGTGTAACATCAAATGCCTGTACACAATGTGTAACATCAAATGCCTGTACATAATGTGTAACATCAAATGCCTGTACACAATGTGTAACATCAAATGCCTGTACATAATGTGTAACATCAAATGCCTGTACACAATGTGTAACATCAAATGCCTGTACACAATGTGTAACATCAAATGCCTGTACACAATGTGTAACATCAAATGCCTGTACATAATGTGTAACATCAAATGCCTGTACACAATGTGTAACATCAAATGCCTGTACACAATGTGTAACATCAAATGCCTGTACACAATGTGTAACATCAAATGCCTGTACACAATGTGTAACATCAAATGCCTGTACATAATGTGTAACATCAAATGCCTGTACACAATGTGTAACATCAAATGCCTGTACACAATGTGTAACATCAAATGCCTGTACACAATGTGTAACATCAAATGCCTGTACACAATGTGTAACATCAAATGCCTGTACATAATGTGTAACATCAAATGCCTGTACACAATGTGTAACATCAAATGCCTGTACACAATGTGTAACATCAAATGCCTGTACATAATGTGTAACATCAAATGCCTGTACACAATGTGTAACATCAAATGCCTGTACACAATGTGTAACATCAAATGCCCAGATTTATGATTAAGCGCGCAGTATTTTGTAAACAGGGTCTACTTGAGAGAGAGAGAGAGAGAGAGAGACAGACAGAGACAGAGACAGAGACAGACACACAGGGAGAGAAACAGAGAAAAAGACACAGAAAGCAAGAGAGACAGAGAGAGACAGACAGACAGAGAAAGAGAGAGAGAAAGACAGACAGACAGACATACATAATATGCTCTCTAATATGCTCTCTATAATTTTCCATTGCTTTTATTCTTTCTCCCCATTTGTAGCCGTGTGCGTGTGCGTGTGTGTGTGTGCGTGCGTGCGTGCGTGCGTGTGTGTGCGTGCGTGCGTGCGTGCGTGTGTGTCTGTTTTAGCGCTTAGATTTGATTTTAATCAAGATTTTGCGCTATATAAAATATTGTATATTATATTATTATTGTATATTATACAGACAGACAGACAGACAGGGAACTCGGAACTCGGAACTCGGAACTCGGAATTTTAATGAATTTAGGCCAACAGCCCCTTTCATGGGGGAAATCTTAAGACACATTTCTATACAACATTACTTAATTAATTAACACTTTTCAATGTATTTACATGGAATATTCAAAGGTACTAGTGTAGAAAACAAATGTTGTTTCAAGTACGTACGTTCAAAATACTTTTTTCTCTTATTTTAAAGGCAGCGACCAAAAACTTTGCCAGGTTCACTATGGTTCCCGCAGAGTCATCCATCATTTTTCTAATGAAAAGATCTTCTAAGTTATCGCCTTCAGTGACCTCTAAATGATAATATTGTCTGACCTGGTTGTACAGAGGGCATTCAAATAGAAAATGTATCTCGTTTTCCTGCACATTCGGACAGACTGGACATGAAGTGTTGGCAGTCGTAGGCGCAAAGCGATATCTGTGAACGTTTAACTGGGACACGCCCATCCTAAATTGTGCCATAGCATTCCTAAACACCTGCACATACAGTATTTCAATATAGTTTGCTTTTGCAAATAAAGGCTTAAATTTGTCATATAGTGAACAGCGTGCACTGGTATCTAAGTGGTTACGCCAGCAATGACAGAAACTGCTACGTAATCTTTCTTTCAGTTCTTTACTGAATCGTTTTTCGTCGCCACACCCAAAGAGCCAAACATCTTCAAAACCATTTTCACATAAAATGCTTTTTATCTTAGACACCCAAGTTACATAACCTTTTCCATGCATACTGAATAACATTTTATATGCTTTTTTTGAATACCTAGTCTCTGGCTGTTTCAGTAGTCGAAACCAGTATTTAATACATCTAGCAACAGCAGTTATCCAGAGAGGAAAGCGTCCCAATTCTCCGTACACAATATCATTTATCGTCTTGTTTCTTACGTGTAAAAATCTCTTGCATGCGTATAAATGTACCTGTTCAAGCTGATAACGTCTTTCATAACCCCAAATTTCTGCACCATAAAGTAATAATGGAACTACCTGAGCATCAAACATTTTAAAGAAAATGTCTGGTGAATTACATTTAATCTTTCTCAGTGTACTTAAAACAGCATTAGTACTTTTCTTCCCTTTAACTTTAGCTTCTTCCATTGTAGTTACAAAACTATGTCTAGTTGAAACAGTGAGGCCTAAATACCTGTACGAATTCACCACTTCCAAATTATTGCCATTGAAATCCCATTTTTCTTTTGAACCAAGAAAACCACCCTTTCGAAAAACTATTATTTTAGACTTATCTAAATTTACTGACAATCGTAGCCGCTTTGTTTCTTGTTGAAGAATGTTAAGTTGATGTTGAAGACCTATCGCGGTTGAAGCCAAAAGAGTAAGATCATCTGCAAAAAGCATGAGAAACATTTCTGTTTCATCTGAAGTGAATGTAACACCATGTTTTCCATTTAAAATAATTACGTTTGCAAGTTCATTTATCAGCAGAGAAAACAGTATAGGACTTACAATGCAACCTTGCCTTAGGCCTTGAAGGCATTCAAAGAAATTGGAATATCCATTTTTACTGCGACATAATACACATGCTTGGACTGTTGCGTACATTGCTCGGATCGTTTTGAACATCTTGCCCTTGATACCCACTCGTAGTAATACAGACCATAAAACGTTTCTGTTCACTGTGTCATATGCTTTTTTAAAATCTATAAAGGCAACGTAGAGTTTTTTATTTCTGAGTAAATACTTTTCAATTATTGCATGTAAAGTGAACATATGATCCACTGTAGACCGACCCTTCCTGAATCCTGCTTGCGCTTCGTTTATGACATTGTTTTCCTCTGCCCATACTGTTAATCTATTATTAATGATATGTGTAAATACTTTACTGAGAATGCTCATAAGAGAAATACCTCTGTAGTTATCAGGGATATTAGTGCTTCCCTTCTTGTGTAGAGGAACAATCACAGCTTTTGTCCATTTCAATGGAAATGTACCCGTACAAAACAAAGCATTGAAGTACTTTTTCAAATACGGTGTTATTACATGCTCCGCATATTTCAATATTTCCGATATAATGCCATCTAATCCTGCGGCTTTTCCCGTTTTCAAATGTTTAATCGCTTTTATTATTTCTTGTTCACGGATTTCACTGTCAAGTATTTCATCGCTGATATCTTCATCTGTTTCATCATTTACAAACTCCTCCCCCTCGTCAAATCCATCATTGAAAACAGATTCGAAATGATTTATCCATTCTCGTTCTGTAATATTATCGGCAATGATATCACGCCGTTTATGTTTACGAATCTGGCTCCAGAATTTGTTTGAGTCATTTATCGAGTCCATCAGTGCCTTTAAATCTGCATCCTTATGCGCACGTTCTTTTTTATCCAGCAGGGCCTGATATTCTTTTCTCACTTTTGAATAATAAGCATAGTCTACTTTTGATTGTTTAAACTTTCTCAGGTATTTTCTTACCTCTTTTTTCTCCACTAAACACTCGGCATCAAACCATTTTGCCTTGTGTTTCTTTTGTATGCCCTGTGTGATTGTCTTTTTCATGGGCTCTGCAGCAGCAATAAGAGACTGTGTAAAAACATTTAATGACTCTTCTAAATCTGTAGCTATTAAATCAGTGGCTTTTATAAGTTGGATTTGAAAAGTGTCTGACATGACATTTTCATTGAAAAAAACAACACGATCAGTTGACCAATATAGTTTTTCAATTCTTACAGTGGAATCGGAGATTGCAGCTGGGGTAAACATATTCCTTCGGGTTTGAAAATACAATTCCACTGGCATATGATGTGATTCCATTCTGCTACCTACAATCATTTTGTCAATGTAACCACACAGATCGCTGCTTGATAGGAAATAATCTATAACACTGTGACCATGTTCAGATAAGTAAGTGAAGCTGCCTGAACTATTCAGTTCTGGACATCCATTTACAATGCTTAAGTCACAGCAAGCACACATTTCAAGAAGCTTTCTTCCATAATCATTGACTATCACATCTTGCGAATGTCTGCTGGTTTCAAACGGGATCGATTTGTCAAAAACATCTATAAGATCACTATTATCAGAAAAATGTTTATTAATTTGAAAATTACCAGTCCTTGCATTAAAATCACCGCAACAGATTATATCTACATAGTCTTCTACAGCTAACAGATCCAAAATACATCTTTCAACTTCCAGTATTTGGCAGTTTGTTTCTGCCTGCTCATAGAAAGGACTTCCATGTGGTGGGACATATGTAGACAAATACAACACATCTTTTGTATTGCCAAACAAGTCTTTGGACAGTCTCAGGGCTATTATATTTCCATGTTTGGTCTCAATTTGACTCACAAATTTCATTAAATTCTTTCTAACCATTACAATTATCCCACCTGAGCTTCTACCATGATGCGATAACTTTACAGCTGGACAAACAAATTTATCAAAATTGTTGAACAAGCAGGACATATCAAAATGTTCGTTTACAAACGTTTCTATCAATGACACAATATCAAAACTATCTATGTAATTCAACCAGTCAAAATCACTTAATTTCTTTACAATTCCTGAAATGTTATAAGTAAGGCACGACAATTGCTTGGGCCGGCCGTTTTCCTAGCCTTCAGTACCTTCTGTATCAACAAAAGGCTCATCAGTATTATTATCCCCCACCTCCTCATCACTTCCTCTTTCATCAGAACTGGCCATATTTGGCATGGCTTTCAAATCACGGGCCTGCTGGTCAGCACGCCGGCTTTGTAGCATGGAAACAATTTTCGGTTGGGAAGAGGGAGCAACACGGCCACGATCTTTACCAGATCGTCTGGCCTGTTCACTAGAAGGATTCACACCGGTGTTGCTGCTACACGCTCCATCATCAGTACGTGCTGCTGCACCACCGGCAGCTGAAACAGTACGCGTTCGGAGATTGTAAGGGTTTTCTTTTGTCGACGTACCGACATTGTCAGTTTGTTCTGGTTCACCCTGGATAACAGGGTTTCTGGGGTTAGTGGGACTTTGGGGTGGGCCTTTGGGACATTGAATCATGTTGTTGGGACTTTGGGGTGTATATCTGGGACATTGGGTCATATCGCTGTGGCTTTTCGACGAATCTCTGGATTTCTGTGACGCACTGCTGGGGCTATGGGGTCGTTGGCTGGGGCTGAGGATTGTGCTGCTGCCACTCTGGACCGTTCTGGAGTTGCGACTGTACCTGTTTTTTTTCCACGGCTACGGATTCAGCGACCCCCTGGTATGTACGTCTCCAAGATCCAGGTTTCTCTTTCCTGACGACTCGTCCGTTGTCAACATCGTATGTGTAGATTGCGTCGTTGGTGACCAGCTTATCGAAGCGTAAGATGGCTCTTTGGCCCTTCTGTCGTAACTGACGTTGTATAGGCATTAGCTCTTTTCTTGATTGTTGCACTTTCACAGAAAAGTCCTCCCGCACAAAAATGTGCTGGAAATCCTCAGACGTTCGTAGCTTTCTGGCATTGGAAAGCACTAGCATCTTCTGTCGGTAAGACTGAAGCCTTGCAATGACGGCATTACCCGATCTATATGAGTTGTCAATGTCTATTTCTTCAGATATGCCCATTCCAACCTCAATGACTTCCCTAACTTTTTGTTGACAGTCCTCAAAAGTCTGGTCCTCCCTCCTTGACTGAAATCCAAAGAAGAGAAGGTTATTACGTCTGCGCTGATTGTCCAAGTGATCAACTTTGTCTGCCAAAATACTGATACTTTCATATAGTCTGCCATTTTCAGACCTCAAGGATTGGCACTGTTGCTGGAGCTGTTTGTTGCTGTCAGCAAGCATGGCTTGATGCTCTTCCAATTGAAACAGACGGTGCTCAATTTTTTGTTCCACACTCGATATTTTATTTTCCACGTTCCGTAAATGCTTTTCCATTATCTTCCCATGTCGACTACTATTGGCCTCAATCTTTAAAACCGCTTGTTGGAGGGTATGAGACACATCATCATGTAGGCGAGTGAAGGGTGACTGGTTGGCATGCACACTATCCTGATGGAAGGAAAAGTTATCGCTGCCTGCGTTATGCAAAGGTTCAGAATAGGAATCTTGTCCGTATCCTCTAGAACTTCCATGACTAGCAGCCTGTGGAGACTTGCGTAATTCCTGCTCATACCCTCCTCTATAGTCAGGCCCTGGGTTCGGCTCTATGTCGCCACAAGAAAGAAGATAGCTAGCGAGGAAAACCAGGACTAGAAGCGGTATGTTCATGGTAAGAAAAGTCACCTTCAACTGTACGGACAAAACGTACCTGTTTCGCTGTCTTAGAATGCTTCTTTCCAACTGTATGAATCTTGCTGCAGCCAGCATGAGAAAGTTACGCTGTATCGGGTTTATAGTATGCGTAGCACTGCACATTTTCTGCACCGAACGTACGTGACCGTAGCTCGACAACGTTGCAGGTAACGGGCCACATAACAACACTGTCAGTACAACACCCAGGCAAACAGTTCTCACTGCACTCAAAGGCCAGCACAGCACAAGTCCGCAACATGAATTCCGTTTGTTCAGTGTCCGTTTTTCCATGAAAAACTGAAAAGTCCAGTAGAACTGGCCACAAATCACTCTCGAAGACAAATTTGATACCGGCATGATCGGTGTAACCCCAGGTATTTACATTCCACAACAAGCAAACCGAATTTAATTTGTAATTAGCAAAAACCGCTAATCAATCGCGCACGATGTGTCTATGCGTCCTACCGCACAGGTGAGCACGATTCAACCCCCGAGAGAGAGAGAGAGAGAGAGAGAGAGAGAGAGAGAGAGAGAGAGAGAGAGAGGGGGGGGAGAGAGAAAGAAAGAGAGAGAGAGAGGGCGGGAGAGCATCAAACATTTTAAAGAAAATGTCTGGTGAATTACATTTAATCTTTCTCAGTGTACTTAAAACAGCATTAGTACTTTTCTTCCCTTTAACTTTAGCTTCTTCCATTGTAGTTACAAAACTATGTCTAGTTGAAACAGTGAGGCCTAAATACCTGTACGAATTCACCACTTCCAAATTATTGCCATTGAAATCCCATTTTTCTTTTGAACCAAGAAAACCACCCTTTCGAAAAACTATTATTTTAGACTTATCTAAATTTACTGACAATCGTAGCCGCTTTGTTTCTTGTTGAAGAATGTTAAGTTGATGTTGAAGACCTATCGCGGTTGAAGCCAAAAGAGTAAGATCATCTGCAAAAAGCATGAGAAACATTTCTGTTTCATCTGAAGTGAATGTAACACCATGTTTTCCATTTAAAATAATTACGTTTGCAAGTTCATTTATCAGCAGAGAAAACAGTATAGGACTTACAATGCAACCTTGCCTTAGGCCTTGAAGGCATTCAAAGAAATTGGAATATCCATTTTTACTGCGACATAATACACATGCTTGGACTGTTGCGTACATTGCTCGGATCGTTTTGAACATCTTGCCCTTGATACCCACTCGTAGTAATACAGACCATAAAACGTTTCTGTTCACTGTGTCATATGCTTTTTTAAAATCTATAAAGGCAACGTAGAGTTTTTTATTTCTGAGTAAATACTTTTCAATTATTGCATGTAAAGTGAACATATGATCCACTGTAGACCGACCCTTCCTGAATCCTGCTTGCGCTTCGTTTATGACATTGTTTTCCTCTGCCCATACTGTTAATCTATTATTAATGATATGTGTAAATACTTTACTGAGAATGCTCATAAGAGAAATACCTCTGTAGTTATCAGGGATATTAGTGCTTCCCTTCTTGTGTAGAGGAACAATCACAGCTTTTGTCCATTTCAATGGAAATGTACCCGTACAAAACAAAGCATTGAAGTACTTTTTCAAATACGGTGTTATTACATGCTCCGCATATTTCAATATTTCCGATATAATGCCATCTAATCCTGCGGCTTTTCCCGTTTTCAAATGTTTAATCGCTTTTATTATTTCTTGTTCACGGATTTCACTGTCAAGTATTTCATCGCTGATATCTTCATCTGTTTCATCATTTACAAACTCCTCCCCCTCGTCAAATCCATCATTGAAAACAGATTCGAAATGATTTATCCATTCTCGTTCTGTAATATTATCGGCAATGATATCACGCCGTTTATGTTTACGAATCTGGCTCCAGAATTTGTTTGAGTCATTTATCGAGTCCATCAGTGCCTTTAAATCTGCATCCTTATGCGCACGTTCTTTTTTATCCAGCAGGGCCTGATATTCTTTTCTCACTTTTGAATAATAAGCATAGTCTACTTTTGATTGTTTAAACTTTCTCAGGTATTTTCTTACCTCTTTTTTCTCCACTAAACACTCGGCATCAAACCATTTTGCCTTGTGTTTCTTTTGTATGCCCTGTGTGATTGTCTTTTTCATGGGCTCTGCAGCAGCAATAAGAGACTGTGTAAAAACATTTAATGACTCTTCTAAATCTGTAGCTATTAAATCAGTGGCTTTTATAAGTTGGATTTGAAAAGTGTCTGACATGACATTTTCATTGAAAAAAACAACACGATCAGTTGACCAATATAGTTTTTCAATTCTTACAGTGGAATCGGAGATTGCAGCTGGGGTAAACATATTCCTTCGGGTTTGAAAATACAATTCCACTGGCATATGATGTGATTCCATTCTGCTACCTACAATCATTTTGTCAATGTAACCACACAGATCGCTGCTTGATAGGAAATAATCTATAACACTGTGACCATGTTCAGATAAGTAAGTGAAGCTGCCTGAACTATTCAGTTCTGGACATCCATTTACAATGCTTAAGTCACAGCAAGCACACATTTCAAGAAGCTTTCTTCCATAATCATTGACTATCACATCTTGCGAATGTCTGCTGGTTTCAAACGGGATCGATTTGTCAAAAACATCTATAAGATCACTATTATCAGAAAAATGTTTATTAATTTGAAAATTACCAGTCCTTGCATTAAAATCACCGCAACAGATTATATCTACATAGTCTTCTACAGCTAACAGATCCAAAATACATCTTTCAACTTCCAGTATTTGGCAGTTTGTTTCTGCCTGCTCATAGAAAGGACTTCCATGTGGTGGACATATGTAGACAAATACAACACATCTTTTGTATTGCCAAACAAGTCTTTGGACAGTCTCAGGGCTATTATATTTCCATGTTTGGTCTCAATTTGACTCACAAATTTCATTAAATTCTTTCTAACCATTACAATTATCCCACCTGAGCTTCTACCATGATGCGATAACTTTACAGCTGGACAAACAAATTTATCAAAATTGTTGAACAAGCAGGACATATCAAAATGTTCGTTTACAAACGTTTCTATCAATGACACAATATCAAAACTATCTATGTAATTCAACCAGTCAAAATCACTTAATTTCTTTACAATTCCTGAAATGTTATAAGTAAGGCACGACAATTGCTTGGGCCGGCCGTTTTCCTAGCCTTCAGTACCTTCTGTATCAACAAAAGGCTCATCAGTATTATTATCCCCCACCTCCTCATCACTTCCTCTTTCATCAGAACTGGCCATATTTGGCATGGCTTTCAAATCACGGGCCTGCTGGTCAGCACGCCGGCTTTGTAGCATGGAAACAATTTTCGGTTGGGAAGAGGGAGCAACACGGCCACGATCTTTACCAGATCGTCTGGCCTGTTCACTAGAAGGATTCACACCGGTGTTGCTGCTACACGCTCCATCATCAGTACGTGCTGCTGCACCACCGGCAGCCGAAACAGTACGCGTTCGGAGATTGTAAGGGTTTTCTTTTGTCGACGTACCGACAGTGTCAGTTTGTTCTGGTTCACCCTGGATAACAGGGTTTCTGGGGTTAGTGGGACTTTGGGGTGGGCCTTTGGGACATTGAATCATGTTGTTGGGACTTTGGGGTGTATATCTGGGACATTGGGTCATATCGCTGTGGCTTTTCGACGAATCTCTGGATTTCTGTGACGCACTGCTGGGGCTATGGGGTCGTTGGCTGGGGCTGAGGATTGTGCTGCTGCCACTCTGGACCGTTCTGGAGTTGCGACTGTACCTGTTTTTTTCCACGGCTACGGATTCAGCGACCCCCTGGTATGTACGTCTCCAAGATCCAGGTTTCTCTTTCCTGACGACTCGTCCGTTGTCAACATCGTATGTGTAGATTGCGTCGTTGGTGACCAGCTTATCGAAGCGTAAGATGGCTCTTTGGCCCTTCTGTCGTAACTGACGTTGTATAGGCATTAGCTCTTTTCTTGATTGTTGCACTTTCACAGAAAAGTCCTCCCGCACAAAAATGTGCTGGAAATCCTCAGACGTTCGTAGCTTTCTGGCATTGGAAAGCACTAGCATCTTCTGTCGGTAAGACTGAAGCCTTGCAATGACGGCATTACCCGATCTATATGAGTTGTCAATGTCTATTTCTTCAGATATGCCCATTCCAACCTCAATGACTTCCCTAACTTTTTGTTGACAGTCCTCAAAAGTCTGGTCCTCCCTCCTTGACTGAAATCCAAAGAAGAGAAGGTTATTACGTCTGCGCTGATTGTCCAAGTGATCAACTTTGTCTGCCAAAATACTGATACTTTCATATAGTCTGCCATTTTCAGACCTCAAGGATTGGCACTGTTGCTGGAGCTGTTTGTTGCTGTCAGCAAGCATGGCTTGATGCTCTTCCAATTGAAACAGACGGTGCTCAATTTTTTGTTCCACACTCGATATTTTATTTTCCACGTTCCGTAAATGCTTTTCCATTATCTTCCCATGTCGACTACTATTGGCCTCAATCTTTAAAACCGCTTGTTGGAGGGTATGAGACACATCATCATGTAGGCAAGAGAAGTGAGACTGGTTGGCATGCACACTATCCTGATGGAAGGAAAAGTTATCGCTGCCTGCGTTATGCAAAGGTTCAGAATAGGAATCTTGTCCGTATCCTCTAGAACTTCCATGACTAGCAGCCTGTGGAGACTTGCGTAATTCCTGCTCATACCCTCCTCTATAGTCAGGCCCTGGGTTCGGCTCTATGTCGCCACAAGAAAGAAGATAGCTAGCGAGGAAAACCAGGACTAGAAGCGGTATGTTCATGGTAAGAAAAGTCACCTTCAACTGTACGGACAAAACGTACCTGTTTCGCTGTCTTAGAATGCTTCTTACCAACTGTATGAATCTTGCTGCAGCCAGCATGAGAAAGTTACGCTGTATCGGGTTTATAGTATGCGTAGCACTGCACATTTTCTGCACCGAACGTACGTGACCGTAGCTCGACAACGTTGCAGGTAACGGGCCACATAACAACACTGTCAGTACAACACCCAGGCAAACAGTTCTCACTGCACTCAAAGGCCAGCACAGCACAAGTCCGCAACATGAATTCCGTTTGTTCAGTGTCCGTTTTTCCATGAAAAACTGAAAAGTCCAGTAGAACTGGCCACAAATCACTCTCGAAGACAAATTTGATACCGGCATGATCGGTGTAACCCCAGGTATTTACATTCCACAACAAGCAAACCGAATTTAATTTGTAATTAGCAAAAACCGCTAATCAATCGCGCACGATGTGTCTATGCGTCCTACCGCACAGGTGAGCACGATTCAACCCCGAGAGAGAGAGAGAGAGAGAGAGCCAGACAGACAGGGAGAAACTGAGAGAGGCAGAGACAGAGAGAGAAGAAAAAGAAGGGGGGAGGGGAGAGAGAAAGAGAGAGAGACAAGGGGGGGGGGGCTGACTGACAGACAGACAGACAGACAGATAGGCAGACAGACAGGCAGACAGAGGCAGAGAAGGAATACCTTTTAAGATTTATTGATGATTTTCTGCCTGATGCAGGGTCTTCACAGCGTCATTTGTGGCATATCTTTTGGACGTCAACTTTGACTTACAACTCCCCCTCCTCTCATGCACACGGGCATACTCGTGTGCACACACGGACATACATGTACACTAGCGCGCATTTTGATCAAATTGATACTACACTGACTATTAACAACGCACACGCACGCGCACAAATACAACACACAGAGGAGCAGTCACAGAGTGACAGAGACAAACGGATAGAAGGACAAACACACGCACGCATAGACACACACACACGCATACACACACACACACACACACACACACACACACACACACAACACAACGACACAGGCACACACACACACACACACACACACACACACACACACACACACACACACACACACAAAACACAACGACACAGGCACACACACACACACACACACACACACACACACACACACACACACACACACACACACACACACACACACACACACACGTAAACACAAACATACGTCCGTTATATTTCTAAGGTTAGAACAAAAAAAGGTAGCAATCAAACAGATAAAATAAATGAAACTTAATTAATAGGATTTAATCTGGAATGACATTTCCTAACCTTTTAGGAGGCTAAATGGATGAGGAAATAGAATGATAAATGCTTAATCAACTCTCTCTCTCTCTCTCTCTCTCTCTCTCTCTCTCTCTCTCTCTCTCGACTCACACCCCCCTCCTCTTCATCTCTCTCGCTCTCTGCACTTCTCTGTTTTGTAAGATAACACAGCAGAAGGCACAATTTCATTTCGATTTTTACATCGCCTACTCTCAATTTCTTCACTACAGTAATTACAAAGAGAGGCCAGACTGCGTCACAAATATAAATCACGTAAAAGATTAACCCTGTTGTAGTAAGGTATGTTCTATTTGAACTCTGTTGTAATAAAGGTATGTTTCGTTTGTCTTAAAAGGATGAGCATGTATTCGCTTAATATTCACGTTAAATATTTTTCACACGCCATCAAACGGGGCTATCGTCTTTTTGAACAAAACATCCCGTATAGCTAGTGTCCAATTCACTTCAATAATTAATCTTTTGTTTGTTATTTGCTCGTGTGCTTGAGCCTTTCTCTCTCTCTCTCTCTCTCTCTCTCTCTCTCTCTCTCTCTCTCTCTCTCTCTCTCTCTCTCTCTCTCTCTCTCTCTTTTATCTCCTTTAACACAAATTTTCCGAACGTTTTAAAACTGTACTGAAACGACAGCGAAGGAACACTTGGGTGGTGATCTCATCCTGAACAGCCAAGTTGAAATCGTTTTCAAGCATTTGAAGTTATTTAAAGTAAATTA
>CM060306.1:105414616-105502116 GCA_030674185.1 Monoplex corrugatus | reverse complement strand
TGATTGAATGATTGATTGATCGATTGATCGATCGAGTGAGCAGATGAGTGAATGAGTGAGAGAGTGAGCGAGCGACGGAGTGTAAAGAATACAACGGAACACAATTTAGAACACATTCATTTGCCTTGAGAAACCAACAATGTGCTGTAAAACACAGACTGCTTGTAACAGGTTGAGGTGAGGTAACGATGATTTCAGCAGTTTATAATTTCACATTTCACGTTCTCATCGTCAATGTCTATGTGTATATAAATGAATTTTTTATAATTTTATAATTTTACAACACACACATACACACACGCACGCACGCACGCGCGCACACACACACACACACACACACACACACACACACACACACACACACACACACACACACACACATACACAAACATAGCAACAACAAACGAACAACCGAACAAACAAACAAAAACAAAAACAAACCGTGTGTGTATGTATGTATGTATGTGTGTGTGTGTGTGTGTGTGCGTGTGCGTGTGCGTGTGCGTGTGCGTGTGTGTGTGTGTGTGTGTGTAAGAGAGAGAGAGAAAAAAAATGTGCGCGCGTGCGTGTACGTATGTGTGTGTGCGCGCCCTTGCATATTTTCTCTCTCTCTCTTACACACAGTAGGGTGTGTTTGGATGAGTGAGCGAGAAAGAAAGACAAACAGACAGAGAGAGAGAGAGAGACAGACAGACAGACAGACAGACAGCCAGCCAACCAGTCAGACAGACAGGCAGACAGACAGACAGACAGAGAAGGAGAAGGAGATAGAGAAAAACAGAGCGAAAGTCAGACAAATACAAAGAGTCAGATAAAATAATAATTAAAAAAAAATTAGGTACAAATATGCATGGAGGAAATGAAACCCCTGAACAGGAATTCAGCGACTACTAATAAGAAAGATCTCGTTACAGAAAGTAACAGCCTCGAAGTTTAACCCCTGAACAGGAATTCAGCGACTACTAATAAGAAAGATCTCGTTACAGAAAATAACAGCCTCGTAGTTTCTGAAGCCACAGTTCGCGGAAATAGGGTCAAAAAGAAGATGGCCGGGGCGTTGTTTACACTGCCACTATGCCCGGAAACCAGCCCAGTGCAAAATAATAATAATGATAATACTACTAATAATAATAATGACAATAAAATAAAATAAAAACATGGCCTAGCTATTGTCTGTATTACTATTACACCCAGAAACCAGAACTAGAGTAAAAAAAAAAAAAAGACCAAGGCGTCGTTTGGACTGCCATTGTACCCAGAAACGAGAAATAGTGCCGAAACCAAAATGGCCTATGTGTTGTTGTTTGTACTGGTATTAAACCAGAAACCAGAAATAGGTCAAAGACAAGATGACCAATGCCTTATTTGTACTGCGCAGAAATCATGTCATTATGCCCAGACACCAGAAATAGTGCCCAAGCAAAACAAATATAAAAAAAAAACCCAAGATGACCAAGGTGTTGTTTATTTCCGCCATGATGCCAAGAAACCAGAAATAGTATCAAAATGCAAAATGACCTAGATATTCTTTGTATTGCAAATATGCCAAGAAAACAGAAATAGTGCAAAAGAAAACACAAAATGACCTACATATCATTTGTACGGCAGGCATGCCGACAAACCGGAAATGGTGCCGAAAAAAAAAAAGATCTTGGCGATATTTGTATTACCATTACGCCCAGAAATGTCAGTTGGTTAGACCTCAAAGCTGATAATTCAGGAATCATTGGTTCAACTCTTGTTATTGTAACTTTTGTTCAGAGCCCATCCACTTGCATAGAGCCATATCAGGGCTATAACTATTTCAAAACGTACATAATACTTCAACAGGGAAAAAAAGGAAAAGAAAATTAAAAACATATATCAAGGCATTCGCGCTCATAATCTAAGGAGATGCCCCTGGCGTTAATCACCCCCGTCCAATTTATCGCACAGAGAATTAAACAACATACCTGCATGCAAATTTACAATATAAAAACGGCCATAAATTACCAAAAAAATGATTCCGCATATCTTATTTCCCTTGAGCCAAAAATGCACTTAATACATGTACCCAATTACCTGTCCTAAGAAAAAGTACATAAAACTTTATCGAACACATACAGGCGATGATAGGAAATGACCGAAAGCAAAGGAGGAAGAAAGAAACAAAGAGAGTGACAGAAAAGAGGAAATGTCTAGCAGAGAATTTCCAGAAGATGGGGATACTATTTACACTGAAAGACCCCCCCCCCCCTCCCACGGAGGGATCATTGGTTCAACTGTCGGGCGCACCACAAGTAATTAAGCAATATAACAATAATGATGAAAACACGCTGATAATTCAGGGACCGTTGGTTCAACCCTTGAGCACGTCACAAGTAATTAAACAATAATAACAATAATGATGAAAACACGCTGATAATTCAGGGACCTTTGGTTCAACCCTTGGGTACGTCACAAGTAATTAAACAATAATAACAATAATGATGATAACAAGCTGATAATTCAGGGATCATTGGTTCAACCCTTGCGCACACCACAAGTAATTAAACAATAATAACAGCAAAAATGATAAGCAGTCGCCGTGGCGAAGTGGTTAGCATAACGGACAACCGACTGGAAGGTTGTGGGTTTGAATCCCCATCAGTCTTTTCAAAAATCATTGTCGGATTTTTCGGCTCTAACCAGCTCCTACCCAGAGTTGGGCGTGCTATGAGCTCATTGGCAAGACTGGGACCACACAGTCGAGTCTCATCCATAACACGGATGCGTCATTGAGGGTGTTGCTTAAATTTTCTGACCAGCACAGCAGGTGTCTGTATCTCTCCGGCCTGGTTGCTGCCAGGATATAAGTTGATAGTAAGCGCAGGAGTACAGCCCTGTCACACAGTCTCAATCCTTGATGGAACTCCACAGCATTATGATCATCATCCTCATCGACACTATCATCATCACCGCATTGTCACAACTGTGCCAGCTTCCGTGGCCATTAAGGTGGCGTAGCAAATGGGACATCAAGAAAAGAAAGAAAAAAGAAGAAGAAGAACAACAACAACAACAAAAAATGTGAGCACAAAGATAACATCCCTGAGTGCAATGATCTTTAAAAAACAACAACAACAACCAGTAATGATGATAACGACCTTTACACAGCGCAATATCTTGCTATATGAACCAAATCAAAGCGTGCATTCTCATTATTCACCAAAACATGTGTCAGCTGACCTTATCCTCAGCAGCAACGAAATACTACGATAAACATCAGTTCAGCGTCAGCCATGCAGGACTAGTCTGTCAGCATCAGCCATGAAGGACTAGTCTGTCAGTATCAGCCATGAAGGACCAGTCTGTCCGCATCAGCCATGAAGGACTAGTCTGTTAGCATCAACCATGAAGGACCAGTCTGTCAGCATCAGCCATGAAGGACCAGTCTGTCAGCATCAGCCATGAAGGACTAGTCTGTCAGCATCAGCCATGAAGGACTAGTCTGTCAGCATCAACCATGAAGGACTAGTCTGTCAGCATCAGCCATGCAGGATTAAACTGTCAAGTGTAAGCCAACCCTAAGTTCAGCACCTCTAAGTACCGCCCTTAAGTTCATCATCAACCCTACAACAATTCTTTCTGTCCAAAGGGACTAACTCCCATCGACAACTAATTGTGGGAAATGGCCTTTCCGTGTTGACCCGTTCTAAGGACAACAGAGGCCAAGAGCTTCATTAGCCAGCAGTTCCAGAGGCTGGATAAATCCGATACATTGAGCACGAGATGGGTAACTTACTCTGCATAAAACAGGAAATCGTTAATTGTCTAGCATTTCCAACAAACACACTACGTCTACATGAAAACCCAAGCACACTAGCACAATGAAACATATCAAAAGAATGCACCGAAAGCGTCAACCAATAGATTGTCCAACATATACGTCCAATGACCAAATGATAAGCGTTATTACGGAAAAGTAGATTTGGGGGAAAAAAAAGAAAGAAAGAAAAATGAAAAAATAGAAGGAAAAGGATAAGAAAAAAAAAAGGAAAAAAAAAAGAAAGAAAAACGGAAAATGAGAGCAAAATAATTATTGGAATAAGAAACAGGAAAAAGGCTAATGAAAAAGAACACGTATAGTTCCTTAAAAATATAAAGAAAAACTACGAAAGAAAGGAAAAGATGTTCTGTGTACCAACATGCAACTAAGCTCCATTACAAAATGACTCAGTACAGTTAGTCTCTCTCTCTCACTGTAGTGGGCAGTGGTTCATGGCACATAATGCTCAACAGGGATCAGGACAGTACAAATCAAACATCTGTATAGCTCTGACGTGGATAAAGGGAAATCATCAACCCATGGATTGCTGGTCTCTCTCTTCATGTCTCTGGACAAGCACAGTACAGCACCCGTTAAGGCTACGTGCATAGTGGACCCGGACCGGCCGTACGCAACACGGCCGTGCCTCGCCCGGTTGCCCGGGTCCATGAAAGCGTGCATAGTAGACCCGGACGGAGCCGGGCCGGAGCCGGCTGCCCACACACATTTTCCCGTCGACACACGAGGTCAAAATGGCGCGCACAAGGCGACAAAAGTTAATATTATGGTGGTGGTGGAGGAAAAGAAAC
The DNA here is from genome assembly GCA_030674185.1 of Monoplex corrugatus. Lineage (NCBI taxonomy): Eukaryota > Metazoa > Mollusca > Gastropoda > Littorinimorpha > Ranellidae > Monoplex > Monoplex corrugatus. The sequence goes on along the minus strand of CM060306.1, from coordinate 105,497,520 downwards.
ATTTTACACACAACACGCCGTTTTGCTGTGCACCCAATCAACAGATTGCGACACATTCACGGAGAATATCACCATCTGATGCCTCAACTGCTGAATGATCCAGAGAGATTTGCCCAGTACTTCAGGATGAAGCCTCACACGTTCTATGATCTTCTTGAACACTGTGCTGCTGATCTGAAGGAAAAATCTACGAATTTCTGCCGAGCAGTTTCACCTGAAGAACGCCTTGTTGTGACACTGAGGTAATGGTTTGAAAAACAAAGAAAATTGTGTATATGTGGCAGTGTTTGTGTGTGTTTGTAACACAGTGTGTGTGTACATGTATGTACAGTATGTATACATGTATACATGGATGTGTGTATGCATATATGTATGTGTATGTATGTATGTATGTATGTATGTATGTAATGTATGTATGATATGTTTATATATGTGAATGTATGTCATATCGAAAATGCTTTGTAATTTTCTTTATCCATGTAATTTTCAAACATTATTTTTACGAACAGTTTCATTTCAATTTTCGATTGTAGGCATCAAAAGATTGAATTAATTGACAGTGCAATGCATCGTATTGTACTATGTGTTAAACTTTTGAACATGCAACTGTTCAATTGTGACCCAGTTATAATCGTTCATAAAGGCGACATTATTGAAAAATTAATGGATCCCACACACACACACAAACACACACACACACACACCACCACCACCACCACCACACCACACACACACACTCATATGCAAGCACATACACATATTCTCACATTGTGTATGAAATTACACATACATACACACATGTATACATACATACATACATACATGCATGCATACACATGCATACAACAAACATACATGCATGAGTTCGCACACATGCACAAACAGAGTAAACATCATTAATTGTAATAATATCGAGGCAATTTTAATACACATTTGTCATAACCTTGGATCTGACAGTGAAATAGTTGTAAATAACAAACGTGACAAAAGAAAAGTATTATTGTTATATTAACTGCATTTTTCGTTTATCTTGGACAGCCAACTCATAATGTAAGAAAACAAATACAATTTTATACCATTAGTTCTTTCATGGTATTTTGCCCGAAATATTATGCACTGCCCTTGTAGATTGATTTTGGACAGACATATCAAAACATACATTTGTCACACAAATGTGATAAAATGAAACAATTAAAATGACCATGTTATCAAAAATTACTGAACTGAAAAGAGATTAATTTGTGTCAATCACTCTCTTGCCATTGTAAAATAATCCACACAAACACACACACACACACACACACACACACACACACACACACACACACACACACACACACACACACACACACACACACACACAAACACACACACACACACGCACACACACACACACAAAATTATCAAGAAAAGAACAAATCAAATGTAACAACTGTGCTGTTTTCTTTTTACATACACTATATAACTAGTACTAATTTTACGTGAGAAAAAAAAACTGTTCAACATTCTAAAATTAAATGACATTGCATAATCATGTACGTATTCAAACACACTGACACACAATAATTGTCAATGTACAAACAGCCACACAGTCATATCAGTGTGTATATGAGTGCTGACTGAAGTATTGCTCCTGCCTGTAAAAGCTGTCATTCTGTGAGTCTTGGTACATTGCACTTGTAGCAGATGTACTTGCTGGTGGGGAAGTAGCAAGCCTCGCATGAGATGCTTCCACAGCTGCTGTACCTGATTGGGCTAACTTCACTGATGACAGAACAAGGCGTTGGATCTCTGAACGCAATTCTAAAGTCTGCACTAGATTTAAGGTTTTCATGGCTGGCAACAGACTTTTGAAAAAGAGTTCGTTTTCGTCAACTTCCTTTTCTGGTTCCTTTAGGGCCTGGAGAACTTCCCTGTCGATGGCAGACAACTGTTCTTTTTTTTTCGAACAGCGAGGAGATTTTGATACGTGCTGGAAGACTCGGGGTAGGAAGAGAACTCTCATCTGAATGGACAGAGAGCGGACTCTTTTGTGAGTTTTCTTCTCCTGATGATGCGGCGCTGTCCTCGTCGTTTTGCTGCAGATTGCCGCTTGTGGCTCCGGTGGAACATGATGGTACCAAAAAAGTTAGAAAATCATATAGATACCACTTTCGCTTCTTCGTTGCGGCTTGGCCAGACGTTGTCATCGTCATTTCCCTGTGCTTCTTGCGAAAGTGGTCTCGCACGGAAGCCCATCTGCTCCTGCAGTCCGCCGCGGTCACTGAAATTATAAAGTTGAAGAGCAATGAGTGGAAGATATATTTAATAACAATGATTTATGTCCTACAAAACACGTTACAATTATCTATACCTACAACTAGTCTTCTATATGTTTGTCTATTTGCTTAATACATTACTCAATTTTTCCTATTCTCCTGTTGTTTTCAGATTCTTGGCAACAGGAGAATCGTTCAGATCCCTGTCGTTCCACTTCAGACTTGGCGTGTCAACAGTCAGGGTCATCATCAAGAAAACTGTCAAAGTTCTTTTCAAGAAACTTCAACCACTGCACATGCCTGCTCCGGATGAGAACATGTGGACAAAGACAGCAGAAGAATTTTTTCAAAGGTGGAATTTTCCTTTGTGTGTAGGGGCAATCGATGGAAAACATGTGCAGTTGAAGGCTCCTTTTCACTCTGGTTCACAATATTACAATTACAAGAGTCACCATTCAATTGTGCTTATGGCAATTGTGGATGCAACTGGAAAATTTCTTGTGATAGATGTTGGTGGTTTTGGAAGTTGTAGTGATGGAGGCATATTTCAAGATTCTTCATTTTTCAAATTGTTAAAAACAAACAAATTGAACCTTCCTAAACCAGCCAAAATCCCAAACACAGGCATAGAGCTACCGTACATGTTTGTTGGTGATGAAGCATTTGCTCTGATGCCTAACTTGATGAGGCCATTTCCAAGACGATTCTTGAACAATGAAAAACGCATCTTCAATTACAGGCTGTCGAGAGCGCGGAGGCAAGTTGAATGTACTTTTGGTGTGATTTCCAGCATGTGGCGCATCATGAGAAAACCAATTGAAGTGGAGCCAAATTTTGCCACAGATATGGTCAAAGCAGTCTGTGTTTTACACAACTACATCAAAGACAAGGAACCAGAATGCACAAGAGAACTAATTCAGAATGACAGTCACATCCAACAGTGGGAAGGTCTTCCACATGACAGTGGTCGGGCACGGAATGAGGCAATGGCAGTGCGGAATGCCCTGATGTCATACTTCTTGTCTCCAACAGGGAGTCTTCCTTGGCAGACTGACTTGTTCACAAACGTGTGAAAACAATTCAATTCATTTCAATTCAACAATTCAACAATTTATTTGGTCCTCATAAAATGCAAGGACATTTGCCTTGCGGTCATGTCATTAACACAACACACACAACACACACACACACACACACACACACACACACACACACACACACACACACACACACACACACACATCACCACCACCACCACCACTCACACACACACCACTACACACACACACACACACACACACACACACACACACACACACACACACACAACACACACAAACTACACATTCACACACATCATAGTTCATAGTAAAACTTAACAGACAGCACCGAGCGGGTGGACGAAGTGTCAGAACGTTTTTTTTTTTTATGACAAGAACGGTCTGAATAAAAACAAAACAGGAGTGAGGGAGGGGTGGGGGTGGTCTCAATCACAGTAAAACATCGCCAATAAAAGTACGTAATTTATAACTTTTTAAATCAATTTACACACACACAAACAGGTACACGCACAGACACACGGACACGTGCGCACTCGATGTATGTGCTCACTGGTTGGCTGCCAAGTCGAGATTCATTCAGTGAACAGAGAGAGGAAGAGAGACTCTGAGAGGGGAAGAGAGAGAGGGGAGAGAGAGAGAGAGAGAGAGAGAGAGAGAGAGAGAGAGAGAGAGCTAATTTGTTTGTGCTATTTGTTGAAGAAAGAACAAATAAAATCTAACACTTACCATTTCCTCCCACTTCTCTTGCTATGCTGTCCCAGGCAGCGGAGAGCATGTCTCTGTTGGAATGATGTTTATCACTCTTGGTGTAAATAAATGACCTGGCCCTCACAGAAGCGATGAGTTTTTCGTCGTCCATGTTGGAAAAAAAGGAAACACGTGTAAAAAATTTTGAGAGGAGTTCAGTCCCTTGACCCGGACTGCCGTGAAAAACCCGGCTTGCACAACCGGAGCAAACACGGCTCTAAAGACACGGGTCTGGCCGGGCGCACTATGCACGGCTGGAACCGTCGCAGTGATCTTCAAAAGGGATTGGCCTGTGCAGGATTTTTTCTCCCGGACGGGCGAGGCACGGCCGTGTTGCGCACGGCCGGGTACGGGTCCACTATGCACGCAGCCTAAAGTGGGGGGCGACAAAACTGGAGCACAATCAAACTCCTGATAACGGGGCAGAAGACTTGGCAGCAATAAAAACATGACCTCGTGGCTAGGCCAGTTTTTGTGTGCCAAGTCCCTATCAAAGCAAAATGACATGATAGACTGATTCTTCAGCTGTGTGTGTGTGTGTGTGTGTGTGTGTGTGTGTGTGTGTGTGTGTGTGTGTGTGTGTGTGTGTGTGTGTTTGTGTGTGCGTGAATGTGTGAGTGTGTGTGTGTGTGTGTGTGCATGTGACTTGTGTGCGTGTGTGTGTGTTCATGTAGGTGTGTGTGTGTGTTTATGTGAGTATGTATATGAGTGTGTGTATATATGCGCTTGTGTGTGTGAGCGTGTGTCTGTATATGTGTCCATGTATGTGTGCGTGCGTGTGTGTATGTGTGTGTGAGTGTATGTGAGTGTATGTAAGTGTATGTGAGTGTATATGTATGTGAATACGTGTGCACGTGTGTTGTATAAAAGAAAAGCTATTATCAGTAACCACACATATCTCCCACAAAAAAAAAAAAGTTTCTTGGTACTGTTTTGCTATATATGGATTTAGTAAACAAACGTCTCGATTTGTTAACAAAAACAAACACACACGTAAATAAATCGAATAACTAAAAGGATATCTAGCCAACGTTACTTTGATCTGGTACCTCTGCTCAGAGACTGGTAAAGTGAAGCAGGTCTGAGAGAGCCTCACTTTTACACAACTGGCCCAAAACTAACCAAACCTGTACCACCTCAACCCCCAATAACCTTATGGCTACAGAACAAACACTTTCATCAGTAAGTACACGTGGCCCTGCAGTCATGAAATAATTATCAATAATTATCAAACTACAACCTGGAGGAAAGAGCAAACCACATTTCCACCAGCAAGGAAATTTTAAAAAGTGGAAATGGGACTGGACCAACACACACTACGCAAACCTCCAAACAACAGCACGAGACAGGCTATAAAGTGGAACTCCCAAATGAAGAGGAAAGTTATTGTTATTGTTGTTTAAAGCCCAGCCGACTGGGCTATAACCAGTTCAAAACATACACAATACTTCAACAGGAAAAAAAAGGAAAAGAAATCTAAGCCCACATATCAATGCATTCGCACACATAATCTAAGGAGATGCGTCTGGCGTTGACCATTCCATCCAATTTATTGCACAGGGTATTTAAAAACATACCTGAATACAAACTTAAACACAACTAAGGATACTAAAACATGTATAAAAACAGGCCCAAATTACCTAAAATTGCTTCCGCATATCTCATATGCCTAGAGCCAAAAACGCACCTAACACATGTACCCAATTATCAATCCTAAGAAAAAATACGTAAGACTTTATCGAACACATACAGGTGAATGGGCCAGCAAGGCAGAAAATGATAGGAAGAAATGACAGAAAGCAAAGGAGGAAGAAAGAAACAAAGAGAATGACAGAAAAGAAGAAATTTCTAGAACAAAATTTCCAGAAAGGGGGATACTATTCATACTGAAAGAGCCCCCGGTATCTCCACGGGGAGAAGAGGAAAGTGGTCGGACCAAAGCAGACATGGAGATGGTGCATACAAAACAAGACAATGGCAGCTGGATGGACGTGGACCCAGTTGAATACAACCTCCCTGAACCGAGTTCACTGCAGGAGTGCTGTTTCTGCTCTAAGCTCCCCAAGGAGTCTTCAGGAACAAGTCAAGTCTTACAGTAAATGAGGTCTTTGTTCATAAACTCCCAAACGACCTTACTGCTTTAACCCTTTGACTCCCGCACCCTATCCACCAACTGCAAAAACTTAACCTTTTGACTTCCTCACCCTATCCACCAGCTTCCTGCAGGAAGCTGGTGGATAGGGTGAGGAAGTCAAAGGGTTAAGTTTTTGTTTTCCTAACAGGGTTGAAAACGCAGGATGCCAGTGGTAAGGTGCGGGAGTCAAAGGGTTAAATGGACAAACCTTTAAATAATCGTACCGTCCATAAAGACAGTCACATGTAGAGAGATAAGCCATTAACTGACTCATCCTCGACAAATGACGCCTAATAGTTCACCTTATCTGAATTCCTTAAAAGACTCGAGCCAGTCAGTAGCAATAAGCTTTTACAAATTACAGTCAAACAAAGCCGATAATCCCGCGTATAAGGACCAAAAATATTGTTAATGTCAGACTCTCATCCTCTTGGCATTGTGCCTTGAGAAAATAAAGGGCCAATTTAACTGCTCTACCTGTGCAACAGTACATCCTACGGCCTTCTATTCAGACGGCAAGACCTTATATTTATAAACATACCTGCCTTGGTGTTATGGAGGTCTATTTTCTTACTCCCAGACTCTATCAAAGGCTGAAGGAATTTTTTTTTTTATTATAGAACTCTGCCATCAGAATGACGAGTAGAAAGAGGGTGGTTATTACCAGAATCCTAAATGACCAATGGCACTAAACAGTTCACCTTATCCCAACAGACTAAGCACGTAGCAGCGAGGCTTGCTGGAGCAATGGAAACTAATAATTCTGTGTATTAGGACTGATAATGCTGCTAATTTCTTACCCTCACGCACTTCCACAAATAACGATGTCTGACCCGCATTCTCTTCTTACTGTGTACTCAATGAAACTCCCCAAATATTTACGTATTGTTCAGTCCAACAATTCCACCACGATGACTACCCACACAGGACTGCCCATGCTAACAGTACGCGTGCCCATTGTTTGTTAATGTGTGTTCCTACAGAATATCAGGACCTTGTTGAAACAGAGAGCTTACGTTCATTAGCAATCATAATTCGAGTGAGGGTTACTAGCCAGAATGGTGCATCTCAAAAGGAATTAAGAAGGCAGGTATACCTTTTTGTTCGGAAACACTCGAATTCGACTTCGCCCAAGTGAAAGGCAGGTTGCTCTCCCTTGGGTAAGCACGTCACCACATAATGGTGCTACTCCACCTCTTTTCTCTTTCTTTCTTTTGTTTTTTTTTTGCCTGCATACATGTTTTATATTTAAATACTAAAGTAGATTGTTTTTCTACAGAACAATCTTTTTGAAAACTCTTTTTGTGGTCGTGGGATCTCCAGCACGTGCAAAGTACATGATGCCCACAGGACTTAAGTATATCGTTTCACCTGAAAGACAAGCATTCAGACCAACCCTCATGGTCTGATAGAGTGGGCACAAAATTCTGACGTGAGATGTGGAACCTCTGCATTCTCAGACCTCTTGCTTCCTAGAGCAAGTGCTTTGTCCATTACGCCACATTGCAAGCTGCACCTTAGTTGATCAGCAACCATGCCATTTGTAATTGCTGACACTACGCCTTGCAGTAATGCAGTAACAATTCTAACCTAAGCCTTGCAGTAATGCAATAACAATTCTAACCTAAGCCTTGCAGTAATGCAGTAACAATTCTAACCTAAGCCTTGCAGTAATGCAGTAACAATTCTAACCTAAGCCTTGCAGTAATGCAGTAACAATTCTAACCTAAGCCTTGTAGTAATGCAGTAACAATTCTAACCTAAGCCTTGTAGTAATGCAGTAACACAGTTGACTAACCTAAGCCTTGTAGTAATGCAGTAACAGTGACGATAATAAGACGCCCACGTGTAAACCGGGCATAAGTTCTTCAGCATACAGGCTTAACAGGACTCCAGAGACAAGCCCAGCTTTACGTTAGCAGCGACCATGCAGCACTGTCATCAGTGAAGTCTTTGGAGTTTCGAGTCTGTTCAATAGGGATTCCTCGCACTCAGACAATTCCCTATGCGCTCCACCCAAATCTAATAGCAATTATCAGGCAGACTCTCTGAGACTGCACAAAACCCTATACGCTTGAACTGAGGAGTGGAAATTAGGGAGGGAGGTTGAGGGACCTATGAAACACAACGCTGACACCACCAGAACGATGGAAACACTAAGATGGGCGGCAAGCAGACCAACGTTTTATGTCACGGGTCGGACTGAACTCAAGATGTAAGATCCTGAGTCCACGGCTCTATCAAAAGAACCGACCAGCCTGCACTAGCCACTAGTGACCAGGGCCTAAGGACAGTAGTAACCACACGGCGCTGATACGTGTAAGAGCAATATGCATAATTTAAGTCCAGTAAGCAGCAACTATGCATAACTGACATGCATAAACTGCATCAATATTCAAGTCCAGTAAGTAGCAACTATGCATAAACCGCGTCAATATTTAAGTCCAGTAAGTAGGAACTATGCATAAACTGATACGCATAAACAGCATCAATATTTAAGTCCAGTAAGTAGCAACTATGCATACACTGACACACATAAACCGCATCAATATTTTAAGTCCACAAAGTAGCAACTATGCATACATTGACACACATAAACCGCATCAATATTTCAGTCCATTAAGTAGCAACTGTACATAATTGATATGCATAAACCGCGTCAATATTTAAGTCCAGTAAGTAGCAACTATGCATAAATTGACACGCATAAACAGCAAGTACTAACCATGCATAACTGACATGCATAAACCACATCAAAGACCAACAGCAAACCAGAGCTACTGCTGAACAGAAAATCATGCACACAAGATACAGGACCACCAAATGGAAGCCGACCATTAAATCAGCAGCAACCAAAGACTACGTGAAAACCGACCCTAAGTTCAGTACGGTACTATCCGCACGTGCAGAGCTTTCTGCCCAAACGGACCGATTCCAGCCGCCAGCTAATTGGGGGAAACTGCGTTTTCGTGTCGACTGGTTCTAAGGACAAAGGAGGCGAAGAGGTTCATTAGCCAGCAGTCCCAGAGGCTGGATGAACACAGCACAGCATCGTAATGTCTGGGTGACAAAACTAGAATATAATCAAACGGCTGATAATGGGCGGATGACCTGTCAGCTGTAAAAACAGGACCTCGTTGCTTGGCCATTTTCAGTGTGTGTGTGTGTGTGTGTGTGTGTGTGCCAGTTCCATGCTGTTGTGACCTGATACGAGAAATGAGTCTCTAGGGTGAGTGTGTGTGTGTGTGTGTGTGTGTGTGTGTGTGTGTGTGTGTGGTGTGTGTGCAAATGCGTATTTGTTTGTCTGTCTGTATGTGTACGTGTCTATGTGTGCGTGTGTGTTTATGTGCATGCGTCTGCGTCTGTGTGTGTGTCTCTCTCTGTGTGTGTGTGTGTGTGTGTGTGTGTGTGTGTGTGTGTGTGTGTGTGTGTGTGTGTGTGTGTGTGTGTGTGTGTGAGCGTGCACGCATTCGTTGGGGAACAGGCAGTCGTGTAAATAACTTAACATGCTAGAAAGAATATCCTGATAACCATTTGTTGATTAGTCACATGCATGCATGCACACATCGGCCCATCCATCGATCCATACACACATACATACATACATACATATAACATGCATAATACATACATACGTACATATATACATACATACATACAAACATACATACATACAAACATACATACACACATACATACATACAACATACATACATACATACAAACATATACATACATACATGCATACATACATACACACATACATATATACATACATACATACACACATACATATCATACATACATATATACATATATATATATATACACACATACATACACATATACATACACACCATACATACACATACATATATACATACATACATACATACATACACATACATACATACATAATACATGCATACATACATACACACATACATACATACATGCATGCATGCATGTATATATGTATGTGTATGTATGTATGTGTATGTATGTATGTATGTGGTATGCATGTATATATGTATGTGTGTATGTATGTATGTATCATGTATATACATACATGCATGCATGCATATATGTACATACATACACACACACACACACATACATACATACATACATACATACATACATACATACATATATGCATGATACATACATACATACACACATACATATATACATGCATACACACATACATACATACATACACATACATACATACACATACATACATACATACATACACACATACATACATACATACATACATACATACATACATACATACATACATACATACATACATACATACATACATACGACAGTCTCGTTTGTTTTCCATGGACAGCAAAGAAAACAAACGAGACAGTCTTGATGGAGGCAGACACAGGTAGATCATTCATAAGGAAGATTAGGAAAAGACAAACAACATTTATAGGCCATTTTATGAGGAAAGGGGATTTGGAGCACCTGCTCACAACGGGAAAGCTGGACGGAAAGAGAGCACCAGGTAGACCCAGCGAGAAAATACTGGACGGACTTGCAGAGTGGCTGAAAACAAGGAGGGTGGAAGACATGCTTGAGGCAACAAGAGATAGAGACAGATGGAAGTCCATGATCGCCAACGCCATGTGGCAGGGCGCCTGATGATGATGATGATGATACATACATACACACACAAACATACATACATGCATACATACATACATACATAATACATACATATATATATACATACATAATAATACTGCATACATACATACATACATAATGCATACATACATACATACATAATAATAATGCATACATACATACATACAATACATACATACACACATGCATAAATACATACAATACAAAATACATACATACAATATATACATACGTACACACATACATACATACATAATACATACATACAGTACAACATACACATACATACATACATACATACATACATACATACATACATACATATACATACAATCATACAATACATACATACATAATACATACATAAATACATACATATAAATACATACATACATACATAATACATACATGCATACAATACATACAGTCTCCTAACTGCAAAGGACACCTAATCCTGTTCAGAGTTGGTGAAGGTGAAGCAGGGTCTAAATCTGCCCGCTGACATTTCATAAACATGTCCGAAAACTGTGCGATATGAAATCTCCACCAACTGGGTCCCCAGTGCCCTCACCATTCATTAAGGCACGACCTTACCGTTCAGGGACACACCTTTTCATTAAATAACGTACCTGGTAATGAGTCCTCCCTTCTGGTACATCCGAGTAACCCTTAACTCACAGGACAACTCTTTCCGCTTCTAAAGATGTCATCCATAAAGACTGTGGCATGCACAAAAACGCTTTTATTATCAATAGACAAAAGACCTCTTACCGGACTCATCACTGACTAATGACACTCAATACGTCCACCTTACCTCAGCTCCTCCTCAACAACAGACCCAGCCGGTAGCGGAGAGGTTTTCAGGGCAAACAAAAGCCTGTTATCCCCGTGTGTTAGGGGTATTAGGCTTGACAATGCTGTTCATGTCTGACTCTCCTCCTCTTCGATTCGTGGCCTGGGAATACAAATGTCTTCGTATTGTTCAGTTCAGCTGCTCTATCTGGGCAACCAGTACATGCAGGAAGACCTCGCTATCGTTGAATGACTGAATAGAGATACAAATGAGAACTTGTTAAAAAAAAAGGAGATTGTTTCATACTGACCAGAGACAAGTGTGTATCTATGTATTTGTCTGTCTGTCTGTGTCCTTGGCAAAAGTGTGCCGGCAAAATATTCTCAATTTGTTTCTTGATGGACCTTTATCACATTGAGATCAAAGGCGTGGACCATTGAGCAGTCGCAAAAGCATAAGATTCGAAGACATGGCGCCAAGGCCAAGGCAAAGGCCACACAGGCAAAAAAAAGTGTCTAAAACTGCCACTTTTTGAGGAAGGCGTTTGAACAGCATTTTCTGAAAACTGACAATATGTAAATTCTGTTTTCCCTGTTGTGACAGTCTGCGTTTGAACAGCATTTTCTGAAAACTGACAATATGTAAATTCTGTTTTCCCTGTTGTGACAGTCTGCCATTAGCCTTTCTTCACGTCAACTTTTATTTCAACTAATACTGATAACCATTGATGCCGTTTACCACTGACCTTGCTTCACGTCAACTTTTATTTCAGCTAATACTGATAACCATTGATGCTGCTTACCATTGACCTTGCTTCACGTCAACTTTTATTTCAGCTAATACTGATAACCATTGATGCCGTTTACCACTGACCTTGCTTCACGTCAACTTTTATTTCAACTAATACTGATAACCATTGATGCCGTTTACCACTGACCTTGCTTCACGTCAACTTTTATTTCAGCTAATACTGATAACCACTGATGCCGTTTACCATTGACCTTGCTTCACGTCAACTTTTATTTCAGCTAATACTGATAACCACTGATGCCGTTTACCACTGACCTTGCTTCACGTCAACTTTTATTTCAGCTAATACTGATAACCACTGATGCCGTTTACCATTGACCTTGCTTCACGTCAACTTTTATTTCAGCTAATACTGATAACCACTGATGCCGTTTACCATTGACCTTGCTTCACGTCAACTTTTATTTCAGCTAATACTGATAACCACTGATGCCGTTTACCACTGACCTTGCTTCACGTCAACTTTTATTTCAGCTAATACTGATAACCACTGATGCCGTTTATCATTGACCTTGCTTCACGTCAACTTTTATTTCAGCTAATACTGATAACCACTGATGCCGTTTACCATTGACCTTGCTTCACGTCAACTTTTATTTCAGCTAATACTGACAACCATTGATGCCGTTTACCATTGACCTTGCTTCACGTCAACTTTTATTTCAGCTAATACTGATAACCATTGATGCCGTTTACCACTGACCTTGCTTCACGTCAACTTTTATTTCAGCTAATACTGATAACCACTGATGCCGTTTACCATTGACCTTGCTTCACGTCAACTTTTATTTCAGCTAATACTGATAACCATTGATGCCGTTTACCATTGACCTTGCTTCACGTCAACTTTTATTTCAGCTAATACTGATAACCACTGATGCCGTTTACCATTAGCCTTGCTTCAAGTCAACTTTTATTTCAGCTAATACTGATAACCATTGATGCTATTACCACTGACCTTGCTTCACGTCAACTTTTATTTCAGCTAATACTGATAACCATTGATGCCGTTTACCACTGACCTTGCTTCACGTCAACTTTTATTTCAGCTAATACTGATAACCATTGATGCCGTTTACCATTGACCTTGCTTCACGTCAACTTTTATTTCAGCTAATACTGATAACCACTGATGCTGCTTACTATTGACCTTGCTTCACGTCAACTTTTATTTCAGCTAATACTGATAACCATTGATGCCGTTTACCACTGACCTTGCTTCACGTCAACTTTTATTTCAGCTAATACTGATAACCATTGATGCGGTTTACCATTGACCTTGCTTCATGTCAACTTTTATTTCAGCTAATACTGATAACCATTGATGCCGTTTACCATTGACCTTGCTTCACGTCAACTTTTATTTCAGCTAATACTGATAACCACTGATGCCGTTTACCATTAGCCTTGCTTCAAGTCAACTTTTATTTCAGCTAATACTGATAACCATTGATGCTATTACCACTGACCTTGCTTCACGTCAACTTTTATTTCAGCTAATACTGATAACCATTGATGCTATTACCACTGACCAAGCTTCAAGTCAACTTTTATTTCAGCTAATACTGATAACCATTGATGCTGCTTACCACTGACCAAGCTTCACGTCAACTTTTATTTCAGCTAATACTGATAACCATTGATGCTATTACCACTGACCAAGCTTCACGTCAACTATTATTTCAGCTAATACTGATAACCATTGATGCTATTACCATTGACCTTGCTTCACGTCAACTTTTATTTCAGCTAATACTGATAACCATTGATGCTATTACCATTGACCTTGCTTCACGTCAACTTTTATTTCAGCTAATACTGATAACCATTGATGCTATTACCATTGACCTTGCTTCACGTCAACTTTTATTTCAGCTAATACTGATAACCACTGATGCTATTACCATTGACCAAGCTTCACGCCATTTTTTGTTTTTTTTGTTACATCTGATACTTCTTCAAGGTCACGGTCACCCTGAAAAAGACAAAATCCCTTTTTTCGTGTGGAAACAAGAACTTCATATATGAAATGGAGATAGCTAAGACGGCTTGACTATCTTCTTTTTCTCGTCTTTACCTACCATCCATAACAACGTTCCCTGTGTGGTGGATTTAAGCTTTTTTTTCTGAAGAGCGAACCACCCAAGTTTGGGATTAGGAGGTAGTGTGAGTTTTTGTTTTTGTTTAGTTTTTTTTTTTTTTTTCACACCTCTTCACTAGTGGGTGTAAAGAATCAGTTTTCTCTGCTTACTGCTGTACCTTACCACCTCCATGTACGAAAACATCGAGTTTGGATGTTTACGCTACGAAAACATCCCCATATTGGTTGAGAGAAAAGCGATAGTGAGTGTGTCATTCATCCAATGTCTGCTGAACGAACTGGGCACGTCATATCTGTCTGTTACCTGCTTCCTCATCTCCAAGCATTTATAGGACACTTGGCACTCTGCCTGGTTTTCACACGAAACACGAGATCATCAAGGTTCAAACGTTGTTTCAACGAAAACATTCTACAATTCGTTCATTAGACAGAAGCTGGAAACTACTATTGAAAACATTCAAGATTAGCTGTGCGTTTTCGGTCTTCTGAAGTCAGCTGGTTGCTGCTGTGGGATTTGCAAAGTTTTCACCTCCGTATGAAAACGCTCGTTTGTAGTTTGAACAAAATACAGTGATTGCAAGTGCTCATGAAAACAATGTTTTCCTTTTCGATGCTAAAATACAAATAACTATGAACACTCTCAACCAGTAGGATTGCCATTCTTCAAGTACATAGAAACAAACAAGACAGAACCACCAGCTCCACCCCTAAAATAAAAACAAAAACAAAACAAAACAAAGCAAACAAAAACAAAACAAAACCAACAAAGAAAACCGAATGAAACAAAGAAAAGAAAGGAAAAAATCAAACAGAATGAGAACTTGTACGTAAATTGACTGAAAAAGAACGGCGTAAATCATCAATTAACCGGCCTTTGCCAAGGGCACAGAACAGACAGACAAACAAACAAACAAACAAACCCTAACTCATCAAATTTAGGGAAAAATATGCGAAGAGGAAAAAGCTTCTTATTACGAAATACGCAGTACCTTTTCTAGTTCTAGGGTCTTCATTCAACACAGAGTGATAATAATGGTGTGATCTACATTGCATAGCAGAGAAGAACAAACAGACACACACAGAGACAGATCGCGGTGAAGTCTGGAGTTTAAGAGTTCATTTAAGAGGAATTCATTACACTCGGACGAGCCCATATGCACTCTATCCAACCTGCCATTTGTTATCTGGCAGATTTGTTAAACCTGCGCAAAACCTTTTCCACTCTCTAGGTCTTAAAATGGATGGGAGAAAGGGAAGGGAAGAATGGTATTTATGAAACACTAAGCTAACACCACTAGAATGATTGGAGTATTAAAATGGGCAGCAAAAAAGTCAAGTTTCATGTTGATTGCTGGGACTGTGCTCAAGATCTTGAGTCCATGGCTGTATTCTAAGAGCCAGCAGCCAGTCAGCCCGCAAAAAAACCTGTAGCCCACCTAAGAATCAAACCCAATGCCCCTGCATTGTCAGCACGGCTCTCTAACCATCTGAGCTCGTCGGGGCCACACAAACAGCGCGTAGGTGGGAAAGGGAGCACTGACTCACCGAAACAATGTCCGAATTCAGAAGTCCAGCCAAAGTCTTCATTCTTCACTGACCTCTAGCCCCACAGTACCTCCATTCAAACCGCACGCTTCTACATACCTCACTTTACCCCCCCCCCCCCCTCCTGTAAGCCATGTAAACCAACGCTTCTCTTATCTAACCTTCATAGCCAAAACCCGACGAAGCAGTCGTTGACGAAACCTCTCATAGTGATACGGCTTCCAGTCTTCCAGTTTTCCTCCTATCTTTACTCAGCTCAAGGGCTTTTAGCACACAGAACCCCCACACGGCATACCTCATGACGTCCATTAAAAGCGAAAACGAAAACCCGCAATCATTTCTATCAACAATGAAACGTCCAAACACACAAAGGAAAATCTCTAAACTGGTCGGCTCTGGGTGAAGGATAAGGTCAGATACGTAGCCTTTAACTCTTTGACTCCCGCTTCCCCCTTCCAGGAAGCTGGTGGATAGGGTGAAGGAGTCAAAAGGTTAAGATTTTGCTTTGGATAGGGTGAGAGAGTCAAAGGGTTAAGATTTTGCTTTGGATAGGGTGAGAAAAGTCAAAGGGCTAAGATTTTGCTATGCAAGCATGGTTGACAATGCAGGATCCTGATGGACAGGGTGTGGGAGTTAAAGGGTTAAAAGGAATATTTGTTGATTATGAAAAGAAATATTTGTTGATCCTGGGTTTTTTTTTCCAGTTGCATATCAATCAGAATGACATACAGTTAAACATGAATAGATCTTGGGGGAACATTTTGTGTGAAGCAAGCAAAAGCATTTTATATCGTGCGGTAAGTTGTCACACAGTGGTGATAAGGGATGACCTGTAAATAGAGGGCTGTCTGTGAGTTTTAACGTCAAGAACAAGGTACGTAATCCAGCCTCAAGCTCATAAGTTGGTTGTTGTTTCGCTTTGTTTTAGTTTGTGGTCCTGTCTTCTGAGCCACCACAGCGACCACAGTCTGGGACAATTTTTTCACAATGGTGTGATGATGATGGTGAAGAGGATGACAATCATGATGCCAAAGAGTTCCATTCTGGATTGAGACTGCGTGACAGGGCTGTACTATACGCTTCATTTTGTAATATATCCTGCCGTCAAACAGGCCTGAGAGATACAAACACCTGTGGTGCTGGTCGGAGGATTTGAGCAACACCCTCAATAACGCATCTGCGAAGTGGATGTGTGGTCCCAGCCGTTCCAATGAGTTCATAGCATGTTCAGCTGAGGGTAGGAGTCAAAAACTCCAGAATGATTTTGGCAGGGCTGAGGAGAATTGAACCTAATGACTACCTAGCTGAACCTGTCTCTCAGTGATAAAACAGCTACTTACATACCTCCAGTCTTTACTCAGTTGTGCTGACCACTGCACCATGGTGGCTGGTGTCAAAAGCTCATAAGTCATCATGCACACGTCTTTTGTCCCGTAATGTCGATAATACAAAATCATCTCCAGAATCTGTCATCATCTTCATTATCATCATCATGTGCCCTGCCGTATGGTGTTGGCGATCATAGCCCTCCATACGAAGTATTGTTGAATCTATCCCTTGTCGCTGCAAGTACATCTCCCAACCCTCTCTGTCTTCAGCCACTCTGCAAGTCCGTCCAGTATTTTTCTCCCTGGGTCTACCTGGTATTCTCTTTCCTTCCACCTTTCCCCATTCAGACTCTGTACGATCTGCTGACTTGTCCATCTGTGTTGTTGCTGTAGCTTGCTCGTCAGTGGAGTTGATAATAACCGTATTTATTCTTCAAGGGCAAGGTTATGATGTCATTAACAGCTCCACTCCCCTGTTGCTCATCATTAATGAGCTCTAGGCCCAATTACTTGAATCACACAGGCAAGTCTGACAGCCGCACATACTAGTTGGTTAGCGAGCTCGAATACGACGGGAATTTTTATTAGTATGACTCACTGTGAATCCCCCACACGAATTGATAAAAATAACACAAAACCACACCCATGTTATAAATCAATAAACATGCTGGCAGATATTATTTTCAAATGGACAACAAACGACCAAGCAAGCAAGCAAGCAAGGAAGGAAGCAACCAAGCAAGAAACCAAGCAAGCAACCAACAAACAAAACAAACAAACAACTTTAGTGATAAACTTTTAACCTTTCAGTAGAGAAAGAGTGACGTCGGACGCTTTGTATTTGTGCTAACAGCGTTTTAACGGAGTTGTTCACAATAGCTGATGTACCAAGATGGCGGGTTCATTAACCAATGAAATGCCAGTCTCGTTAGACTTGCTACGCCTGTCGCCATCTGCCACAGCTACTAAACAAACGAGGATTCCACGATGACTATCTCTTTATCTGCGGTCTGGCACAACCTCTGATATGTCTGGTTTTCTGTAACACGCAAGAACTGTGCCTAACCAGATCCGGCCCGGGTAACTTTAAGGTATAACAATATGTACTCCATGGGGTTCTAACGTATGCCTAATCAGGCCATGGGCAACTGTTTTTTGTGCACATGGGAAGTAAGCAAAGCCGATCTGATATTCGAGAAAATAGTTGGAGGGAGGGAGGGAGGGAAGAACAGGGGGGAGGGAGAGAGAGAGAGCGAGAGAGAGAAAGAAAGAGAGAGAGAAAGGGAGAGAGAGCGAGAGAGAGAAAGAAAGAGAGAGAGAGAAAGGGAGAGAGAGAGAGAGAGAGAGTAGCGTGGCTATGATTAAGAAAACATTGCCTTCATCTAGTTGATAGGCAGCTGAGGCTTTGTGTATTGACTGGGGAGGGGTTTTCTGTCTTGTGAAACGAGTTTATACAGAATAGCTAGTTGTGTTGTGATTCAAACTTTTAATTATTCATTTATTTACTTTATACATATGTTCCTTTTTTTGAAGATAATATACACAGATATACATGTACATGTCGTTTACATGTAACCAAGATTATTCTGGTGACAGGCTGATATAATACCCGTACAAAATATAATATAGGTAAAACAAAAGCTAGATAGGGCCTCAGGACCTGGCCAGCTCATGGTTTATGTGCAGACTTAAGGCTTGTGCCATGATCACCATACACATGGCACCTGTGACCTTAGTGCATATGGAATCCGTTCCGGGCGCGGAGATATCATCTTGAGAAACTGAAACTGAAAATGAAACCGCAGCTATGTCGCCTGTATCACATCAAAGAGAATAGTGCCTGAGGTTTGTTTAACTCTCTTTGATCACATGGAGTGAAAGGAGAAATGGTCCATAACAACTCCTCAGACCGTCATTTCTTTCTTTTATTGTTGTTTAAAGCCCAGCCGACTGCACAGAGCCATATCAGGGCTATAACCGCTTCAAAACACACAAAACCTCAACAGGAAAAAAAAAAAAAAGAAAAAGAAAAGAAAATTAAGTACACATATCAATGCATTCGCGCACATAATCTAAGGACATGCCCCCAGCATTGGACCATTCCGTCCGATTTATCGCACAGGGGTAATTTAAAACACACACCTGTATACAAATATAAGCAGACATAAGGACACCAAAACATATATAAAAACATGCATATATTACCTAAAATTGCTTCCGTATATCTCACCTCCTTAGAGCCAAAAATGCACTTAATACATGTACCCAATTATCAATCCGAAGAAAAACTATGTAAGACTTTATCGAAAAAATACAGGTGAATGGACCATTAAGGCAGAAAATAGGTAGAAATGACAGAAAGCAAGGCAACAAGGCAGAAACAAAGAGAGTGACAGAAAAGAGGAAATTTCTAGCACAGAATTTCCAGAAGGTGGGGATACTATTTATACTGAAAGAGTCCCCGGCAACCCAACGAGGGGCTCAGACCATCAAGCTCCCTGGCAGTCGACAGAAACTGGAAAATCACCCGTCCACATTCATCACAACAAGTGGCCTGACCATGATATCGACAGCGAACTAAAGAAGAAGACTAGAGCTGGCATGACTGATGACATTGTTTGGGGGAGGAATCCTTCTGAGACCTCTTGCAGCATTCTTAGGCAGTTATTGATAAGGACATCAATTTCTTGAAAAAAAGAAAGAAAATCAATGGCATATAAACTGTAGAGTTGGACTATAGCTGATTCCGCTAAGGCTGCCCACATCCAACGTACGCCAAAACAATGTCGGGTAGATCTGGCGTGGGGGGCCAACTATGGGCTGTTCCAATTCTCACCGTCGGCACAGGACAATAAATATCAATCTCCGCGCTCGCGCTCTGTGCTCTGACGTCAATGACCCTCCAAAACGCCCCTGTCCGCTAAGCGGAAGCTCTTTGACCTCCGCGTCTATAGTTCAATCAGAAGCCATGTACAGACTGGATGAGTGAACACACACACACACACACACACACACACAGAACAAGCAGAACCAACAGAAGCATAGTTATAGACGGTAAGCAACAATGGATTGGTTACAGACAGTAAGCAACAGTAGCACAGTTACAGACGGTAAGCAACAGTAGCCAGTTACAGACAGTAAGCAACAATGGATTGGTTACAGACAGTAAGCAACAGTAGCACAGTTACAGACAGTAAGCAACAATGGATTGGTTAGACAGTAAGCAACAGTAGCACAGTTACAGACGGTAAGCAACAGTAGCACAGTTACAAACAGTAAGCAACAGTAGCACAGTTACAGACAGTAAGCAACAGTAGCACAGTTACAGACAGTAAGCAACAGTAGCACAGCTACAGACAGTAAGCAACAGTAGCACAGTTACAAACAGTAAGCAACAGTAGCACAGTTACAGACAGTAAGCAACAGTAGCACAGTTACAGACAGTAAGCAACAGTAGCACAGTTACAGACAGTAAGCAACAGTAGCACAGTTACAAACAGTAAGCAACAGTAGCACAGTTACAGACAGTAAGCAACAATAGCACAGTTGCAGACAGTAAGCAACAATAGCACAGTTACAGACAGTAAGCAACAATAGCACAGTTACAGACAGGAAGCAACAGTAGCACAGTTACAGACAGGAAGCAACAGTAGCACAGTTACAGACAGTAAGCAACAGTAGCACAGTTACAGACAGTAAGCAACAGTAGCATATTCACAGACAGTAAGCAACAATAAACAATAGCACAGTTACAGACAGTAAGCAACAGTGGCATATTCACAGACAGTAAGCAACAATGGCATGTTCACAGACAGTAAGCAACAATGGCATATTCACAGACAGTAAGCAACAATGGCATGTTCACAGACAGTAAGCAACAATGGCATATTCACAGACAGTAAGCAACAATGGCATGTTCACAGATAGTAAGCAGCAATGGCATATTCAGACAGTAAGCAACAATGGCATATTCACAGACTGTAAGCAACAATGGCATATTCACAGACAGTAAGCAACAATAACATATTCACAGACTTCACAGACAGTAAGCAACAATGCATATTCACAGACAGTAAGCAACAATAACATATTCACAGACTTCACAGACAGTAAGCAACAATAGCATATTCTCAGACTGTAATCAACAATAGCATACCTACAGACTGTAATCAACAATAGCATACCTACAGACTGTAATCAACAATAGCATACCTACAGACTGTAATCAACAATAGCATACCTACAGACTGTAATCAACAGTAGCACACTTACAGACTGTACACCTAGATACTTATTCATAAACAAATGCTACAGTCAATCTCGATCAATCCCCCGCCCTCTTTCCGGTCGTCTTCGATGTTTTCTTATTCTAGATATTTGAGAAAAAAAGAATATCATGTGCGGATTAAGCATACCACAGTAAAAACAGACACCGGAAGCTGAAACCAGTATGCTGAGACAGCGAGTCACAATATGCGTAGTAGCCTACATCTTCAATGAACAACGATCATCTGATCTGTTCAGACCCTGCCTGTCAGTGTCCTTGGGTCTACTTTAGGAACCACTGACGCAAAATACAAGACATAAACAGACGGAGATGAGGACAGGGAAGACATACAATACAAGAATAGTGACGGTGGGAATGGGTGTCGATACTACAAGAAGACTTATTGTTATTTTTTTGTTTAAAGCCCAGTCGAATGCTTAAAACCATACCAGGGCTATAACCATTTTCACACACACACACACACACACACACACACACACACACACACACACACACACACACACACACACACACACACACACACACACACACAACACACACACACACACACACACACACACACACACACACAATACTTCAACAGGAAAAAGTGAAAATGATCTAAGGACATGCCCATGGCGTTGATCACTCCGTCCAAATTCATCACACAGGAGATTAAAAAAAACCACACACCCGAATACAAATTTAAACATAACTAGGGACACTAAAACATACATAAAAACAAGCCTAAATTACCTGATTTGTCAAGCGTAAACGTAAGACCACAAACGAATAACAAATACAAAACTTACGGGAAAAAGACTGTGCCTGTTCATTTGTGATCGTCGTTTACGATTTGCGCCTGTCTTGTCTGGTTGTATTAAATACGCGTTCTGATTCTATTTTTTTTTCTGGTTCTTGAAAAAATAGAGACAAAACATACAGAACAGAACATATAAAACTTGCACAATTGTGACTTTGTCAGATCATGTGTGTGATATTTGAGCTAAAGTTGGTTTTGGATTAATTTTATGATGAGTTTCCTATTTTGATTTCATGTCCCCTCTGAATATTTCGAGCTTGTGTTTTGAATAATTCTTTTCATTATGTTATCATCATTATCATTAATGTTTTTGTAATGTCAGCATTTCGGCCGACACACCATTTACAGTACATTTCTTTTCGAATATCAAAGAATGAAGGGTACATTCATCGTAAGTATTCCGTTTTAAATGTAACATATTTTCGGTAACGGTTATTTCTGGTTCTCTTGTTCTTTGTATTTCTTCCTTTGTTTTTGTTTTGGTATGTTTCGTTTTTGTCTCTAAAAGTAATCCTCTATGTCCCAAAAGGACATAAAATCTTCAAATCTTGAAAAAGCACGACTCGACAGTTGTCCAATCCATCATAAATGAACGGCTACCGTGTTTGTCAAACTACGCACACGCAAACCTTCTCCACTCTCCATTGAGCAGCTGTGTCCCAGACTGAGTCAGACACACAGGTTTACGGACACACAAAGACATACGAGTAGATTGGATTGACTGAATCAATTTACCCATTTCTAAAATTGGACGCTGAAAAATCTATTCCGTCGGCAGTCTTGTTTACGAAGTGGTAATGAATCATATATCTGTTTTCATCCCCAAATGATGTGGATGTCAACAATCCTTTCTGTGCTATGTGATTTTACATCTTCCCTTTCTGGCGAAAAGGGGAAACGAATAAGATCCACAACACCTGGAATATATGTGTGTGTGTGTGTATGTCTACATATCTGTAGACTAGAAAGAAAATCATATCGTTTGTGGATGGAGTCTCCACCTGTACGGACCACATCTCAGACTAGTTTGATAGGACGTGAAGATGTCTGATTTAAAATGACATGACCCGCTAGTGGATCACAGCGACTACATCTGGACAGATGTTTACTGTTTTTATCTGTACTTAAGTTTTGACCTCCAGAGACTTTATAGCAAAGAAACACAGAACAGGAGTAAAAAGCAACACTATGATGATGTCCTAAATATCTTTGTAAGGCCAGAAAAGCTAACAATTCTTAAACGTTCAACGTAACAGTGATACCAACAACCTTTATGTTTTGTCATAATTCCCTGTATGAAACGATGTAACATTTAAGATAAGCTGTAAGAAATCATTAGACAATATCGACAAACATACAAATCAAACTTTACGTACAGTATTGCATACTCAAGATCTCATCGATGAATTTGGGCAGTCTGACTTATTTGCCTTTCCATCATTAGACAATATCAACAAGCATACAAATCACACATAATGTACAGTAATTCATACTCAAGACCTCATCGATGAATTTGGACAGTCTGACCTATTTGCCTTTCCATCATTAGACAAGTTTAACCAACATACAAATCACACATAATGTACAGTAATTCATACTCAAGATCTCATCGATGAATTTGGACAGTCTGACCTATTTGCCTTTCCATCATTAGACAATTTAACCAACATACAAATCACACATAATGTACAGTAATTCATACTCAAGATCTCATCGATGAATTTGGACAGTCTGACCTATTTGCCTTTCTTCATATTAACAATGATTGTAGCGCTGTTACAAAAAACCAACGAACCAACAAATATACCACAGGATCCAGATAGAAAAGCACAGCACACAGCAAATGCAACTATTTAGCATCAGAGAAAAACGGTCAGCCACATAGAACTCAATCCAGAAAACAATTCCACACTCCAGCACGAATCCATGTCTCTTAGACGTATGCAACAAGACTGTCAATAAATTCAATATCCAAACCATGACACCCATCATCTGTTCTCGTAATCATTCAGGTCAACTGTAACTCATTAAACAGCATAGTTCACGGCTAAATTTCACGAGCAGCATTGCCAGTCCGGTGAAGTAGGTTCTATATTTTTTAGCGTTTCAATTTTTTTTTCTCAGATCCGTGAGTGTGTCTATGAGTGTGTGTGTGAGTGTGTGTGTGAGTGTGTGTGTGTGTGTGTGTGTGTGTGTGTGTGTGTGTGTGTGTGTGTTGTGTGTGTGTGTGTGTGTTGTGTGTGTGTGTGTGTGTGTGTGTGTGTGTGGTGTGTGTGTGTGTGTCTGTGTGTGTGTCTGTGTTCTTTTAACCCACACTGTGGAGGCATATTTTGGTACACAATCTGCATACTACGTCTTCTTCCAGCGAGTTTTCTTCCATGCTGGGCGTTTTTTTGTGTTTCCATCAGCCACTGCACACTGACATGACTTAAACGATCTTTAACATGTATAGTTGATATTCTGCGTGCGTATACACGTGAACGGGGTTCAGGCACCAGCAGGTCTGCACACACGTTGATGTGGAGATCAGAAACATCTCCATCCACACACCCATCAGACAAAAAACGTCAACCCAGGATTAAACCCAGGCTTCTGATTGGGAATCCAACAGTCTTACCCATTTGACTTTCGTGCTGGTCGAAGTAGGAACTGATTTACCTTATTTTTCATTTTCCACTACTTTTTTTTTTCAAGTGACAAGCAGATCAACAGACCGACCACTTGTGAGACTGGTCCATGTCATGATCTGGTTTCAACTTGTCTTGTTTAGTCAAAGTCATTCATGAAAACAAACTCTGTGTGTGTGGTGTGTGTGTGTGTGTGTGTGTGTGTGTGTGTGTGTGTGTGTGTGTGTGTGTGTGTTGTGTGTGTGTGTGTGTGTGTGTGTTTGCGTGTGTGTACATGCATGTGTGTATATGTGTATGCACACACACATACACACACACACACACACACACACAAACACATACACACATACACATACATTCTCTCTCTCTCTGTCTCTCTCTGTCTCTCTCTGTCTCTCTCTCTGTTCCCATGCGCCTATGCTGATGTGCGCAAGTATGCATATGCTTACTTATGTGTTGTGTGTGTATATGTATGTGCGCACGTGTGAGCTCAGACATGTATGGGTACTGCGAGTACATGTGCACATATATACATGGGAGTAAGATTTTGATGTTAAACAAAGAGCAGCCAAGGATGAGAAAGGTGAAAAATAAAAAGCAAAAGACCAAATATAAACAGGTGAATGAAACAAAGAAATCCACCGCAATGCTACTGTTTTTAGATCATCAAGCACAGCAACAACGGCATGAGAACAGGACTTCAGGCAAAACATCTTATCAGCCAACAATGACAACGCCAAGTCAGCCAATCTTAAAGCAAGCCACACGATCAGTAACACGTTTTTCCCCACACTTCAACACGCAATCAGTGTCTCTCAGCATGTGCACAACAAACACTGTCATGAAATTCAATACCCTCAAACCATGGACTCTCCAGCAATTCTGTTCTCATAACTTAAGGTCATTCTGACCCCTACTGCACGTGCAACCAGTTTCATAAACCGCACAGTCACCGTGAGGAGACAAATGCTCGTTGGTTTGAATTCCAAAAGCCCCCCCCCCCCCTTCTTTTTTTTTTTTAATTTTCAAGATGCTAGCAGACCAAAAAGAGAACTTGAATATTATTTTATAATGTCAATTTTTAGCGTCTGTATTTTTCTCAGATACGTGTATGAACATTGTGTTGTCCACATTATTGTGTGGGCAGTGTTTGCTGCACATACTCTGTTGGGCGCGCATGCTGGGTTTTTCATTCATGTTTCCACAAGTTAACAAGGTGTACAGGATCCTCAACGCACGTATTTGCTGTTCTGCATGTGTGTAAACACAAACGGGTCTCAGGTATTAGCAGGTATGCATATGTTGACCCGGGAAATTGGAATCATCTCTACCCTTCACCCACCAAGTGGTACAACGACAAGATCGAACTGAAATCTTCCGATTGGAAGTCCCACGTCTTACCCAACTGACTACCATGCATATCGAATTTGAATACGGCCTCTCATATCCAACTGATAATTTGAATATGGCTTATCATGATAACATGATAACATGAATATGACCTTTCATATCCAATTGATAATTTGAATATTACTTCTCATATGTAAATGATAACCTGAATATGACTTCTCATGTCCAACTGATAACTTGAATATGACCTTTCAAGTCCAATTGATAATTTGAATATTGCTTCTCATATACAAATGATAACCTGAATATTACTTCTCATATGCAAGTGATAACCTGAATATGACTTCTCATGTCCAACTGATAAATTGAATATGGCCTCCCATATCCAACTGACAATATGAATATGACCACATGTATCTAACTAATAACATAGATGCGACCTTCTATATCCAACTAATTAATACAACTTGAACATTACCTCGCATATTCAAAAGATAATCCGAATATGACTTCTCATGTCCAACTGATAACTCGAATATGGCCTCTCAAGTCTAACTGATAACTTTTGAATAAAACGTCTAATTTCTGACTGGTATTTCAATAGACCACTCATCCATACGTGAATAGGACCTCTCATGTCCAACTGATAACTTGAATATGGTCTCTCACAACGCCATGTGGCAGGGCACATGATGATGATGATGACTCAGAATTAAAACAACGACACATTTTCCCAACATATCAACATGCAATCAATCATTATCTTCGGCATGTGTGCTACGAAGTCAGCTAAGAATACATATATCCTCATGCTGTGGACACATCACTATTCTGTCTTCTTACACACTATGGACACATACACTACTCTCTGTCTACACACTATGGACACATCACTACTCTGTCTACACACTATGGACACATCACTATCTGTCTACACACTATGGACACATCATTACTCTGTCTACACACTATGGACACATCATTACTCTGTCTACACACTATGGACACATCACTACTCTGTCTACACACTATGGACACATCACTACTCTGTCTACACACTATGGACACATCATTATTCTGTCTACACACTATGGACACATCATTATCTGTCTACACACTATGGACACATCACTACTCTGTCTACACACTATGGACACATCACTATTCTGTCTACACACTATGGACACATCACTACTCTGTCTACACACTATGGACACATCATTACTCTGTCTACACACTATGGACACATCACTACTCTGTCTACACACTATGGACACACCACACTCTGTCTACACACTATGGACACATCACTACTCTGTCTACACACTATGGACACATCACTACTCTGTCTACACACTATGGACACATCACTACTCTGTCTACACACTATGGACACATCACTACTCTGTCTACACACTATGGACACATCACTACTCTGTCTACACACTATGGACACATCACTACTCTGTCTACACACTATGGACACATCACTACTCTGTCTACACACTATGGACACATCACTACTCTGTCTACACACTATGGACACATCACTACTCTGTCTACACACTATGGACACATCACTACTCTGTCTACACACTATGGACACATCACTACTCTGTCTACACACTATGGACACATCATTACTCTGTCTACACACTATGGACACATCACTACTCTGTCTACACACTATGGACACATCATACTCTGTCTACATACTATGGACACATCACTACTCTGTCTACACACTATGGACACATCACTCACTACTATGTCTACACACTATGGACACATCACTACTCTGTCTACACACTATGGGCACATCACTACTCTGTCTACACACTATGGACACATCACTACTCTGTCTACACACTATGGACACATCACTACTCTGTCTACACACTATGGACACATCACTACTCTGCCCTACACACTATGGACACATCACTACTCTGTCTCCTTACACACTATGGACATCATTACTCTGTCTACACACTATGGACACATCATACTCTGTCTCTTTACACACTATGGACACATCACTACTCTGTCTCCTTACACACTATGGAACATCATTACTCTGTCTTCTTACACACTATGGACACATCACTACTCTGTCTACACACTATGGACAATCACTACTCTGTCTCCTTACACACTATGGACACATCACTACTCTGTCTCCTTACACACTATGGAGACATCACTACTCTGTCTACACACTATGGACACATCACTACTCTGTCTCTACACACTATGGACATATCATCTACTCTGTCTCTCTGTTACACACTATGGAGACATCACTACTCTGTCTCCTTACACACTATGGACATATCACTACTCTGTCTCCTTACACACTATGGAGACATCACTACTCTGTCTCCTTACACACTATGGACATATCACTACTCTGTCTACACACTATGGACACATCACTACTCTGTCTCCTTACACACTATGGACACATCACTACTCTGTCTCCTTACACACTATGGAGACATCATTACTCTGTCTACACACTATGGACACATCACTACTCTGTCTCTTTACACACTATGGACACATCACTACTCTGTCTCCTTACACACTATGGAGACATCATTACTCTGTCTACACACTATGGACACATCACTACTCTGTCTCTTTACACACTATGGACACATCACTACTCTGTCTCCTTACACACTATGGAGACATCATTACTCTGTCTACACACTATGGACACATCACTACTCTGTCTCTTTACACACTATGGACACATCACTACTCTGTCTCCTTACACACTATGGAGACATCATTACTCTGTCTACACACTATGGACACATCACTACTCTGTCTCTTCACACACTATGGACACATCACTACTCTGTCTCCTTAACACACTATGGACACATCACTACTCTGTCTCCTTACACACTATGGACACATCACTACTCTGTCTCCTTACACACTATGGACACATCACTACTCTGTCTCCTTACACACTATGGACACATCACTACTCTGTCTACACACTATGGAGACATCACTACTCTGTTCCTTACACACTATGGACACATCACTACTCTGTCTCCTTACACACTATGGACACATCACTACTCTGTCTCCTTACACACTATGGACACATCACTACTCTGTCTCCTAACACACTATGGACACATCACTACTCTGTCTCCTTACACACTATGGAGACATCATTACTCTGTCTACACACTATGGACACATCACTACTCTGTCTCTTCACACACTATGGACACATCACTATTCTGTCTACACACTATGGACACATCACTACTCTGTCTCTTCACACACTATGGACACATCACTATTCTGTCTACACACTATGGACACATCACTACTCTGTCCCCATAGCCATGGGTCATTCTGACCCTTCACAGGTCGCGTGATCGATTTCACGAGCTGCTGAACCAAACGCGCGCGCGGTAATGGAACAGATGCTTTAAATTCTATTACGCCTTTTTTCCCGAATAGCCAGCAAAATCAAGACGGGGTTACTCAGGTAATGAACAGGAGCTTGGAATAAGCTCACGCAACGGTGCCATTTTACCTTGTCCAGTCAATTCAAATGGCGAAAACAAACAAGTACATCTGCGTGCATGTTTTTTCCCCCGCACTTTACAACGAAAATCCAATGCCTTTCTCAGTATGTGTGCAACGGAGCCCGTCAAGACATTTGGTACTTTAAAACAATGGACATGCTCACTATATCTGCTCTCAAAACCTTAGGTCATTCTGACCCTTCACTGCACGTGCAGCCGATTTCACGAGTCAGAGAACTACCGTTCATATTTCATTTTAACCCTTTGACTCCCGCACCCTGTCCACCAGCATCCTGTATTGCCAACCAAGCTAGCAAAGCAAAAACTTAACCCTTTGATTCCCTCACGTTATCCACCAGCTTCCTTGTAGGTGGTGGATGGGGTGCGGGAGTTAAAGGGTTAAATGACCAACAGATCGAGTTATGGAGTGATGATCACGCGAACAAGAGCACCATATACATTGGTGTCATTTCTCCTTATCCAGTGAAGTTAGTGACTTCCTAATGGTTGCTGTGCTCATGATTTGTTCCATCAAAATGAATTACACTATTTTATGGATGAGCAATCTGTTCTCATCGTTGTTCTGTGTTCTTTTTCACTCGTTTTTCCACTCTGCCCTTTTTTCTGCATAACGTGCAATGTTTGACACGGCTGCTGCATGACTGTGCCGTACATCATTTCATCAGACGGCAGATGCACATCAGAAATAGCCGGCAGAATCGGCCAAGCCAAAACAGCATTCAAGAAGATGACAAGCATTCTTACCAACAAATGCATATCAATTAACATCAGAAAGAGAGTTCTTGAATGTTATATAGAACCAATACTGTTGTACGGATGTGAGGCGTGGACAGTCAACAAACAAAGCCAGAACAAGATACAGGCAGCCGAGATGTAGTTTCTAAGAAGAATGTTGCGAGTTCCAAGGACAGCAAAGAAAACAAACGAGACAGTCTTGGTGGATGCAGACACAAGTAGATCATTCATAAGGAAGATTAGGAAAAGACAGGCAACATTTATAGGCCATTTTATGAGGAAGGGGGATTTGGAGCATCTGGTCACAACGGTGAAAGCTGGAGGGAAAGAGAGCACCAGGTAGACCAAGGGAGAAAATGCTAGACGGACTTGCAGAGTGGCTGAAAACGAGGAGAGTGGTGGAGATGCAAGGGGCAACGAGAGATGGAAGATGGAAGTCCATGATCGCCAACGCCATGCAGCAAGGCACCTGATGATAATGATGATGATGATGATGATGATGACCTCCTTGGTAGGTAGTAAGATTATGCACACTAGGGTGGACACTAGCTGTCCATGCTGGAAAAACGTTGTTGTTGTGTTTGACTTCTGTGTATGCACGAGTGAGTGAGTGAGTGTGTGTGTGTGTGTGTGTGTGTGTGTGTGTGTGTGTGTGTGTTGTGTGTGTGTGTGTGTGTGTGTGTGAGTGTGTGTGTGTGAGTGTGTGTGTGTGTGTAATTTCTGTCTATGCTTATGTGTGTGTGTATTGTTTGTGTGTGTGTGTGTGTGTGTGTGTGTGTGTGTGTGTGTGTGTGTGTGTGTGTGTGTGTGTGTGTGTGTGAGTGTGTGTGGTGTGTGTGTGTGTGTGTGTGTGTGTGTGTGTGTGTGCGTGTGTGTGTGTGCGTTTGTAAGTGTGCGTTTAAGTGTTTGTATGTGTGTGCGCTACATCTTCTGCAATGCTCCAGTGTAGGTTCTTGTGTGTTTGTGATGCTGTTTGTTTTCGTCTTACACAACTTCAGCGGTTGTTATCCACATCACCTTTTTCTGTCCCTTTATTACCTCACTCAACCCAAGTTCACTCAACCCAAGTTCACTCAGTCCAAGTCCCAAGAGCTACAATATTATCTGTCAACACGATCTTCTGCAATAACATCTGTCAACACGATCTTCTGCAATGTTATCTGTCAACACTATCTTCTGCAATAACATCTGTCAAACACTATCTTCTGCAATATTATCTGTCAACACTATCTTCTGCAATATTATCTGTCAACACTATCTTCTGCAATATTATCTGTCAACACTGTCTTCTGCAATGATATCTGTCAACACTGTCTTCTGCAATATTATCTGTCAACACTGTCTTCTGCAATGATATCTGTCAACACTGTCTTCTGCAATGATATCAGTCAACACTGTCTTCTGCAATGATATCTGTCAACACTGTCTTCTGCAATGATATCTGTCAACACTGTCTTCTGCAATATTATCTGTCAACACGATCTTCTGCAATGATATCAGTCAACACTGTCTTCTGCAATGATATCAGTCAACACTGTCTTCTGCAATATTATCTGTCAACACTGTCTTCTGCAATGATATCTGTCAACACTGTCTTCTGCAATGATATCTGTCAACACTGTCTTCTGCAATGATATCTGCCAACACTGTCTTCTGCAATATTATCTGTCAACACTGTCTTCTGCAATATTATCTGTCAACACGATCTTCTGCAATGATATCAGTCAACATTGTCTTCTGCAATGATATCAGTCAACACTGTCTTCTGCAATATTATCTGTCAACACTGTCTTCTGCAATATTATCTGTCAACACTGTTTTCTGCAATGATATCAGTCAACACTGTCTTCTGCAATGATATCTGTCAACACTGTCTTCTGCAATGATATCTGTCAACACTGTCTTCTGCAATGATATCTGTCAACACTGTCTTCTGCAATGATATCTGTCAACACTGTCTTCTGCAATATTATCTGTCAACACTGTCTTCTGCAATGATATCAGTCAACACTGTCTTCTGCAATGATATCTGTCAACACTGTCTTCTGCAATATTATCTGTCAACACTGTCTTCTGCAATGATATCAGTCAACACTGTCTTCTGCAATGATATCAGTCAACACTGTCTTCTGCAATATTATCTGTCAACACTGTCTTCTGCAATATTATCTGTCAACACTGTCTTCTGCAATGATATCTGTCAACACTGTCTTCTGCAATGTTATCTGTCAACACTGTCTTCTGCAATATTATCTGTCAACACTGTCTTCTGCAATGATATCTGTCAACACTGTCTTCTGCAATATTATCTGTCAACACTGTCTTCTGCAATGATATCTGTCAACACTGTCTTCTGCATATTATCTGTCAACACTGTCTTCTGCAATGATATCTGTAAACACTGTCTTCTGCAATGATATCTGTCAACACTGTCTTCTGCAATATTATCTGTCAACACGATCTTCTGCAATGATATCAGTCAAACACTGTCTTCTGCAATATTATCTGTCAACACTGTCTTCTGCAATATTATCTGTCAACACTGTCTTCTGCAATATTATCTGTCAACACTGTCTTCTGCAATATTATCTGTCAACACTGTCTTCTGCAATGATATCTGTCAACACTGTCTTCTGCAATATTATCTGTCAACACTGTCTTCTGCAATGATATCAATCAACACTGTCTTCTGCAATATTATCTGTCAACACTGTCTTCGCAATGATATCTGTCAACACTGTCTTCTGCAATATTATCTGTCACAACTGTCTTCTGCAATGATATCTGTCAACACTGTCTTCTGCAATGATATCTGTCAACACTGTCTTCTGCAATATATACTGTCAACACTGTCTTCTGCAATGATATCTGTCAACACTGTCTTCTGCAATATATATCTGTCAACACTGTCTTCTGCAATGATATCAGTCAACACTGTCTTCTGCAATGATATCAGTCAACGCTGTCTTCTGCAATGACATCTGTCAACACTGTCTTCTGCAATATTATCTGTCAACACTGTCTTCTGCAATGATATCTGTCAACACTGTCTTCTGCAATGATATCTGTCAACACTGTCTTCTGCAATATTATCTGTCAACACTGTCTTCTGCAATATTATCTGTCAACACTGTCTTCTGCAATATTATCTGTCAACACTGTCATTCTGCAATATTATCTGTCAACACTGTCTTCTGCAATATTATCTGTCAACACTGTCTTCTGCAATATTATCTGTCAACACTGTCTTCTGCAATGATATCTGTCAACACTGTCTTCTGCAATGATATCTGTCAACACTGTCTTCTGCAATGATATCTGTCAACACTGTCTTCTGCAATGATATCAGTCAACACTGTCTTCTGCAATGATATCTGTCAACACTGTCTTCTGCAATGATATCTGTCAACACTGTCTTCTGCAATGATATCTGTCACACTGTCTTCTGCAATGTTATCTGTCAACATGTCTTCTGGAATGATATCAGTCAACACTGTCTTCTGCAATATTATCTGTCAACACTGTCTTCTGCAATGATATCAGTCAACACTGTCTTCTGCAATGATATTCTGTCAACACTGTCTTCTGCAATGATATCTGTCAACACTGTCTTCTGCAATGATATCTGTCAACACTGTCTTCTGCAATATTATCTGTCAACACTGTCTTCTGCAATGATATCAGTCAACACTGTCTTCTGCAATTGATATCAGTCAACACTGTCTTCTGCAATATTATCTGTCAACACTGTCTTCTGCAATATTATCTGTCAACACTATCTTCTGCAATATTATCTGTCAACACGATCTTCTGCAATGTTATCTGTCAAAATTATCTTCTTTCCTTCTGTTTCACATTTTAATCTGAGGTGGTTAAGGTAAACAGTTTCTGCTCCAGTACAATCTAAATTGTCTGCCTGAACTTTTGCATGGTGTATGAGTCAACATATGTGCCAAAATCCCCTGAATTTTATTATATTCGTGTTATGTGTCTCTAATCAGTAAAAAAAACACTATATAGTCGCATAAAGTGAACCGACTAAAAACTTGCACGAACAATGAAACTCACTCAAGCAGCCATATTTTTGGCATTTCGTCAGTGTCTGTCTATCTGTCTGTCTGCCCCCCCCCTCTCTCTCTCTCTTTCGTGTCCCTATAGTCCCCATCCTCCGTTCTCTCTTTCTTATCACAACAGAGAGTTGTTCCAACTTTCAGGATAAAAAGTCTGTGTAACAGAAACGCCAAAGCAGTGGTTGCCAAAGATTGAAGTATGCATACAGACTTACGACACGATTGCAGACACAAAGGACTGCATATAAGAAACATGAAAAAGATCTCATTTCCATCCCCTCTCCCATTCCACCTGTCTCTCTCTCTCTCTCTCTCTCTCTCTCTCTCTCTCTCTCTCTCTCTCTCTCTCTCTCTCTTCTGAGCTATGATCAAGAACTGGATAAACAGGGAAAAAAATCGAACAATTCACCTGTCTAGGTGCTAGACGTGAAAATGAGAAGACCATTGTGTGTCGCACACACAGTGCAGTGACAACCACCCAGCTATTAGTAGAGTATTTTCAGAAACCACTGTATAATATATAATATTATAGTGAAATCAGTGTGGCTGGACCAGACGGCGGTGCTGGTGTGTGTGTGTGTGTGTGTGTGTGGTGTGTGTGTGCGTGCGTGTGTGTGTGTGTGTGGTCGCTGTTGTGGTAGTTTGAAATGTAAATTGTCATTGTTGTGTCAGTGGGGTGAGTGTGTGTGTGTGTGTGTGTGGTGTGCGTGGTGTTGGTGCGTGTGTGTGTTGTGTGTGTGCGTGGTTGTGTGTGTGTGTGTAGTGTGTGATTGTCCAGTGTGTGTGTGTGGTGTGTGTGTGTTGTGTGTGTGTGTTGGTAATTGTCCATGTGTGTGTGTGTGTGTGTGTGGTGTGTAATTGTCCATGTGTTGTGTGTGTGTGTGTAGTAGTGTGTGTGTGTGTGTGTGTTTGTGTAAATTGTCCATGTGTGTATGTGTGTGTGTGTGAGTGTAATTGTCCATGTGTGTATGTGTGTGTAGTGTGTGTGTGTGAGTGTAATTGTCCATGTGTGGTGCGTGCGTGCGTGCGTGCGTGTGTGTGTGTGTGTGTGTGTGTGTGAAATTGTCAATGTGTGTGTGTCTGTGTCATATCACGTCTTATTTCTTTATTTCTCTTTTTCTCTATTTTTCTAGAATGAAGGAATCGTTCCAAATATTAGAGAAAACTGTCCGCGTATTAGTTGCAAATTACAGAACATACACACGCAAATACAGATACACACTCAGACATGACACACACAGACGCACACACACACACTCACACGCGCGGGTGCGCATACAGACACACACAGAGAGAAAACAACACACACTCACTCACAGACAACTCACACACACACACACACACACACACACACACACACACACACACACACACACAC
Organism: Monoplex corrugatus; assembly: GCA_030674185.1. Taxonomy (NCBI): domain Eukaryota; kingdom Metazoa; phylum Mollusca; class Gastropoda; order Littorinimorpha; family Ranellidae; genus Monoplex; species Monoplex corrugatus. The sequence goes on along the minus strand of CM060306.1, from coordinate 105,461,247 downwards.
ACACACACACCACCCCACCACACACACACACACACACACACACACACACACACGCACGCACACACGCGCACACAAACACACAACATACATCAGAAGACTAAAACAAAATGCGTAACACTCGTACAGAAACGAAAAAGAATCCATTTCCTGTGCCTCCTGTTCCTGTTTTCTTCATTCAACTGCTGTCATCAAGGTGTGGGTAAAAGGGAATGAAACCTGTCACCCGTGTGGAAAAGTGCCAGACATGGAAACAGGAAGACTTGCACATAGAGTACAGTGACAGCCATCCAGCAACTGGGCAAGAATATTTTCAGCACCCAATTGTAGCAGAACCAATGTGGCGATTTTGGGTAGGGGAGGGAAGATGTTGAGGAGGGATATCTTGGTATAAAAATGATTTATGAAGAAATTGTGAAGCGATTATTAGCAAACTGAAAACGATCTTAAGCAAACGATCTTGAGCAAAGTCAGGAAAATATAAACACAAAACAGAAACCAGTTTCCGTTTCTCAAGCTAGACAACATCTCAACGATCGGAATAAATTCCATATGCACCGAGGCCATAGATGTCATGTGATGGAGGAGATCCAAAATTATCATAGCATAGGCCTTCAGCCTGTATATGTGACCTCCTACCACGAAATCAGTCTTAACTAGCATTTTGGGCATTTTGAGACATACATATCACTGGAAAGTGTACATTCTGCTGATTATTTTGGTACTTGAATAAAGCGTGTATTAAAAAAAATGTAGAAGTTATGTATGTTTAAAGTCATTAAGTTGTATGAGGCCATTTTGAGAGAACGGCCTCTAAAGTTTTTGTGTGCTCTCCTACACATTTTCCTTAAATTTCTTTATTTCGTGGCTTTGACCCACTTTGTTTCTAATTTTCGTTGTCATTATCTGAAAGGTGCACCAAAGAGCTTTCCATCAGTATATTACATGTGCGGGTACTGTACAGGTTATGGTTCATAATAAGAGATAAAAATAGGTACTTTTGGTACGAAATTGCGTTCTTTCTGTTGCGATCAGTGCATCAAAATACCATTTTAAATTGATTAATAATGTTTTTTCAAGAAAAAAATTTCTGCCTGAGGGATAGATTATAGTCTACAGGAATCAATTTTGAGAAAAAGTCAAATCACCTCAGATAGACCCTCAGTCACCTTTTCAGCTCCTAGTGCTGTTCAACTGACTGCGAGTTAAGACTGATTTCGTGGTGGGGGGTCACATATAACTGTATATAAACTCTATACGCTGGTTAGATCTTGAGGTCCTATCTAGCTTTTGAGTTCTATGTCTATTTTGAATCAATCTGTCGCAATAACAACCTAGGCCATACCGTACAGAAATGTGAATCTTCATGTGGAAGACAAAGAAACTGATGACAAACAAACTGGAAAACATAAAACGACCGTGGAAACAAACGAAAAAAAAACCCGTCCAGCCTAGCTAATGACCTCACCAACGCCCAACACAACCACACTAAAAGAAACAGAAAGCAAAGAGTACACAATGAAATACTTAACACAAAACTGAAAATGACTTCCTAACAATCACTTACTGTACCCTAATATCACACCAAAAGAACAGAGCCAAAGAGTCTACAAAAGACACGCACAAACACAAAACCGAAAATGACTTCCTAAACATCGCCATCTGTATCCTACCGCCACACCAAAAGAAACAAAAAGCAAAGAGAATACAAAAGACATGCCTAAACACAAAACCCGAAAATGACTTCCTATCCACAGCCTGCTATACCCTGCTTTGTTCTGATCAATGATGGAAGAACCTGGACAAAGGGGGAATGAACAATGTCCTTTGTCTGGGTGCCAGACATGCAAATTGGTAGACTATTGTGTTACATAGTGTAGGGTGACAGCCACCAGCCACTGGCAGTGTATTTTCAGCAGCCAAAGTATAATCTATCACGTTATAGTGGGACTAGAGTGTGGTGATGCCAGACACTGGTGACGGGGTAAGTGGGAAGGAAAGAGAGAGAGAGAGAGAGAGTGAGATAGAGAGAGAGAGAGAGAGAGAGAGAGAGAGAGAGAGAGAGGAGTGTCGAGAGATGAGGAAATTTAGCTGTACATGTACTTTTCAAGATCACATGTGATGCGATTTTAGCTAAGCCTAAATGATAGTTGATATGGCCATGTAACAGGAACCAATGGCCTTGCCAAATCATCGCTTCAGGGAACTGCTGAGCAAGGGAGACGGAGAAGAAGACAGGAAAAATGATGAAATGACATTATTGCAAAATGAACAGAGAAACCATTTGCAGAGACCCAGACTTTGACACACAACCGACAGAGCTGGAGAAACTGTTGTTTTATTTTATTTTATTTTTTATTTTTTTTTAGTGCGGAGTCCAAATGGCCCTTCAAAGAAGAAGGAGGAGCAGGAAAAAGAAGAAGGACAGAGGAGGAGGAGGAAGGAGGAGAGAGAAGAGAGAAGAGGAAGAAGAAGAAGAAGAAGAGGGGAAGAAGAAGAACAAGAAAGAGGAAGAAGAAAAGAACAAGAAGAACAATAACACGAACAAGAACAAGAACAAGAAGAGAAGAAGAGGAAGAAGAAGATGGAAATAAGGAGAATAAGAAGAAGAGGAAGAAGAAGAAGAAGAAGAAATGCCTATAATAGTTATTTTACTGTGATTTTTATGTGAAAAAAAAAAAAAAAAAAAAAAGAGAGGGAGAGAGAAAGAAAGAGAGAGAGAGACAAACAGACAGAGACAGACAAATACAAGGAAAGAAGACGCAGAAGACGGACTCGCTATAAACGGAAATTAAGAACCGTCTATATAGGTAGAAGGACTGGTGGCCTGATTATTTCTTGCGTGCTTTGCGTGATGAACTCTTGTGTATGTGTGTGTGTGTGTGTGTGTGTGTGTGTGTGTGTGTGTGTGTGTGTGTGTGTGTGTGTGTGTGGTGTGTGGTGTGGTGGTGTGTGTGTGCGTGTGTGTCGTGTATGTGTGTGTGTGTGTATGCGTGCGTGTGTGTGTGACGTGTGTGTATGTTGTATGTGTGTGTGTGGTGTGTGTGTGTCTGTGTGTGTCTGTATGTGTGTATGCGTGTGTTTGTGTCTATGTGTGTGTGTGTGTGTGCGTGTTGTCTGTTTTTGTGTTGTGTGTCTTTCTCTTTGTCTCTTCCTATTCTTTTTCTTCTTGTTCTCGTTCTTCCTCCCTCCACACACTGTAAGCATGAGCATGATTAGACTTTACTTTGTTTGTATACGAAGACAAACACAGTTATGTTTTTTTCATCAATTGCACAGGCTGTGTCTTGATCTACTAAATATTATCCTTCACCCAATCTTCGACTTTCTGTTTTACAGGAAAGCAAACAAAAAGTATAGATACGCACATACCTGCATATATACATAACAGCATATATCCATCTGTATGCTCACCTATCCCTCCATCCGTCTGTCCATCCATCCAACTATCCATCCATGCAAACAATATATATATATATATATATATATATATATATATATATACGTATATACATAGCATAAATACATAATCAACAAACAAAACAATAATATAAAAGATATATACATACATAACAAACATACATAATCAACAACAATAATATAAAGGATACATACATACATACATACATACTTACATATATCACATACACACATAATCAACAACAAAACAATAATAAACACATAAAACGTCCACTCAGCACTACACAGGAAAAGAACAGGTATCTTGCAAATACGCGGATCTATGTTAAAAGTAATACGTAGAACCTGGTCCTGTCACTTCTCCTTTAGTCAAAATTCCGGTTTTCTCACTATAGTGTGTGCCAACGTCGATGAGGCAATAGTCTTCTGGTGTTTGCTGTCTTTAAACTGAGATGGCAAAAAACAAAAGAGGTTTTGTGTTGGAAACAACATCGCCGCCGCACAGTCAAATCTGGTTAAGTAACTTGTATTTTGTCAACAACAGACCCACAGGGGGTATGATAATTCTGTCGTCATGTTTTATGTGTCCAAGTGCCTACATAAGCGGCGCTTGTCTTCGTACAATACGCCCACATCCACTCACAGATACACATAGTGTCTGTCTGTGTGTCTGTCTCTGTCTGTCTCTGTCTCTGTCTGTCTGCCTGTCTGTCTGTCTGTCTGTCTCTCTTTCTCTCACTCACTCCCTGATCGAGTAAGTGGTAGTGTTGGCGCCTTTCTTTCCTTCGTTCTGTTGTCTATACCTCTGTATCGCTGTATGTATGTATATATATATATATATATATATATATATATTATATATATATATATATATATATATATATATATATATCTTCGTCTGTCTTTTCGACGCTTCTTTTCTCTTTCTCTTCTTTTGCATAGTTTCTTCTTTCTTTTATACCTAAATTTTCATCAATTTTCATCACTTCTTTTAATCGTTCTAAGCCCTCTAGCTAAAATCAATAAAGCGTTAAGTCAGGGTACCAGGCCTGCAGGCACCTCCTAACACGCCCTGGCACCATGCAATAAAATGCAAATGTTTACACAGTCATCTACGTAGGACAAGAAATGGCGCTCACTCATTACCAGCCACAGTCGTTGCAAGATGTGGCTTGAACATGTTGACGTGTTGATGGCAAAAGAAAGAAGAAGAAGGAGAAGGAGAGGGAGGAGGAAGACGAGGAGAGGAGGAGGAAGGAGAAGAAGAAGAAGAGAAGAAGAAGAAGAGAGAAAGAAGAGGAAGAGAGATAGGAGAGAGAGGAGAATGAAGGAGAAGAAGAAGAAGAGAAGAATGAAGAAGAAGAAGAAGAAGAAGAAGAAGAAGAAGAAGAAGAAGAAGAAGAAGAAGAAGAAAGAAGAAGAAGAAGAAGAGAAGAAGAAGAAGAAGAAGAAGAAGAAGAAGAAGAAGAAGAAGAGAAGAAGAATGAAGAAGAAGAAGAAGAGAGGAGAAGAAGAGAGGAGGAGAGGAAGGAGAGAAGAAGAAGAAAGAAGAAGAAGAAGAAGAAGAAGAAGAAGAAAGAAGAAGAGAGGAAGAAGAAGAAAGAAGAAGAAGAAGAGAAGAAGAAAAGAGAAACAGAAACAAGAACAAGGACAGAACATGAACAAGAACGAACACGAACACGAACAAAAAGAAAGAAGAACAAGAACAAGAAAAACAAGAAGAAGAAAGAAGACAGAAAAGGAGGAGGAAAAGCAGAAGAAGAAACCACTTTTGTTTAAAAACTTTCTTGTAAGAGATTTTTTTTTTATTTCCACCCACCCCTATCTGTCTGTCTGTCTGTCTGTGTCTCTGCCTCCTTTTAACGGTCTGGCTGGATCTTGCATTATAGCCGAGGACTCAAGATCTGATATCTCAAGTTCAATCCCAATGCACGACATAAAAGCTGGCCTGTTCGCTGCCCATCTGAACACTCCAATCAGTCTGCTGGTGCGAACGTACTGTTCTATAAATCCTTATACCAATTCACCAGCCTCCTCCCATCACTTCAAGACATTTCCAGCGCATAGGGTTTTGCGCAAGCTCAAGGAGTCTGCCAGATAACAGATGACAGACTTGCCAGAACACGTATGGATTTGTCCAGGTGCGGTGAGTCCCTCTTAACCCTTTGACTCTCGCACTATGTCCACCAACATCCTGCTTTGCCAACCATGCTAACAAAGCAAACATTGAATCCTGGGACTCCCTCACTCTATCCCACTAGCTTTCTGCAGAAATCTGGTGGATAGGATGAGGGAGTTAAAATGTTAAATTTTTTTGCAGTTGGTGGATAGGGTGCGGGAGTCAAAGGGTTAAATCAGCTCAAAACTCTGTTTCTGTGTCTATTTGTCTGCCTCTGTGTCTGTTAGTCTGCCTGCTTGCATGCTTGCCTGCTTGCCTGCCTGCCAGCCTCTTTCTCTCTCTCTTTCTCGTTCTCTCTTTATTTTTTGCTGTGATGTCCAATGAACCAGCTAAGCCAGAACACAAACTCCAGAAGCGTTTTTCCCGCCTGGTGCCTTCCCTTTGAGGGCTTACAACGTCAGTCTTGGCTAGGGGCTAGGGCAGTGTCTATTTTGTACTGCTCGCCAGCACTGTTGACTAAGTTTGTATCGACGTCTTCCTGGCTGTACACAGACGTGTGGCCCAGTGCACTTCAAAGTCGGACAATGTTACTCCACGCAAACCCCTTCCCCATGGCAGTGCACCATTTTGTACGCATCCATGCGGTATCGTTCATGCCGCAGTGACAACCATCAAAACATTTCTGAGCAGCAAAACTCTGCAATCATTGAGTTAGACTGTAATTGTCAATTCAGCGGTAACGACAGACTCTGCGCTGCAAACAGTCAGACAAACATCACAGGGTTAAGTAAGTCCACGTTGTTTCCAGTCCGACAGAACCCAAATAAGCCAACTTAACCCTTTGACTCCTGCAGACTGTCCAACAGCGTCCTGTATTGTCGACAAGCTAGCAAAGCAAAAACTTAAACCCTTTGACTCTCTCACCCTATCCACCACATTCCTGCAGGAATTTCTGTCCTCTCTATTTACTTCAGTGACACCACATTAATCGCCATTATTTCATACTGTCCCAGTGTGTCTGTATAATTGTTGACAAATTTGAGTCGAGCACATAATGTTAAACTTAATTTTAAATTGATTGACGTTGATTTATGCTGATCAGTGTTAAACTGTTCTAAAATATAGAACGATTTGACGTTATGCATCGTCCCTGACCAAATTCATTTCCAGTTCCCCACTCGATTTCCCGTTTACCATTCCCCGCCCCCTCCACTGTGATAAGATAATGTGTTTACGTTATGTACATAACCATGCCGTGAATCTTGAGAGTGTTGCTTGAGTTTTGGAGTGAGTGTCTCCCGTAATTGCTTTAAATACAAATGACTTCTTCTTCTACACACACGTGGCTTCCCCTTAATTATTTTCAATAAAAGGGCCTGCTCTTCCACCCAGTCCACCCCGTCTCTTAACTACACTCAATACAAAGGCTTCCTATTTCGCCCAAACTATGACCTCTTCAGCACTTCTCTGTATAAAAGGGCTTCCTCTTGCCCTTAATCTGTGACCTCTCTTAATTGCTTTTAATACAAGAGTTTCCTCTTCCATCCAGCCTGCGGCCTCCCTTAACTGCTTTCAATGAAAGGGCTTGCTCTTTCAGTCAATCTATGCCCACCTCGAGGGTTCATGCAACGTACTGACTTGTTCTATCAATTCCTAATGTCTTGTCAGTCTTAAGTAGGAGTACCTTTAGTTATGCATATGGTATTTTGTTGTCTTTGTTGTTGTTGTTGTTCTCCTCTCTCTCTCTCTCTCTCTCTCTCTCTCTCTCTCTCTCTCTCTCTGTGTGTGTGTCTGTGCGTGTGTGTGTGTATGCGTGTGTGTGTGTGTGTGTATGCGTGTGTGTGTGTGTGTGTGTGTGTGTATGTGTATGTGTGTGTATGTGTGTATGTGTGTGTGTGTGTGTGTATGTGTGTGTGTGTGTGTGTGTGTGTGTGTGTGTGTGTGTGTGTGTGTGTGTGTGCCTCCCAATAGAGGAAACATTGTTTATCATGTAAAACACCCAAAAAAATCTAAAGAGGTTTTGTCACCAATAATCATCATGTAACAGACGATTACTTTCTCTCAAAACGTGGCCACCTTATTTTCATTTACTCTGCCCACCCTCCTACCCTCGTGCCTTTGAACGAAACTTTTCTTCTTAGACTTTGCTCCTCCCACATCCAACCTCCCCCCTCCCCCCTTCTATAATGTCTCCTTTTTACTGTTCCACTTCCCTCCTCACCCACTCCGTGAAGGCAAGCCCAAAGAATCTTTGGGCTGACACCTTCTCCATTCCTGAAAGTTTAATTGAGGAGCGACACCCCATGGAGGCCCCATTTCCTTAAGCACAAGACAACACCCTGATACCAGTTCCTGCCTACACCGTCCTTTGGACGGATCACCCCCTGTCCCTCCCCCCCCCACCCACCCACCTGCCCTCTCCACTGAATTAAACTTTCAGCCTGATTATCGCAGACGAGAATGTATCACCGTGCTTACCTTTTCTCCCCCTTAATCATATCAGTCTGCTCCTTCACTGACTCTCTTTTCCTCCTTCCAAAAAAAAGTTTTAGCTGAGGTTCTTTAGTTTTAAATGAAAGTTAATGATAGGTAATGTTCCAAAGGGTATAGATATACGAAGTGTGGCCTTCATGACGTAGAGTTACAGCATTACTGCCTTCCAATCTGCAATCACATGTTTGCACGGTTTTCTTTCTTTATCTGATTGTTCACTGTTGTTGCTGTTGTTGTTGTTGTTGTTGTTGTTGTTGTTGTTGTTGGTTGTTGTTTGTTGTTGTTGTTTGTTGTTGTTGTTGTTCGTTTCGCGTTAGGGATTTGTTCAGGCGAAAACAGTCTGTCAGAAAACTGCACTTCAGAGATGCGTTACTGAGGCTTTGCTTTAACCCTTTGACTCCTGCATCCTGTCCACCAGCATTCTGCATTGTAATCATTCCAGCAAAACAAAAACTTAACCCTTTGACTACCTCACGCTTTCCACCATTTCCTGCAGGGAGCTGGTGGAAAGGGTGAGGGAGTCAAAAGATTAAGGTTTTTTTGCAGCTGGGGAATGGGGTGCGGGGGGTCAAAGGGTTAAAGTGCTGATGTCTGTATCTCTCGGGCCTTGTGAAAGGAAGCATAGAGTACGATCCTTTCCGTCTGGTGTGTTCTAAAGGGTAAAGATTTTCCCCATCTCCCAGGTGGACATGTATGAAGACCTGTCAGCGCCTAAACCTCCCTTAGTGTATATATTCACGAAGAATATCAATTATATTCGTTAAAGGTCTTGTAAGTTACGCAATGGCCAGTGGCTGGCTTATGGAAACGTGAAAACACCCAAGAAGCACGCCCACCGAAGACGGAGTATGCAGACTGTGCGGAAACATACATACCACCTGCACAGTGTGGGCAAAACAACGTGCAAACACGCATCCAAGAAAATTCAGTACGCTTAAAACAACAACAACAATAACAATAAAACTAACAATGACAACAACAATAACAACCACAACACAACAACAACAACAACAGCATTGCCGCACACAGTCATATTAGTAAGGTATGTACATTATGTGTCAACAACAGCACCAAGTGGAGTACAGTGTGAAAGAAGAGTCTCGTGTCTTGTCCACCCATGTGCCCATGTATACAGCATTTGCATATCGTAAAGGACACCACATCTACGTACCCGTATACACTGTCTGTCTTGTCTATCTGTCTGTCTGTCTATCTGTCTTCTTTCTTTATTTATTTATTTCTCGGTCTCTCTCTCATTCATTTTGTCTCCAGTCTCCTGTATCCCCTTCCTTTCCTTACACTGTGTTAGGAGCTCTTGGCTTGTCGTTAAAGTCTTGCGTCACGAGTCTCTGAGTCATCCTCCCCCCCCACCTCTCCTCTCTCTCTCTCTCTGAGACTGAATTTGTGATAGTGTTGCCACTTTTCTTTCTTTCGCTCTTGGGTGTTTGTGTGTGTGTGTGTGTGTGTGTGTGTGTGTGTGTGTGTGTGTGTGTGTGTGTGGTGTGTGTGTGTGTGGTGTGTGTTGTTTGTGTGTGTGTTGTGTGTGTGTTTGTGTGTGTGTGTGTGTGTTGTGTGTGTGTGTGTGTTGTTGTGTGGTGTGGTGTGTGTGTGTGTGTGGTGTGTGTGTTGTGTGCTTGTGTGTGTGTGTTGAGTGCGTGTGTGTGTGCGCGCGCGCGTGTGTGTACATATGTCTGTTTTCGTTTTCTCCTCTTTCACTTTCTTTGTGTCTTTTTCTTGATACAAAACAAGGAAATAACAAAATGAATAATAAAAAAAAAACAACCAACAACAACAACTGAGGGACTGATTTTTTTTCTTTCCACATGCCTTTCCCTACTCCTTCCACTCCACTCCCCACCCCCTCTCTCTCTCTCTTCTCCGTTTGAACAGAACTTTAATCCATTTCTTGCTGTGATATGCGATAAGATGATTAATCCTACATATGGAATTCACAAACTGTGTTCTCTGAGGCTTTCCTTCTGGAGGGGTTATAACCTCTTGTCTTGGCTGGGAAAGTGTCTACTCTGCGCACACTCTGCCCTCATGCCCCCCACTGTTGAAGACCTGTCCCAGTTCATTCATCTTGTTTATGGCCACACGGACAGCTAAGGGTTATATCAGAGCTTTTTGGAGACCTCTGTATTGACCTTCTATGTCGTTCCCTTTGTGGAGTACTCTGACGTACGACTTACGTGTGTTTCGACTCGAGTGATGTACTCTTTCTACTTTTGTTCTCCCATTCCTATCCTGAAACCATTAGCATAGTATCTACGGATGTGCACTGAAAGCTGTTTTTTTTTCTCTCAAAAAAACAAACAAAAACAAACAACAACAACAACAACAACAAACAAAAACAAAAAAAAACTATCCAGTCTGAAACTAACGGATCCTATAACACTTGGTGTTCTTCCATTAAAGGAGATGTCTACAATTAAGAAAGGAATACTCATGAAAAAGAGGAGTTTTACTATATAGGATCTATCCCGTAAACGCTTCGATCATCCTTTCAAACAAATTCACGATGTACCACTAAACTTCAAATTGCAATGCTTAGAATTGGCACAGTTAGTCTTTGGCGTTCTGGTAACTTACTCTGGAAAAATGTTCCACCTACTCTTAAGATCCCATCAAAACATAGCAACGTTTAAGACTTTCTGTAACAGTTCCCAAATGCGTTATAAAAACAGATACGCAGATACATTGCGTCCATACAACAGTCTTAGAATTCACGTAAGAATCTCAGTCTGCCATGCTGTTCAACGATTGGGGCTCTATAGTGTAATAATCTTCCTTTGTGTTAGTATATCTTCTTGAAAGATATCCCTGTACTGAAAACAGAGTTAACAATAGTTGTTATGATAATGGTTCCTATCTCTCTCTCCATCTCTTTCTCAGCACTGCTAATATTTCAATGTTGTATTATTTTGATGTCTTTACGCGACTACAGTTCATTTGTATTGATATTCATTCTCTATGAATAGTATAGTATATTTGTGTTTGTGTACACTCTCCAAGGGGAGGGCTGGATCTATAAAGGCATTAATGTGCTGATGCCACTACCTTCGAAAACAGAAATGTTCTTATTTTTCTTCTTCAGCTATAAGTGTCTTGCTGTATTATTCACACTACGGCAACAAGCACAAGGAGGAAACTATTTGTAACCAAAGTCAGAAGACACATCTTCCACTCAGCAGTAAGACCAGACGATATACTGCAAATAGTCAGACGTAAATGCCAGAGCAGGTCTATGGTGTTTCCAGATTGACGAGATCCAAATATTGTAAAAAAACAAAAACAAAAACAAAACAAAAACAAAAACAAACAACAACAAAAACTTGCTACAATGTTAGTCACGGTCTGTGAAAGCGAATTGTGGAATAACACGGTTTCCGTCTCTAAATACTTCTGCGAAACCCCAGACACAAAGATTATACGCCTTTGAGTAGAATAGCGCCATAAATCCTCGTTTCGCCCACTCTCCTTTTCATTCGATGACGTTGATGCAGAGATAGACTCAAATCGAGGTCCTTGGAAGTTTCTAACAAACGCCCTTCCATACTGAACACTGCACAAATCTTACACCTGCGACACACACACGCCACCATATCTATACGAAGCACTCCTGCTGAAGGTACTTGCAACAGTGAATTTCACTACTTTTGCATCAAACGACATTACGAATCGCGTATTACGTATTCCAGTCACTGATAAGTTAGATAACCGACATCAGATTCGTTAACTCGTACGCACATAACAGATCGCGACTGCAGAATTCCTGTCATGTGTATTATTTTGTGTATCCTATAACGAAAGGGTCTTGACGGTGACAATTTTCATGAGACTCATCAGTTTAGTCTTGAGACAATAGTAATAGATCAACACTGTGGAACATCCTCCCTGGTTCTGTGAAACTTCTTACTTGACTTCACGTATGCACCATCCCCAGCTTCCAGTGTCATTATCATGTGTTTTAATCTTCTAAATACATCCAGGCCATCACTTTTGCAAACTTGTCCAGATTGTGGATATCTCCATTCAGTAATCTGAACGGTTGTCTCCCTTCCTTCATTCTAGAAGCCCGTTCATCTAAAGCGCGTGTTGTGTTGGGTTCCAGGGCTGTAGGCCATGCTTATCGTTTTCGTCAAAGTAGGATACCCTGATTGTGTCACAGCTTTTGGAAAAGCATGTGGAATTGTTTAGTTTATAAAGGGAAGGCCTTTGCTCAGACCAAAAGATATTCCACAATGTATCTGAACCCATTGTACGACTTTCTGTCTTCTTCAAAAAACATTACCAACAAGTTCAGATCACCTCCCCATACTTCTAATCATCCTCTCTCCTTATCCACCTTTTGCCTTTACCGCCCACCTCCGACCCCACAGTTTCTCCTTCTCATCCCGTCCTCCAACTTCTTCAGCACTCTATCCCCCCTCTGCGGGCCACCTCCTAGCAAACTGATAGTGTAATTGAGGAGCGAGGCCCTGCGGAGGCCCATTTCCCCCCCAGCACCAGATACCTCTCTGATCCCAGTTCCTGCCTACACCGTCCCTTGGGCGGATCACCCCCTGCCCTCTCCACTGAATTAAACTTTCAGCCTGATTGTCACAGACGAGGACGTATCGCCGTGCTAACCTTTTCTTTCCCTTTCCCACTTAATCATGTCAGCCTGCCCTTCTCCCGGTTTTCTTTTCTTTTCACCCCACTTCCACACTCCCTGCCCCAATTCAGTCAGGTTAAAGTAGATGTTCCTGGCTTAAGTGTAGGTAAACTTTTTTTTCTGGTATGTTGCCACATGGTTAACCATTTTAAGACAAGCAAAAAGGTAAACTTGAGATAGGCAGTATATCACAGTGCGTAAGCAAAGAGGTTACATTTCTGTTTACGCTAAAGTACAGAAGACTACACAGACTCACTGCATACTTTTCCTGGTTAAAACTTTGACACAAAACACTCAAGATACAGATCTTAGCCAGCGTATACTTAATGCTTGGTCGATTAAAACTTAGACAAAAGCAATGAATATCTTAGTATATACCAGTCACAGAAGAACAGCATCATCTCTGCAGACAGCAATATTGAGAAAGAAGTCTCTGCAAGACTTGCAATGCAATGGAGCACAGGCATTCAACGTATTCAGCAACATCTGGAAGTCTTTCATCAGCCACATGAACACCAAGCTGAAGATCTCCAAGTCTGATCAGTCTTTCTATGTTTTCCAGACATGGAGAAAATTGCAAGATCGACAATCCTCTGAAGGGATTCAAAGAAAGATGTGTATGACGGCCCTGAGAATTTAATGGGAGCAACACATCACAAACGAAAAGGTGGACAGAAGATCTGGTATCAGCAGTAGAGTCATCAGATTGAAGAGGAAGAGATATAGATGGCTTTGTCTTCAGGACGAACAAAACCAGACACCTATCAAAACTCAGTCGTGCGCGCCACATAAGATAACAAACAGGGGCAGACCAAAAGCATTTAGTGGCAAACAATTTAGCAAATGATGAAGGAAACCAGGAAGACATAAAATGAGCTAACATAGCTCTCTCAGGACCATTCTGGCAGAAGAAAATTGGCTGATGCCATGTGGTCCTACTTGAGCGAAAACGACTGACTGAGCGACACTCAGTCCAAAAAAGTAAGAAGCAAAAGAGATAATAATATCTCTGAACTTAACCTTCATTCAAAAAACCGCTTACAGATCAGAAAATGAAACAGACTGTCACAAATGTGATTTCTTACTTTAATAAAAACTATTGAAATCAGACCACATCAAATATTTAGTTACTTAAAGAAAAACGCGTGCATGGTCACCTGCTTTTTGTGTTGAACATGAAACCGTCAGTACAACCATTGTTGATTTTTTTCTTTTGTCTGATATACAATTACAACTGCTGACTACACAGAATGAAGCCTGATTGCCAGCGTGAGAAAACTTAGGTTTGATATCTTTAGTCCATACAGGTGTGAATGAGAACTTAACCCTTTGACTCCTGCACCCTATCCACCAACTGCAAAAACTTAACCCTTTGACTCCCTCACCCCATCCAGCAGTTTCCTGCAGGAAGCTGGTGGATAGGGTGAGGGAGTCAAAGAGTTAAGTTTTTGTTTTGCTAGCATGGTTGACAATACAGGATGCTGGTGGACAGGGTGTGGTAGTCAAAGGGTTAACTTTGATCATGACAGAAAAAGAGATAAGGAGGGCAGGGAAAGGGAGTTGGCTGGAAGTCATGTGAACCTTACCCAGACCTTGGAGAGATCTCTAGCCATCATCCCTCTTGCCTTCCCTGAAGGTCTGAAGAGTAGGAGACAAGTCTTTACCTTGCGGTAACCTTGAACATTCACAATGATGTCCACACACACACACACACACACACGCACACACACGCACGCACGCACACACAACACAACACACACACACACACACACACAACACATATATATATATATATATATACGTACACACACATGGCGCTCGCGAGCGCACCGAAAATCACACAAGCAGGCAGCTTTATACAGCTACTTTTCGAGTTTTGCATACCTGACCAACACTGAAGAGTTCATGACTGCCAATCATATCAGCTCCTGGCGGCCTTCAACGACATGTAGTATCCCCCACTTCAAACACATTGATGCTCATTTCCATATTCATAAGCCCATAACCCATGCTGACACAGGAAGCTACTTGAGAGTCGGCGATCGTTCCAGTTATGGGACCAAGGCAGGCAATAGGTTCTCAGCAAAATCGACTATAATCATCGTGCTGTTGTGTTGAATGGTGGTTGCGTTGGGTCGGGTTGGGTTGGGTTGGGCTGTGGCGTGGGTGCTGTGTGGTATATGTGTCTTGGTGGTGTGCATGTGATGAAGTGTGGTGTGGTGTGGTGTGATGTGATGTATGGTGTGATGTGGTATGGTGTGGCGTGTTGTAGCGTGTTATGTTGTCGTATGGTGTGTTGTGTTGTGTTGTGTTGTGTTGTTGTGTTGTGTTGTGTTGTGTGTTGTGTTGTTCGTTCGTTCTTTGATTTAACGTCTTTTCACTATAAGTGATATTAGACGGGGGAGGGGGGGAAGGGAAAATATAAAAAAAAGTAAATAATAAAATTATAAAAAAAATGAACAAAATGAAATGTAGAACGATAGTGTTGTGTTGTGTTGTGTTGTGTCGTGTCGTGTATGTGTTGTGTTGCGTTCTATTGTGTGGTTCTGTATCGCACTGTATACTGTATTATATTACATGTTTTACTGTATTATCGTATTGCACTGTAGTGTAGTGTACTGTACTACATTGTATTAGTGCACTGCACTGCGTGATTTGTATCTATCATCTGTTGCACAATACATTCTGTGTACTTATACCCTGTCAACACAGTTTCCATGTTCTTATACTGATCTGCTCTTGCCACCATGGTCCTACATTACCCATTCATATATGTACACATTTATCTTGTTGTAGTTAATTTGTTTATTAGACATTAATCAGTCCAGTCATTCATTTAGTTGTTAATTTTAGTTTGCTTAACCCTATGACTCCTATATCATATCTATCAGCTACAAAAACTTCACACCTTGACTTTCTCACCCTCCCTATCCACCAGCTTCCTGCAGGAAGCTGGAGGACAGGGCGATGAAGTCAAAGGGTTAAGGTTTTGCTTTGATAGCACGGTTGACAAACAGGATGTTGGTGGACAGGTTGCGGGAGTCAAAGGGTTAAAAGACAAGGAGTAGGGTAGCTTCTTTCATTTTGGAGTCGTCATCTAGATAATAACTGACAGTCATCTAGATAATAACTGACAGACGATAGAGAAGCGCAGTAGTAACAGCTTTTGGAACTGTCTGAGTACAGTAGTGTATCCACACAGAGCACATTCCCCAAATTCGAACCTCAACGCCCGAGTAGTGTACACGTTATTGTTACTGACATAGTTGTTCAAAGCCCAGCCGATTGCGTAGAGCCATATCAGGGTTATAACCGCTTCAAAACAGGAAAAAAAAAAGAACAGAAAAATAAGTACACATATCAATGCATTCGAGCACATAATCTAAGGAGATGCCCCTGGTGTTGACCACTCCGTCCAATTTATCGCAAAGGGGATTTAAAAACATACCGGAATACAAATTTAAACATAACTAAGGGCACTAAAGCGTATGTAAAAACGGGCCTAAATTACCTAAAATTACTGCCGCATATCTCACCTCCCTAGAGCCAAAAATGCACTTAATACATGTACCCAATTATCAATCCTAAGAAGAAGAAAAAAGAAAGACTTAATCGAACACACACAGGTGAATAGACCAGCAACGCAGAAAATGACAGGAAAAAATGACAGCAAGCAAAGGAAGAAGTCACAAATAAAGAGTGACAGAAAAGAGGAAATCTCTCGCACAGAATTTCCAGAAGGTGAGGATACTATTTACACTGAAAGAGCCCCCGGCATCTTCACGGGGGAGAATGATGTAACTGGAAGACCTGTAATGAGATCTGGAGGTTCTCACACAACACTGTGGAAATGTGGTGGAAGAGGCCATCAGTGATGTAAACTACAGGTGTGACAGAGGGTTCTAAAGTGGTTGGGTTGGGTGGGGGGGGGGGCCTACAAAGAACTTGGTCAGGTGTTGCTGTCAGTAGGTCAACATGATGATGGATCGGCAGACCGCTACATGGGAGTGGGGCAAGCTGCTCACTTACTCGGGGGATTGAATAATCGATCTTCATGGAGAAAATGCCAACAATTCTGGCATAAGCGCACTTTTACTTTTCTAGTACAAATATGCCACAAATGGCTTATTCCCGTCAAACGAGGTGGGGGTGGGAGTCGGAATGGGGAAGGGGGTAAACTTTACAAGAAAGCCGACCAACAGTACTTCTGAGAATTCATACCTCGAATTCTCAGAGAGGAAGTTGCTGAATTTTTTCTTCGATCCAACGGGTGGTGAGTACGGACGGATACTGGTGTGGGTCTTCATGTCCGATACAAGACCGATCTAGAAGGCACATGTTCTTCCACACCTAATGAATGAGAAAGACTCCAGTAGTTTTGTTGAACAGCAGGTGTTCTGCACTGTTCAAATGTGACCTTGTCCTGTGTTCAAGTTCATACTGCTTACAGTCCAGCTGATCACTGGAGCCATCACTGTCATGTTCACTGCCGCATGGCGTTGGCGATCAAGACCCTCCATACGAATCTATCCTCTGTCGTTGCAAGTACGTCCCCCACCCTCTCCGTCCTCAGCCATTCGGCAAGTTCGTCCAATATTTTTTCCGTGTCTACCCGGTGCTCTCTTTCCCTCCAGCTTTCCCGTTGTGGCTAGATGCTCTAAATTCTCTTGTCTCATGAAATGTGTTATATGGAGCCATGCGAAGGCTAAATCCAAGTAAAAAATAATCCAAATTTAATCAAAACGGCAACACTTACAAACCAAATACACTATTGCATGTACTGCTGTCACCTGCTTACGCTAGTCATGTCTTTCCAGTTAGCAAGACGACTGATAAAATTGGTCTTCAGAGTATCCCCTGTATCGCTCTAATGGTCCTCCCAGGTTGCAACGTCCGTGTATCAGCTCTTCGTGCGGGAGCGTCTTTGAGAAGTGATCGTCTTCCATATGGACATACCGTCTTAGCTGACGAAGCCAGCAACTATATATATTTAACGCTCAGCAAATTAGAGCGAACCAATCAATTGTGAAAATTAGATGCTGTTCATGTTCATGACAATTGCTGGGGAAACGCCGAGGAGGTCAAGATCATTCGTAACATCAGCCTTCAGAGTCAGGGTTCTGCCTTGTCCACGTCGAAGGTTGACACGGTCGCTGAGGTTGGCAGACAATATGTCACCCAGGGGAGTGGGACACCTTGTCTGCATTCGAAGGCTGTGCCCGATCAGTCTCAGTCGGCGTCTTCGAAGCGTCTTGCTCAAGGGTGAGAGCTTAGTCCGAGAGTAGAGCGCCTTGGTGGAGATTTTCTCTGGCCAGTAGATGCCAAGTGCCGAGCGGATCATACGCCGATGAGAAGAGTCGATCAACTTCGAGAGAGTTTCGGTCAGAGGTATGGACTCGAGATCGAAGCATACGATGCTCTCTACTGCTACCTTGTAAAGTCTAATCTTGATTTGGTCATCAGCCTTCGAGCTGAAAATCGGCTTCAACAACTGATAAGTAATAATGGTTGATTGTAGATTGTACTTTGTTCAAGAAAGATTCATCACACGCGCTCTCCCCAAATCTGTCAGTACTCAGTAATTACCTCACAGACTGCACGAAATCTGGAAAGGTCTTGAAATAGATGGGGGAGGGGGAAAGAGCAAAGACAGCGGGATGTATGAAACATCATGCTGACACCACCAAAATGACTGTAACATTCAAATGTGCAGGGAACATCATGCTGACACCACCAAAATGACTGTAACATTCAAATGTGCAGGGAACATCATGCTGACACCACCAAAATGACTGTAACATTCAAATGTGCAGGGAACATCATGCTGACACCACCAAAATGACTAACATTCAAATGTGCAGGGAACATCATGCTGACACCACCAAAATGACTGTAACATTCAAATGTGCAGGGAACATCATGCTGACACCACCAAAATGACTGTAACATTCAAATGTGCAGGGAACATCATGCTGACACCACCAAAATGACTGTAACATTCAAATGTGCAGGGAACATCATGCTGACACCACCAAAATGACTGTAACATTCAAATGTGCAGGGAACATCATGCTGACACCATCAAAATGACTGTAACATTCAAATGTGCAGGAACATCATGCTGACACCACCAAAATGACTGTAACATTCAAATGTGCAGGGAACATCATGCTGACACCACCAAAATGACTGTAACATTCAAATGTGCAGGGAACATCATGCTGACACCACCAAAATGACTAACATTCAAATGTGCAGGGAACATCATGCTGACACCACCAAAATGACTGTAACATTCAAATGTGCAGGGAACATCATGCTGACACCACCAAAATGACTGTAACATTCAAATGTGCAGGGAACATCATGCTGACACCACCAAAATGACTGTAACATTCAAATGTGCAGGGAACATCATGCTGACACCACCAAAATGACTGTAACATTCAAATGTGCAGGGAACATCATGCTGACACCACCAAAATGATTGTAACATTGTAAATGTGCAGGGAACATCATGCTGACACCACCAAAATGACTGTAACATTCAAATGTGCAGGGAACATCATGCTGACACCACCAAAATGATTGTAACATTGTAAATGTGCAGGGAACGGACCTGGTCGTACGTGGCGGGCTGGAATTGAACGCGAGATGTGAAAATGAAAGTTTGAGTCCACGGCTCTAGCATCATAACACACACACACACACACACACACACACACACACACACACACACACACACACACACACACACACACACACACACACAGGGGGAGGGGAGGGGAGGAGAGAGAGAGAGAGAGAGGCAGACAGACAGATAGGCCGACAGAGAAAAAGACAGAGAGAGAGAGACAGACAGACGGAGAAGAGAGAGACAGAGAGGGAGAGAGAGAGACACACAGACCGTCAGAGAAGGAGAGAGAGAGGGAGAGAGAGAGAGACAGACAGAGAAACAGAGAGGGAGGGAGAGAGACAGACAGACAGAGAAGGAGAGAGACGGAGAGAGAGACAGACAGACAGAGAAACAGAGAGACACAGAGAGACTGACAAGCGGATAGGAACAAGGAGACAGACAACAACGAATACACGTTCCAGACTCTCCCCCACCCCCCTACCCCTCACCCTCGGTCGCTGACGCCAGAGTACTAACCCCCAAAGACCCATTCTGACGGCTTATACAGCCAACCCTCCTTTCCACACAGACAGCGTTTGGGTAACACGATCAGTTTGGTTTTCCTGATCGCGTGTGTGCACACACTGAACAGAACAGGCCAGCATCCCGTCCAACAGTATCGCCTTGTCCAGACAACACTCCCACCGCCGACGTCCACTTCTAGCAACAGTGGCATGGACAGAACCAAATCCTTTGATGTTAAGAATGAACGGTCAACTGGTCACACCGTGGGTGCGGTGGTTAGCGCCACGGACTGAAGACTGGAAGGTTGTCGGTTCCAATCCTTGTACTTAAAAAGAAAAAAGCTGACCACATATCTCCTCTCCTGGCACAACTTCACTGGCTCCCTGTATCAAAGCGCATACAGTACAAACTAGACACCATGTGCTACAAAAGCCTCAATAACGCAGCCCCCGATTACCTGTCAAGCCTACTTGAGATCTATCTTCCCTCACGTACCCTCCGCTCTGCCTCCGATCCTCTGACTTTTCGCTTTCCACGCACTAAGCTCAATACCTATGGTCCACGAGCCTTCTCTGTTTCTGGTCCACTCTCCTGGAACAAACTTCCTCTCTCAGTCCGTCAGCAACCTACTTTTGTCTCCTTCAAGTCCGCTCACAAAACTCACCTTTTCTCCTCCGCATAAAATCCTGACCTCACTCAACCCCCCCCCCCCCCTCTGCAGCCTGTCTCCGCTCGGAGGGGAATCACATGGTTATAATATATAATTGTATATGCTATGCTCTCTATAATTTTCCATTGCTTTTATTCTTGCTTTTATTGCTTTTATTCTTTCTCCCATTTATAGCCATGCGTGTGTGTGTGTGTGTGTGTGTGTGTGTGTGTGTGTGTGTGTGTGTGTGTGTGTGTGTGTGTGTGTGTGTGTGCGTGTGTGTGTGTGCGTGCGTGCGTCGTGTGTGTGTGTCTGCTTCAGCGCTTAGATTTGATTTTATCAAGATTTTGCGCTATATAAATATTGTAATTATTATTATTATTATTATAATCCATTCAAAATCGTTAGTGGGATTTTTCACTCCCAACTGGCTCCTACCCAGAGCTGTTGTGCTGTTGACTCACTGGAAAATTAGGACCTCATAGTCGAGTCTCGTCCACTTCACGGATGCGTCATTTGAAGGTGTTTCTCAAATATCCTCACCAATACCACATGTAGGCCTATCTGTGTCTCTCGGGCATGTTTGACGCTACGAGATATTATGAAATGAAGCGTAGAGTACAGCCCTTTTATGCGATCTCAATCCAGAAGGGAACTCCAAAGTATCATGATTATCATCCCAAACCACAAGCAATCATCATGGCAATACGAAAAATAGTCCCTCACAGTGTGGCCACTGAAACATAGCAGAATGGAAATAAAGAAAGAGAAGAAAGAAAGAAAGAAAGAAACAAAGAAAAATAATGTACAGTCCTTCTAAAAATCAGAAGGACAGAACAAACGATATGACAAAGATGATACAAAACAAGTATTTACAAGACGTGCGCGCGCGCGCGTGCGTGTGTGCATGCGCGCGCGCGCGCGTGTGTGTGTGTATGCGTGCGTGCGTGTGTGTGTGTGTGTGTGTGTGTGTGTGTGACCATTAATAGTTTATAAAACATTAAACGTTTAGAATGTTTTCAATGTTTCAATGACAAATACATACTTCGCGTTTTGGAACACTTTTCTCCACAGTAAATAACGACATAACAAAAATAAACTCGCCGATATTCCTACATAAATCTTTTAAATTAAAATGATACAGGATATTTCGTGGAGGTGCATTTGTATAGTTTTGTCCTATAACGTGCTCATATGTTTATTGCAAATTTGGTTGGCTTGCATCGAGTAATAATGGTTATGGGTTTCCAACACACTCATATTTATGGCAGAAAATTAACACATTTTGTAAATCACATCCCTTTATTTGGGGCTACAGCCTAAACGAATACATCGTTTGAAGATGATTCGGTAGTGTGGAATGTTACCACTATGTATACTCCACCAGTACTGGAGAACTAACTCTCATCAATAACGACACCGGTGGAATCTTACTATCCTCGAATCAAAATTCCATGGACAGTGTGAAAATAGTATATAATATATGCATTTCTGGACAATGCATAAAAGCTAAACAATGAAATTATACCGTGCTTAAATAAAACTGTATATACCGTGCTAAAACTGTATAACTTTTGTGTTTATGTTCACAGTTTTTAATGAATCTTTCAAGTTTTATTATTGATGATAAAATTTTAAAAATATTCTACTTCAATGACATTATACGATGTTTCTATAAAACTGTAAGCTCTTTTGTTCCCTTTATAGAATGAGTCTTTTACATTATTTTGATTAATGACACTGTTTCAAAAATATCTACTTCAATAACATTATACCATGTTCCATAAAGCTGTATTACTTTCGTACAAATGTTCAGTATATAGAATAAAGTTGTCAGATTTGATTAAGTACGAAAATAGTGCATCCTAAGTAGAAAAGCAACTGTGGAAAAGGAAATATGTCGCAGGGCTGATCTAAAAATAGATTCTGTCCCAAGACAACATTTTTCCCTTCTAAGAACTGTCGATTGAGGATAACAAAACTAGAGGATAATTATTATCTAATAGCGATCAGCGCTGCAGATATCGAGATTCCGCCAAGACATATTTCCAATGTTCCCCCAGCCACTCCGAATTGCCTTGTTATTCTAATGGTCGACTGACTGACGTAATTATATAGATTTTCTTGCCATAAATTCAGTCTTTCGAAGCTAAGTCCAGTCTTCAATGGAACAACTGGAAGAGACACAAAGCCAGTGCAACTATTCGGATACATTTCCTGTACATTTACAGACGTAAAGGAGATAAAATCATTTAAGTTTTTAGAAAATAACATTTTTACTTGTTCGCTTTTTTTTTTCCTTTATTTTTGAACCTCACTATCCCCTCCCACCCCATTCTCTCCACACAGACTGACACACCACTAGCGGTACAAAGATAGAGAAAGAAAGATTTCAAAAGTATGTATGTCTAACCCCCTTAACACATTGACAGTGATGACTTCCTATACGTTTAAATTCTGTCTGCATGTTCTGCATGTAACTATATATTGAAAAAAAAAACCGTCATGCTATAGTTAAAAATCAACCACGAAAACTACAAAAAGAAAGAAATAGGAGACTACAGTAACAGCAGCCAAAAAAGCAATCTGTCAGACTTTATCAATATACTCACCAAGAGTAGATAGTAAAGAAAAAAATTCCGACACGTGACTGTCATCAGAGTAAGACAGACACAAATAAAACCTAGCCCAAACTCGACAAGCCTAATCCCCGACTCATTCCTTAGTCACTATCACCACAAAATTACTCCCCCTCTCCCCATCCCTGTTTGCAAATCAGATGAAAACGCTGACAGCCTCCATATTGGACTGTCAGTACATCATCTCCGTAAAAAACAAGGTCTGAGAGTGTGCGTCACTTCCTGTCCAGATTTAGGATCGATTTTCCTCTATCTGACAAAGGCATCGGGGACGATGAGATCGGAATGAAACCTGGAGAAGGAGGAAGGGGAAGCGGATGGGGATGAAAAGAAAAAAAAACAGGGGAGAGAATTTACAGAGGGACTAAAAATAATCAGAACTCTATGGATTGATTTCCCTCTATTTGACAGGAGCATCTGGGAGACTCAGATCCAGGATGAAACATGGGAGAAAATGTGAAAGAGGAGAGGATGGAGAAGAGGAGGAAGAGGAGGACAGTGTAGTTACTGACTGATTCAAAAACCTATAATATATGGAAGCTGATTTTGCCGTGTCTGACGTAAGCATCTGAGAGGATGAGATCTAGATGGAATCTAGAGAAGGAATCAGAGAAAAAAGGAAGAATGAAAGATGACACAAAAGGAGAAGCAGGGTAGGGAAATTACTAATGGACTCCAAAGACAAGGACTAAATGGAGCTTATCCCTCTCATTCCTATTCCCTATCCACAAGCTTCCTGCGGGTCTAAAAAGAAGTCTAAAAGGACGGGGGGGGGGGGGGGGAAGGGAGGGGAGGGGGAGGTGTTTTTGAGGGACGAAGAAAGAAAAAGTCTGCTAGAAGAAGGCTGATTAAGATGTTTGTAATGGCATAACAGTAATCTGCATTCCGTACAGGATGTATGGGGAGATAATTCAATGCTGGTAGCATGTGCCCTCAATGGTTGTTTCCTCTTTATCTGTCTGGCTTTTCTGCCTCCGTCCATGTCTCTCTGTCTCTGTCTCTGTCTCACTCTTTGTTTTCCTCGCTCCTATCGCATTTTGGACTGTAGTCAACATTCCCGATTTCTTCAAGAAAACTCTTTAAATCAGGAAAAAAATCCAATTTATGTGAAAGCTCACCTAAGTTGATCCCTTCTCCTTCATCTCTTTTTATATCCTCCCTACCTTACCCAAAACACAGGTTTTCCTCTAAATCCTTTAAACGCTTTTCCCAAACTACACTGTAAAGTTTTTATCACTTGCTACAAACAAAAGACAAAGTTTCAGCACTAGACTTTGAAAAAAAAAAATCAAACAGTGGAGACAAAGACATAAACAGACGAAGGAAAAGAAAGAGAGATTGGAAAAGTTTATGTCTATTCTCTTTAATCTCGTACACCGTAGGTAACTTTAATACAATTATATTTTCTTTAAAAACGTTGAAAATACAGACATAAATCTATTATAAAACAAGCCAAGAATGAAAGAAACGAAACGGTAACAGCAACCTACAAAAAGAAACTGCCAGACATAATCAAGACGAACCTCTAAAAGGAGAAGACAAACGGACATCTCGGTAAGTAACTTTCTTCAGGCTAAATAGAAACAAGTAAAACCTAACCCAGAACCGGCAAACCTGATTCCGACCTGAATTCCCGGTCACCACCACCCCATCTCACCCTCTTCCCCCCCCCCCTCCCCCCTGTTCACAAATCAGATGAAAACTTTTGACAACCCCCACATTGGAATGTCAGCGCATTATTTCCGTAAAAAGAAATGTCTGTGCGTGTGCGTCACTTCCTGTCCAGCTTCTGGCTTGATTTCCCTTATCTGACAAAGGTAGGAAGGAAGGTAAGATCAAGTTGAAACACGGAGAAGGTGAAAAAGGAGGAGAAAGCGGAGGAAGAAAAAGAAAAGAAGAAGACAGCAGGTTTTCTGATAGAGTAAAAAAAAACAAAAAACAGTACTACATGAACTGATCCTGCAGCAGCCTCTGGTATGGAGAAGGTGGATGAAAGAACAATGGATGGGATTAACTGATAGACTCAAAGGGTCACGTGGACTGATTTTTCCCTTATTTCATGGAAACCTTCCGGGAGAATGAAATCAGAATGAAGCATACAAGAAGAGAAACACGAGGAATGCAGAATTTACTGGTTTACTCACAAAAGATTAATAAAATTGATTTTTCCATATCTGACAGAATCACATTGAAAAACGGGATTAGTGTAGGAAGAGAAGGATGGAGAGGAATGTAGGAGAGCAAGGAAGAGAAAGAGGAAGAGTAAAAGCAGATTTAACCGATCGACTCAAAAGATAAAGACTGCATTGACTGATTTTCTAAGACTCAAAAGATAAAGACTGCATTAACTGATTTTATATCCAAGACAAAAGATAAAGACTACATTGACTGATTTTATATCCAAGACTCAAAAGATACAGACTGCATTGATTGATTTTCTGTCTAAGACTCAAAAGATAAAGACTGCATCGATTGATTTTCTATCTGACTCAAAAGATAAAGACTGCATCGATTGATTTTCTATCAAGGACTCAAAAGATAAAGACTACATTGATTGATTTTCTATCAAGGACTCAAAAGATAAAGACTACATTGATTGATTTTCTATCTAGGACTCAAAAGATAAAGACTACATTGATCGATTTTCTATCAAGGACTCAAAAGATAAAGACTACATTGATTGATTTTCTATCAAGGACTCAAAAGATAAAGACTACATTGATTGATTTTATATCTAGGACCCAAAAGATACAGACTGCATCGATTGATTTTCTATCCAAGACTCAAAAGATATAGACTGCATTGACTGATTTTATATCCAAGACTCAAAAGATAAAGACTGCATTGATTGATTTTCTATCTAAGACTCAAAAGATAAAGACTACATTGACTGATTTTATATCCAAGACTCAAAAGATATTAAAGACTGCATTGATTGATTTTCTATCTGAGACTCAAAAGATAAAGATTGCATCAATTGATTTTCTATCTACGACTCAAAAGATATAGACTGCATCGATTGATTTTCTATCAAGGAATCAAAAGATATAGACTGCGGTAACTGATTTTCTATTAAGACTCAAACAATAAAGACTGTATCGGCTGATTTTCTCTGTAAGAAGAATACATCAAACCAAAACAGGGACAAAAAAGAAGAGTGGGCTTGTTTGTAAATTCAAAACATGAGGACTGTGAAGACCGTCTGTCAGAGAAAGAGATCATGATCAAACCTGGAGGACAACCAGGAGTAAGGATGAAGGGTTAAGACTGTGGGCAAGAGGCAAGCCAGTCTGTGTCATGTGTATGGAAGACGAGTGGATGAAGGGTTAAGACTGTGGGCAAGAGGCAAGCCAGTCTGTGCCATGTGTATGGAAGACGAGTGGATGAAGGGGTAAGATTGTGGGCAAGAGGCAAGCCAGTCTGTGCCATTTGTATGGAAGACGAGTGGATGGAGGGGTAAGACTGATTGTGGGCAAGAGGCAAGTCAGTCTGTGCCATTTGTATGGAAGACAAGTGGATGTAGGGGTAAGACTGATTGTGGGCAAGAGGCAAGCCAGTCTATGCAGGTGGATGAAGGGGTAAGATTGTGGGCAAGAGACAAGTCAGTCTGTGCCATATGTATGGAAGACGAGTGGATGAAGGGGTAACATTGATTATGGGCAAGAGGCAAGCCAGTCTATGCGAGTGGATGAAGGGGTAAGACTGATTGTGGGCAAGAGGCAAGTCAGTCTGTGCCATCTGTATGGAAGACGAGTGGATGAAGGGGTAAGATTGATTTGGGCAAGAGGCAAGTCAGTCTGTGCCATTGTATGGAAGACGAGTGGATGAAGGGTAAGATTGTGGGCAAGAGGCAAGTCAGTCTGTGCCATCTGTATGGAAGACGAGTGGATCAAGGGGTAAGATTGATTGTGGGCAAGAGGCAAGTCAGTCTGTGCCATCTGTATGGAAGACGAGTGGATGAAAGGGTAGGATTGATTGTGGGCAAGAGGCAAGCCAGTCTATGCGAGTGGATGAAGGGTAAGACTGATTGTGGGCAAGAGGCAAGTCAGTCTGTGCCTTTGTATGGAAGATGAGTGGATCAAGGGTAAGATTGTTGGCAAGAGGCAAGTCAGCCTGTGCCATCTGTATGGAAGACGAGTGGATGAAGGGGTAAGATAGATTGTGGGCAAGAGGCAAACCGTCTGTGCCATTTGTATGGAAGACGAGTGGATGAAGGGGTAAGATTGTGGGCAAGAGGCAAGTCAGTCTGTGCCATCTGTATGGAAGGCAAGTGGATGTAGGGGTAAGATTGTGGGCAAGAGGCAAGTCAGCCTGTGCCATCTGTATGGAAGACGAGTGGATGAAGGGGTAAGATTGATTGTGGGCAAGAGGCAAACCAGTCTGTGCCATTTGTATGGAAGACGAGTGGATGAAGGGGTAAGATTGTGGGCAAGAGGCAAACCAGTCTGTGCCATCTGTATGGAAGACAAGTGGATGAAGGGGTAAGATTGTGGGCAAGAGGCAAGCCAGTCTTCGCCATCTGTATGGAAGACGAGTGGATGAAGGGGTAAGATTCTGTGCAAGAGGCAAGCCAGTCTTTGCCATCTGTATGGAAGACGAGCGGAGCAAAAGGCGACAGCGATTGTTTTAGACAGCACTCACATCCTTGTGCGATGCTACGAACTTTTCCCACCGGGACGTTGATTTAAAAGCGAAGCTGGTCAGAAGAAAAAGCAACATAGTGCCGAAGTAGGTCGTACTCTTTATTTAATAAATTGATATGTGTGTGACTTGCATATGAATGCACTGCAGATGAGCAGTGTGTGTGTGTGTGTGTGTGTGTGTGTGTTGTGTGTGTGTGTGTCGTGGTGCGTGGGCGCGCGCGCGCGCGGTGTGTGTGTGTGTGTGTTTGTATGTGTGCGTGTGTGTGTTTGTATGTGTGTGTGTGTGCTAGTTATTCTATTTCATTTCTATGTGCTTTGTAACTGTGGCCAGCACTAGGTAGCAATTACGTTGTATTTCATTTTCTTTTACAGATAAAAAAAAAAAAGTATTTTGATTTGAACTGAATTAAAGGAAAGTGGGAGAGGAGATTAAATGATGAACTCAAAGGAAACACTTCATGTTGATCGCTACTGTATTTGACGGAGATCAAAGAGAGGGCTGAGATCAAGATAAAAACCTGGACGAAGAGGAAGAAGACGACGAAGGAGAAAGAGGAGGAGGAACAGGAGAACGACGAAAAGGAGAAGGAGTAAGAGGAAGAATAATAGATTTTCTCGACAGATCCAAACCAACGAGGACTCCGTGAATTGATTTTTCCATGTCTGACAGACGAACTGTGTGGATGAGATCAGAATGAAATCAGAGGAGGATAAAGTAGAGGAGAATGATGAGCAGGTCGGAGAACAAGATGAAACCTGGGGGAACAGAATAAAGAAAAAGAGGCACAGACCCATTAATAGACTCAAAAGTTAAGGACTACGTAGTAGAAATTAATCAAGCGTCAAGGTCTAAAAGGACGAGGGTAGGTGTTCCAAAAAAGACGGGGGAAGAAGTCTACCAGAAGACGGCCGGTTAAGACGAGGTATAATATTAGTACGGTAGTCTGCATTCAATCCCTGGTGGATGGGAACATACGTCATCGCAAGTAGCACGTGCTATACAGTCGCGTCTCGGGTTACGAATTTAATTCGTTCCATGACGTAGCTCGTATCTTGAAAAACTCGTATCTGGAAACGAATTTCCCCATTGAAAATAATGGAAATCCGATTAATCCGTTCCACACCCCAAAAATATCAATATAAAAATCAATTAACATGGTATTTTATGCAGAATGAAAGTAATTTTTCTAACATTTAACAATGATAAATAATATACAGTGTACATGTACTGTGCTTTACCTTTATGAAGAGTCGTGGCAGGCTTGAGGGAGACGATGGGGAGGAGGAGAGGGGTTACTATGGGGAAGGAGAATCCCCCTCTGATTCAGGAGGGCTCTCTCTTCTTGGGAATTTTACCCCACTGGGACCAGGTTGTTTTTCAAAAAAAGACCTGTCTCATCACAATTAAAAACTTGCTGGGGTATGAACCCCTCACTAATAATGAGTTCTGCTTAATTTCTTCCTCTTCTTCAGGATAGCGCAGATTGTTGATGACGAACGGTCGTACAACTTGGCGAGATCAGCCACACGTAGACCACGCTCGTGCTTTTCTATGATTTCCTTCTTCAATTCTATGGAAATTGTATCCTTCTTCCTCTTAGCAGCATTATCCTAGCAACCATATTCTTGGACGACATCGTGGGTTAAAAAATTACTTCACGTAAACCACACAAAAAAACCCACTGAAAATCTCAAATGAACGCAGAGATGCTTCCGCTACGAGAGAACAACGCTCACAGAGAGCGGGATGCAGCGGCGGGAAGCACGTGAAGTAACCACAACGTTGCTCGTAACTCGAACGAATGCTCGTATACCGAGGCGAATTTTCCAAGTATTTTGTGCTCGTAGCCTGAATTGCTCGTATGGCGAGACGCTCGTATCCTGAGGTGCCACTGTACATAGTTTACTGCTGCCTTTGTTTCCTGTTTCCTGTCTCTCCCTCTCTATCTCTCTCTTGCTTTCTAATTTTCCAGCCCCAGTCTGTTTTTTTTTTTTCTTGTTTTTTTTTTTTTTTTTTTTTTTTGACTGCCGTCAACTTTCCTGAATTTCCAACTTTAAAGAAAACACTTAAATCAAGGCAAAAGTGAAGACGTCCACCGTCTTACATTCCATATACGCTACATTGATGTGAAATGATAGAGATCCAAAATGATAACGGCAGATACCCTAAAAATGTCAAGCAAAACATGCAAATAAACATACACACAAATAAACAGAATAACAACAATCACATCCTAAATAAATCTGTCCCATTTTATCAATACAAAACCTCCGCAAAATGAGAGCCACTGGAGAACTTGATAAGTTATTTTCATCAGACCAGGACAAAACAACGACGACGACAACAACAACAACAACAACAACAACAAAACCATATTAAAACAACAGAAAAAAAAAAATCTTGATTTCCACTTTAGTTCCCATTCACCCTCACCAACTTCGTCATTGTTGTTCTCACACTGACTGAACACGGTGACAGCCGTCAGGAACAGAAACAGCTGAGACACAGGTATGAAAAAGAAGGAAAAATAGAGAAGAGAAATCGTTACGGTCATATGTCTATTTCCTTTAGTCATACACAGCACGGGTAATTTGGGATACGTTTACGTTTGTTGAAACATACGGGCATACATAAATTACAGGAAAAAGAAAGAAACAGGTAGGCACACAAACAAACGGGCACCAACATCTATCTGTAACAGAAGCCCAAGATGAAAGTTTCAAACTGTCCGATTTAATCTCAATACGACTCTCCAACAGGAGAGACCAGACCGAGAACATGACAACTAAGTTTCATCAGACCGGGACAGACAAAATGAAAACAACTGAAACTTGATTCAAACGTGATGAAACTGACCCCCCACCTTATTTCCCAATCGCTTCCACCATCCTCATCATTACGTCCTCAAATCGGATGAAAATTTCGACAGCCTGCAGACAGGAACGTCAACACATCATCTGTATGTAAGAAGAGCAAATGTCTGAGTGGATGCGTCACTTCCTGTCCAGCTTCTGGATCGATCTTCCATGTTTCATACAGGCATCTGAGAGGAGGATATTGAAATGAAACATGGAGAAGAAGGAGGAGGAGGAGAAGGAGGAGGAAAAAGATTAAGACGAGAAGAAAGAAGAACAGGCGTAGGTTTACTATAGAATCAAGAGTAAAACAAGTATGTGGTTGATTTTTGTCACATTAGGCAAAAACACCCATGAGCATAAAATAAGAATAAAAACCTGTAGGAGAAAGAGGAAAGTGTGGGAAGGGGAGTTTATAAACAAGGAGAAAGAAAAAGAGTAAGGAAGAATAATAAGGAGGAGTGTCATTTACTGATGAGCTCAAAAGATAAGGAAAAGGCCGAGTCTAAGCGATGAAGTCTAAACCGATGAGGGTGACAGATAGTTCAATTTCAGTTTCAGTTTCTCAACATGACATCTCCGCGCTCGGAACGAATTCCATATACACTAACGTCACATGTGCCATGTGTATGGTGATCATAGCACAAGCCTTAAGTCTGCACGTAAACCCATGAACTGGCCAGGTCCTGAGGCCCTACCTAGATAGATAGTTCAAGAAAGCTTAGGGAAATATTCTGTGAGAAAAAGGCTCATTTAAGACATGCCATAATATCATTGTACATGATATGCAGGATGCATTCAATGCGCGATGGATGAGAAAACAATTTATTGCTAGCAGCACGTGACTTTAATAGTTTCCTGTCTCTGTCTAGATCTCTGTCTCCGTTTCTGTCTCTGTCTCTTTCTGTCTGTCGCCTTATCGCCCAGCCCTGTTCTGGTTCGTCTACTTTCTAGGTATTTGGTGCAAAGTAAATGCCCTTTTTTTCCGTTCGTCGGCTCTAACTTCTGCGTGCATTCGAATATACACAAATGTATCTGAAGCTTCATCGTCCAAACTCATGGTTTTACGCGTTTTCAATAGTGAACAACTTTGATCAACATTTGGTAAGGATCCACCCACAAAGAACTGAGAAAATGTTATTTAAACATTTTTTTTGTCACAGACACACTGACAGACAGACAAACATAGGAACACAGACACAGACACACAGACAGACACAGACAGACACACAGAAACACTCACAGATACAAACTTCTCTCCAGTCGATATGATACCATTTCTTTTTTTTTTTTAGATATGTTATTGTTAAAAAAAAAATTTAAAAAAGGAGAACGAAAAAGGAACATCCAAACACAAGAAATCCAATCTATCAATGCTAAAGCAAAGACCAGAATAAAACAAAACCTTTCAAGATCCTCTGTTTGTGAGTGGGTGTATATATGCATCTGTGTGTGTGTGTGTGTGTGTGCGTGTGTGTGTGTGTGCGTGTGTGTGTGTGTATGTGTGTGTGTGTGTGTGTGTAGGTTAAGCGTGCGTGACTTTTACAAATAGCAGACAGAATTTGCGATATCCCTTTCGTCTAAATGGCTTTGTTGCTCAATGGACAATAAAAACACAAAGGCCAAAGTGAAGACTACCCCACTCTCCCCCCTCTCATTCTCTCTCTCTCTCTCTTTGTGTGTGTGTGTGTGTGTGTGTGTGTGTGTGTGTGTGTGTGTGTGTGTGTGTGTGTGTGTGAGTGAGAGAGAGAGAGGAGAAAAAGAGAGAGACAGGCACAGAGAGAGAGAGAGAGAGAATATGTGTACACTAAGACTAAAAGATCAAATGATTCTGCCCCGATTCTCTCTCTCTCTCTCTCTCTCTCTCACACACACACAGACACACACACACACTCACACACACACAAACACACACACACACACACACACACACACACACACACACACACACACACACACACACACACACACACACACACACACACACAATTTCTCCAAGACATATCCAAATCCATAAAAAACTGCCGTCAAAAGAGAGCAGGGCATTAAAGGCCACAGAATCTGGGTCGACAATCATTTTCCACAATGCTATGAAAATAAGAACGGGAATGATGGTGATGATGCCATAGAATTCCATTTCGGATTGAGATTATGCGACAGGGTAGTACTCTACACGTATTTCTAGCACAGATCCTGGCGTCAACCAGGCCCGAGAGATACGGACACTTGCGGTGTAGATTAAGACATTTGAGCAAACACCGTCTATGACGCATCTATAAGTGAATGAGGCTCAACTATGTGGCTCCAGTTTTCCCAAACGAGTTCATGGCACGCTGAACACTCTCAACAGTGGGTAGAAGGCGGATGGGAGCCGAAAAATCCCACAAAATGTTTCTGGACTGACGGGGGTTCCAACATACAAACTCCCAATCAGTGGGTCTTGTGCGCTGATCACATTGACCGGTGTTATGTCTGATTTGGGTTACCATTTAAACCTTTGATTCCCACATCCTGCATCCTGCAAAAATTTAACCCTTTGACTCTTTCACCCTGTCCACCAGCTTCCTTAGTTTTTGCTTTGTTAGCATGGTTGTGACAATGGTGGACAGGGTGCGGAAGTCGAAGGGTTAAAAGATGTAACATTATGTACGTAGCAAAGTGCATATGGCATCATCATTCATGAGCAATGATTCTTATATGATCTATCACACTTGACAATGTCTGTATGTGTGTGTGTATGCGTGCGTACGTGTGTATGTGTGTACGCATGTGTGTATGTGTGTGCATGTACGTGTGAGTGTGTATGTATGTGTGCGAGCGCGCCTACTTCGTGTCCCTGTTTACGAATTATCTGTGTGTGCATGCACGCTTGTGTATGCACGTCTTTCTGTTATATGTGCGTGCGTGTATATGTGTTTCTCTTAAAAAGAACCCAAAGTCTACAAGTCTGAGAAGATTAGGACCTCAGGTCTGGCATTTCTTTTTAATGAGCACAAACCATCCGCGGCTCTTTTTCTCTTTTCTTTTCGACTGAATTCTCTAAAAGAAGTGACGTTCAGATCAACTCGTGGCGTGCGTGCGTGCGTGCGTGTGCGGGGTGTGTGTGTGTGTGTATACATGTGTGTGTATGTGTTTGTGTGTCTGTGTTTGTGTGTGTCTGTGTCTGTGTTTGTGTGTGTGCACGTTCGGGCTGTGTGTGTGTGTGTGTGTGTGTGCAGTTCGTGTGTGTGTGTGTGTGTGTGTGTGTGTGTGTGTGTGTGTGTGTGTGCGTGTGTGCACGTTCGTGTGTGTGTGTGTGTGGTGTGTGTGTGTGTGTATGTGTGTGTGTGTGTGTGTGTGTGTGTGTGTGGTGTGTGTGTGTGTGTGTGTGTGCACGTTGTGTGTGTGTGTGTGTGTGTGAGTGCGTGCGTAGGTGCGAGTAATTCAAACGTGTCACAATTAGTACTCAAATTTCAAGCTTTTTTTTTTTTCATTTAACCAAGTACAATCCAAATGAATGTTTCAATACTTCCGAAAACATCAGTTTGAAGGGGCAATATCCATCCAAATTTGTTGTCGAATATTGGTAAAAATTACTTCATTTACTACTGTTTTGTTGAAGGTACAAGGCGTGGAAATTACACTGCCTCTCACGTAAGGACAATTTGTGCGGAAGACAACCGCATCCCTAAGATGCTCCAAAACAGAGAGCTGATCTGAAGCAAAGGATTCTGTGATCACAACACCGATACTCTGAAGGCCAGCCTCATCAGCTATGGCATCAACACCACCAACTGGGAAGACATTGCCAGCAAGATTACAGGACAAAAGTAACTGTTAATAACAACAATAATAAAATGAAGACTAACAACATAGTAATTGTCAAAGTATTTTTCAGACAGTGCATTCAGTCACGGTACTAATTGAAATAAAAACTATAAAAAAAAACAAAACCACTTCTTTAACCATCATATTTACAAGGGAAGAAATTTCCCTTTACAGTCTACAAACGAAACTTCATTTCATCATGTCGTCTTAACCTATTCAATACTAAGACAGGTTTGGTTGGCTCAGGTCTGTGGACACGGTATGATCTTAATTTGTGAGCTTAGGTAAGTTTGCTTTGGACCTAAAAATAAAGCTTAAGTAAGTTTGCTTTGGACCTAAAAATGAAGCTTAGGTAAGTTTGCTGTGAGCCTAAAAATGTTAAAGTTTAGTGTTTGCTTTAAGCTTAAAAAAGAAACTTAGAAAAGACGAGCTTTGCGCATGTACACTCAGAAGGTATGCAAGCCTATGCAAACTGATTTCCTCCCTTTAAAAACTGTTACTGATAAGTACACTTAGAGCGCC
The DNA here is from genome assembly GCA_030674185.1 of Monoplex corrugatus. Classification (NCBI taxonomy): domain Eukaryota; kingdom Metazoa; phylum Mollusca; class Gastropoda; order Littorinimorpha; family Ranellidae; genus Monoplex; species Monoplex corrugatus. Next base: position 105,426,304 of record CM060306.1, on the reverse strand, counting down.
TAAAAGATCTGCTGTAAAGTAGTGTCTTGGCCCGCGACATTAAAAAACTGACTTGTTTGTAGATCATCTTAAAAGTGCCAGTCAATCTGGTGGCATCAATTCTGTTGCTGATACGGAATTCAGGTCCCATTCTTCTCACATTTCAAGGGTTGGATGTTTATTTAACTGGCTGATAGGTTAGCTGGTTGGCTGGTTAGTTCGTTTGATTAGTTGGTTGGTTGGATGGTTAGTTTAATTGGTTAGTGACGGTAGTGTTGGATGTTGTTGGTTGTTGGTTGGTGTTGGTTGGTTGGTTGGATATGGATTGTTGGTTGGTTGGTTGGTTGTTTGTTGTGTTGGTTGGTTGGTTGAGATGGTTGGTTGGTTGGTTTGGTTGGTTGTTGGTTGGTTGTTGGTTGGTTGATGTGAGTTGGTTGTTGGTTGGTTGTGGTTGGTTTGGATAGTTGGTTGGTTGGTTGGTGTTGGTGCTCTTACTCGTTTGTATCTTTTGCCCCTATAGCTTAGTTCGTCAGAGCGATATGCTGATAATACAGGGATGGTGGATATCAACCCTCAGGCTGATCAACGATGCGATGCGTTTTACATGTGAAAATCGCAAGTACAACACTCAGGAGGAACACATTTTTTATACAGCTCAAGATCTAAAGTCTTGCGTTCTGCCCCAGCCTGCCACAACAACATTGGCCTGTTCGCTGCCCTTCTTAATGTTTCAACCGCTCTGGTGTGGTGTCAGTTTAGTGTTTTGTTAAGTCCCGTTTTACCCCTCTCATCTAGTCCACCTTCACGTTCCCAGCGCATATGGTTTTGCGTGCGCTCGCTCAAGGAGTCTGATAGATATTTACTGTCAGGTTTCAGTGAAGCGCATATGGGATTGTCTGAGTGTGATGAATCCCACCTGAACGGATGAATCCCTTTTGAACAAAGTCCAAACTTTTGCAAGGACCCTAGCCAGCACATAGGGCATCAAACACGCTTAAAGAGTTTGCCACATAATTGACGGCAGATTTGGACGGGGCGCTAAAAGATCTAGAAATGAAGCTTGAATGAAACTTGCATTCAGCTGAAATTTAAACTTAACTCTCTCTCATGGGTCGTATCTTTCCAGCTGATAGCGCCAAATCTCTCTCTGTCTCTCTCTCTGTCTGTCTCTCTCTCTCTGTGTCTGTCTGTCTGTCTCCCTCTCTTTCTCGCTCTCTCTCTCTCCGTTTGCTCTCTCTCTCTCTCTCTCTGCTCTCTCGCTCTCTCTCTCGTCTTCTCCCTCTTGTTCGCTCTCTCTCTCTCCGTCTCTTCTCTTCGCGCTCTCTCTCTGCGCTCTCTCTCTTCTCTCTTCTCTCTCCTCTCTCTCTCTCCTCTCTCTCTTCTCTCTCTCCTCTCTCTCTCTCTCTTCTCTCCCCTCATCTCTCTCGCACTGTCTCTCTCTCTCTTCTCTCTCCTCTCTCCTCTCGCTTCTCTCTCTCTCTTCTGTCTCTCTCTCGCTCTCTCCTCTCTCTCTCGCTCTCTCCTCTCGCTCTCTCTCTCTCTCTCTTTCTGTCTCTCTCTCCTCTCTCCTCTCTCTCTCTCTCTCTCTCTCTCTCTCTCTCTCTCTCTCTCGCTTGCGGGTAGAGGAAAAGAATAACACTGGGCTTGCTACCTGTATAACGATTCCAGCTACTCCAGCTGTTTGCTTTATGGTTCTAAAGAATTTCTCACAGCCTGTGGCTGGCAAGAATTCTTCACAGCCTGAACACATGGAATCCCCTTCGCGTAAACCTTTGACTCTATCACCCTCTTCTATCACCCTATTCATAAACTTCCTTTGCAGGAAGCTGGTGAACAGAGCGAGGGAGTCAAAAGGGCTAAATTGAAAGGTGAAAAGGTCAAATGTGGAGCACGATGTGGCCAACAGAAATGGGCGTCTGGAACTTAAAAAAAGGCTTTCTAAAAGGTAAAGTTAATCGTTGCCCCATAACCCCGAGCTCGTAAAGGAGTGAGGTGAGGCGATTGAGATCCCAGCTTCTTTCAGGGCTTGCATTATGAGAGCGATGCCCAGCCCTCCTCTTCTCTCTCTCTCTCTCCCTCTCCTCCACACACACCACACACACACACACACACACACACACACACACACACACACACCACACACCACACACGCACACACACCACGCGCGTCGCACACACACACACACACACTGAGCCTGCATTATAAGAGCGGAGCGCGACCATCTCTCTCTCTCTCTCTCTCTCTCTCTCTCTCTCTCTTCTATCTATCTATCTCTCTATCTCTCTATCTCTCTATCTATCTATCCATCTCTCTCTCATTTTTTCTCTCTCTCGTCTCTTCTTCTGTCTTCTCTCTCTCACATACACGAGGCCTGCATTACGAGAGCAGTGCCTAAACACCCCCCCCCTTTTTTCTCTCTCTCTTTCTCTCTCTCTCTACACCCCACCACACACACACACACACACACACACACACACACACACACACACACAGGGGCCTGCTTTATGAGAGCGGAGCGCGACCCCCCTCATCTCTCTCTCTCTCTCTTTCTTTCTCTCTCGGGCTCGGTGCTAACACTAATACAACACAGTACAGCACAGTGCAGTACAGTACAATACAGTACAGTACAGTACAGTGCAGTACAGTGCACTACAGTACAGCACAGTGCAGTACAGTACAATACAGTACAGTACAGTACAGTGCAGTACAGTGCACTACAGTACAGTACAGTACAGTACAATATGATGTGGTTATTCTGCACACAGGAGATATGTTTTCTTCCCCTTTCTTCTTCTCCACTTCATGTGGTCTATGCTAATCTGCCAGGTATGTTAATACACAGGGATTCCTTATGCAACAGTATTGCTGTTATCATGATCATCATCCCCATAATCATGAAAGCATAAGCATTACAACATCGTGGGAAACTTGTCCCTTTATGCCCTGATCTTGTGGTGACTTCACTTTCAGTGTCCTCCACAGCTTCCATACCTGAGATGAATTCAGTTTGGGATCTTGGGTGCCAGTGGTTAATGGGGTATGTCCTTGGAGGGCTATGGTGCTGGTTTCCGCAACCTAGCGATTACTGTCTTCAGTCAAGGCTAAGCAGGCAGTGTAAGCTGGATCATAGCAGGCACTGCTGAACTCACTCAAAGTGACTTAGCAGAAGTGCATGGCCTAGTCTGGTGGGTGACCTCATGGCAGCTTGACATCTCTAGCTCCCGCTGGCATCCTGGCAACTGGGAATGAATTAACTTGGCGTGTGTTGTGTGTTATGGAGCCGGCTTGAGCGGCGTGGAATCAACGCTAAGGAGAAGTCGCAGAAGTTGGGACCATTAAGAAAAAAGGGGAATGATAATATGGCCAGACTATTTTGCACCTTTGCCTTTTTCTCCCGGCTCCCCGTCAGAAAGTAATCGATGTAAGACGGCTCTAGGAACCACTCAGAGTCTGGACTGCCAATGGAGACGAGATGCCAAAGAAAAGAAGCCAGATGGACGGCGAAGATAAATTCGTGTCCGCGGAAGAATCGGTGACTGAAGCCGAGGATTTAGAATCTACTCAAAGGAGGTCTAAACACACAGGTCCAAGTTGGCGGGATACGTCAGGTTTGCCTGTTTCCACTTCCTGGACTCCGTTTCCGCTACAATGGGTCTCCCCTTTCGCTTCTGGCTTAGGCCCTTCGTTTGTTTGAACTGATCGTAGATGGGGAGGGGGGTGGGAGGAAAAAAAGAAAGTGATCTTCCATGGCACGCCAAAAACTAATGGCATCACGTTCATTTCCTTCCCTCTCTCATCCACACTGAGATGGCGAGGGTACTTCCCCCTACCCCCAATTATAGATTAGTAATTTCGTTTTATGGCTACGTAGACCCACATCCTTTTTCTTTTCTTTTCTTTTTGCTTCTTTCATTCTTTAATTTATTTATTTATTTATTTATTTATTTTTGTTGAATCTGCTGTTTTGTTGATCTGTCTTCTTCCTCAGTCTTTCTGTCACCTCATTTCTCTGTCTGCTGGTCCATTCACCTGTTGTTCGTTTACAGAACGTCTCTCTGTGCTGCACAGAATCTTTCTTGATCACTGACTCACTTGACTACCTCTATATTCTGACAACTTTAAATGACCGAATTAACGGGCCACAGGTTCTGTGGCCCACTGGAGGGTAGAACACACGACGCCTGCCTATCAGCGTGGAAATAACAAAACAAAAACAAAACATAGCTCCACTGAGACCATCTGCCCTCGACGTTTGTGAATGGTTTCATAGGTCACAATGCCCATGCTACTGGTGCCATCAGACATTTTATACGTAGCTGAGTTTCCTACTCAGTCCACTGTCGATATCGTTAGACTGTTAATTACGGTGGAAACCTTGTATTAGACTGTTAACTACGGTGGGTTAAACCCTGTGTTAGATGTTACTACGGTGGGTAAACCTTGTGTTAGACTGTTAACTACGGTGGGTAAACCTTGTGTTAGACTGTTAACTACGGTGGGTAAACCTTGTGTTAGACTGTTAACTACGGTGGGGATCCTTGATAAAGAGGAAGATCTCCGACAAACGCCAGGAATGCCACTGTAGGATCCCCGTGCCTGAAAGACATTATAGCGAAACTGACGTCGCACAGGGACAAAACACTGGACAGACTTGCAGAGTGGCTGAGAACGGAGAGGGTGGGAGATGTGCTTGCAGCGACAAAGGATAGATTAGTATGGAGAGCCATCATCGCCAACGCCATGTGGCAGGGCACATGATGATGATGACGACAGCGACAAAACACTGTCTTGGTCTGGTGGCTGAATCTTAAGTGGAAACGGAACTCTGTCACAAGACCAGGATGCTGGAAGGGCTATGGCCATAACGAAAGTATGACCCTACATGTATAGCTCCACCACAGCACCTGTCATCACTAGCTTCCAGGGCATGAGTGCACGGCAGAAGTTAGAGCGCCTTATGCGTACTTATCGGTAAAAAAAATTCTTAAATGGAGGAAATCAGTTAGCATAGGCTTGCTTACCTTCTGAGTGTACTTACGCAAAGCTCGTCTTTTGTAAGTTTGCTTAGGTTCAAAGCAAACTTACCCTCTAAGATCGCTGTGCAATCCTGCCATAGCAGCTCACAAGCTGACAAGAAGAAACGGACTGTAAAAACATGACGTCTGTCGCACGCGCTCTCCAAAGCAATTACATAACAGATCACTGACACGTCAGACCATTACTGTTCTCATCAATGGCACTTACTCTCAACCTGCATACCTGACCTGTGGTGTTCCACAAGGATCTGTCCTTGGCCCTGTTCTTTTCACTCTTTACACCTCCCCCCTGTCCACCATCATCAACTCCCACTCTATAAAACACCACTTCTATGCTGATGACACCCAACTTCAAGACAGTGACTCACCTGACAATATACAGCGCCTCTTGACTCGCACCACTGAGTGTTACTCGGACATTAAGAACTGGATGACATACAATAAACTTCAGCTTAATGACGACAGACGGAAGCTATCCTCATTGGCACCCGTCAGAAACTTTCTCAGCTGCCTCCTCTTTCTCTCCCATTATGTAACACATCAGTCCCAATTTCTGATTCAGCTAAAAACCTTGGTGTCTGCATTAACTCTACCCTCTCCATGAACAACTTTGTTTCTCGAACTGCCAGATCTTGCTACTATCACCTCCATCGTATAAGCCTGATCAGGAAGTATCTCTCTGTCGAAACAACTGCAAAACTTGTTCTCTCCTTCATAATGTCTCGCATTGACTATTGCAATTCACTCCTGTCTGGTCTTCCTGCCTCCACCATTCACATCCTACAGCCATTCAAAACAATGCTGCACGCCTTGTACTCAAAAAGAAAAAAGCTGATCACATATCCCCTCTCCTGGCACAACTTCCCTGGCTCCCTGTATCAAAGCGCATACAGTACAAACTAGACACCATGTGCTACAAAAGCCTCAATAACGCAGCCTCTGATTACCTGTCAACCTACTTGAGATCTATGTTCCCTCACGTACCCTCCGCTCTGCCTCCGATCCTCTGACTTTTCGCTTTCCCGCACTAAGCTCAATACCTATGGTCCACGAGCCTTCTCTGTTTCTGGTCCACTCTCCTGGAACAAACTTCCTCTCTCAGTCCGTCAGCAACCTACTTTTGTCTCCTTCAAGTCCGCTCTCAAAACTCACATTTTCTCCTCTGCATAAAATCCTGACCTCACTCAATTCCCCTCTGCAGCCTGTCTCCACTCGGAGGGGAATCACATTGTAATATATAATTGTATATAATATGCTCTCTATAATTTTCCATTGCTTTTATTCTTTCTCCCCATTTATAGCCGTGTGCGTGTGTGTGTGTGTGTGTGTGTGTGTGTGTGTGTTGTGTGTGTGTTGTGTGTGTGTGGTGTGTGTGTGTGTGTGTGTGTTGTGGCGTGCGTGGTGTGTGTACGTGCATGCGTGTGTGTGTGTCTGTTTCAGCGCTTAGATTTGATTTTATCAAGATTTTGCGCAATATAAATATGTAATTATATTATTAATTATTACAGCACGAGACTACTAACAATCAGATGAAGACTAATCCTGTCACATTACAGAGATGTATGACTGTTTCGGTCACATTACTGAGACGTCAATTCTGTCATATTAATGAGACGTCAGACTATTTCTGTCACATTACTGAGACGTCATTCTGTCATTAAGAGACTCAGACTATTCTGTCACATTACTGAGACGTCAGACTATTTCTGTCACATTACTGAGACGTCAGACTATTTCTGTCACATTACTGAGACGTCAGATATTTCTGTCACATTACGAGACGTCAACTATTTCTGTCACATTATCAAACGTCACACTATTTCTGTCACATTACTGAGACGTCAGACTATTTCTGTCACATTACTGAGACGTCACACTATTTCTGTCACATTACTGAGACGTCAGACTATTTCTGTTACATTACTGAGACGTCAGACTATTTCTGTTACATTACTGAGACGTCAGACTATTTCTGTTACATTACTGAGACGTCAGACTATTTCTGTCACATTACGAGACGTCAATTATTTCTGTTACATTACTGAGACGTCAGACTATTTCTGTCACATTACTGAGACGTCACACTATTTCTGTTACATTACTGAGACGTCAACTATTTCTGTCACATTACTGAGACGTCAGACTATTTCTGTCACATTACTGAGACGTCAACTATTTCTGTCACATTACTGAGACGTCACACTATTTCTGTCACATTACTGAGACGTCACACTATTTCTGTTACATTACTGAGGCGTCAGACTATTTCTGTCACATTACTGAGACGTCACACTATTTCTGTTACATTACTGAGACGTCAGACTATTTCTGTCACATTACTGAGACGTCAGACTATTTCTGTCACATTACTGAGACGTCAGACTATTTCTGTCACATTACTGAACGTCAGACTATTTCTGTTACATTACTGAGACGTCAGACTATTTCTGTCACATTACTGAAACGTCAGACTATTTCTGTTACATTACTGAGACGTCAGACTATTTCTGTTACATTACTGAGACGTCAGACTATTTCTGTCACATTACTGAGACGTCAGACTATTTCTGTCACATTACTGAGACGTCAGACTATTTCTGTCACATTACTGAGACGTCAGACTATTTCTGTTACATTACTGAGACGTCAGACTATTTCTGTCACATTACTGAGACGTCAGACTATTTCTGTCACATTACGAGAGTCAACATTCGTCAATACAGACGTCAACTATTTCTATTACATTACTGAGACGTCAGACTATTTCTGTCACATTACTGAGACGTCAGACTATTTCTGTCACATTACTGAGAACGTCAGACTATTTCTGTCACATTACTGAGACGTCAGACTATTTATGTCACATTACTGAGACGTCAGACTATTTCTGTCACATTACTCAAACGTCACACTATTTCTGTCACATTACTGAGACGTCACACTATTTCTGTCACATTACTCAAACGTCACACTATTTCTATCACATTACTCAAACGTCACACTATTTCTGTCACATTACTGAGACGTCAGACTATTTCTGTCACATTACTGAGACGTCACACTATTTCTGTCACATTATGAACTCAGACTATTCTGTACATACTGGACGTCAGACTATTTCTGTCACATTACTGAGACGTCAATTATTTCTGTCACATTACTGAGACATCAGACTATTTCTGTACATTACTGAGACGTCACACTATTTCTGTTACATTACTGAGACGTCAGACTATTTCTGTTACATTACTGAGACGTCAGACTATTTCTGTCACATTACTGAAACGTCAGACTATTTCTGTCACATTACTGAACGTCACACTATTTCTGTCACATAACTGAGACGTCAGACTATTTCTGTCACATTACTGAGACGTCAGACTATTTCTGTTACATTAACTGAGACGTCAGACTATTTCTGTCACATTACTGAGACGTCAGACTATTTCTGTCACATTACTGAGACGTCAGACTATTTCTGTACATTACTGAGACGTCAGATTATTTCTGTCAGACTATTCTGTCACATTTCTGAGACGTCAGAGTATTTCTGTTTGACTATTGAGATGTCAGACTACTGAGATGTCAGACTATTTTCGTCACATTATTCAAACGTCAGACTACTTCTATTGACTACTGAGACTCAGACAATATTCGTCGGACTATTCAGGAGTCAGACTATTTTTGGCAGGCTGTTCAGATTTCAGATTATTCTCAGACTATTAAGACTTTTATTTTCAAACTATTCATATGCCAAACCATCCTCGACAGACTATTGAGACGTCAGACTACTTTCGTTGGGCCAATCAGACATCAAACTATTTATACTGGGCTATTCAGACGTCAGACTATTTTTGTCAAACTACTGACAAATAGGACTATCAACGCCTCAGATTTCCGGTATGTACCCAAATTGGCATGAACATTCTACAGATTACACCGGTACCTGAAATAACTAAGGAACTTCGTGCCAAACTACAAGCAGTTTCCACAGAGAACGCCGTACAATCCTGGGGTTCTAATTAAAGCTGGTTCTGTTAATCCTAGCAATTTGTTCGCAGCCCCCATCTGGACTGTGGCATGTAAACATCCCACGGCAAGTTGGCAGTAAAACGCCAAAACGCAGGTTCCAGGAGCAGACTTCCAACTCGTGGCACCGATCATGCCAATTTCACCGATTTGTACAGGTGCTAGCTCTTTGAAGTTAGCGCAACAGCTGGCTATTTGTTCTTAATGCGGTTCCCCCATCAACGTAACGGAAAGAGTTTACTGAAAGAGAGAATGGACTTTTGCCACCTGGAATTTCACTGTGTAGAATTTCGCCGCATGGAATTTGGCGGCTTTGGACGTGTGCCACCGAAAGTTTCTTCACTTTTTCTGCTTTTTATCCCTTTTTTGTTTTTGTTCTTCTCTCTCTCTCTCTCTCTCCTCTCTCTCTCTCTTTTTTTTTTTTTTTTTTAAGTTTCCCGTTTACTCAAAAAGACGCCAAGTACGCTAGGGGATCCTAAACACACCGTAAGCAGTCTGACAGATGGTCGTTCGATTGACGATCTGTAAATGGGCTGAGGTCCAGTACACACAAAACCAGATCTCAGCACGGGCCACAACACCATAACCCACATGGTTTTACAGCTTCTCCTTCTTTCCTTTTCCGTCTAATGGTCAAGCCATATCTGGTGATGAACGTGGCTGTAGTCAGCAAGTGCCACGCTCGCCTGATGTAGATGACTGTGTGGACATTCGCGTTATATAGTCATCATCATCATCATCATCATGTGCCCTGCCGCATGGCGTTGGCCATCATGGCCTCCATATGTATCTATCCCTTGTTGCCGCAAGCACTGTCTGTCCTCAGCCACACTGCAAGTCCGTCCAATATTTTCTCCCCGGGTCTACCTGGTGCTCTCTTTCCCTCCAGCTTTCCTGTTGTGATCAGGTGCTCTAATTCCCCTTTCCTCATAAAATGGCCTATGAATGTCGCCTGTCTTTTCCTAATCTTTCTTACGAATGATCTTCTTGTGTCTGCTTCCATCAAGACTGTCTCGTTTGTTTTCTTTGCTGTCCATGAAACTCTAAACATTCTTCTTAGAAACCACATCTCGGCTGCCTCAATCTTGTTCTGGATTTGCGTGTTGACTGTCCACGCTATATAGTACCATGGTTTATTATAAGGCGCATGCAGGCTTGATACCTCTGCATTTAGTCCCCTAGTTATGTATACGGGTATCCTGCCCTTAGCTGATGGCCAAAAGACCCGCCCTATAAGCACAGAGGGCTATGGATTTAGGTGGCCCTCACCAACCACAGTTTCAATTTAAATTACAGTTTCAGTTTCTCAAGACGACGTCTCCGCGCTCGGAACGAATTCCATATGCACTAACGTCACAGGTGCCATGTGTACAGTGATCCTTAAGCCTGCACATAAACCCATGAGCTGGCCAGGTCCTGATGCCCTACCTAGCCTGCGTTTTGCCTAGTTTACATTTTTATACTAGCATTGTATCAGCCTTTCGCTGGAACTATCTTGGTTACCTCGATGGCTCCGTCACAGGACATTTAAATATTTTCTAGGTGCAGCTTTGCTGAGTGCCCTCCCTCCCCCCCCTCCCGCCTTCCCGTCTCCTCCTGATACAAACCATCGCCAGTAGGACCGGGACTGTTTAGTCGTCCAAGCAATCCTGGCTTACTTCACAGCTAACTTCCATATCTAAAAGCACTCCGCCATCCGCCATCCGCCATCCACCTTCCACCACCTGCGACCTGCTGGTTTGGGATGGCCGCTCCATTATCAAGCTGAAGATAACCTTTCCCAGACGAGGTTTAACACTCTAGCATCATATCAATTCAGAATAGCAGCTTATTTGTGCTTATCTTTTCTAACTTGAATAAACAAAATGCTGTCTGCTATCTATCTGAAAATTATGCTGTTTATGCAGACACGTTGATCCAAATTTTGAAAACCAAACTGCTTAAATCTTTTTACTTTTTTTTTTTTTAAAAACTTTTCGCACTTAAATTCAAGTTGCAGGACTCGACTTAAGAACGATGACTACTTTCGTAAATACGAAACAAAATGCAAGTGTATTGTATTGTAGGGGCCTACTATGAGGCAACTTATCCTATCTTTTTAATGACACGATTTCTTTGATTTTTGTCAACTGTATAAAATCAAGCTATCAACCTTCCACGACAAACAAGCTCATGAAAAGCATACAAATATTCTGACCCAGCATTATCTCCAACCAACAACAACTTGCCCAGTGCAATCAAGACAGCATGGTCACTATCATGTTGAAAAGATGGTGATGGAGATGGATTGAGTACATCATCACAAGAGAGCAAGATACCGTCACTCAGACCGCCCTCACCGGACACCAGTCGGAAGACGTAGGAAAGTAAGAACCAAGAACACGTGACCTTGCCAGCACATAGAGTTTTGCGCAGGCTCGGGGAGTCAGCCAGATAATTTGCTGGCAGATTTAGGCGGACCACATATGGAATTGTCCGAGTGCGATGAATCCCTCTTGAACAAACTCCAAACAAACAAGAACACGTGATGCCAAACGCTAGAAGGAGATCTCACGGCCCTAAAGCACACCTGGAATACACCTGGAAGAGGCTGGCCCAGAACAGACAGAAGCGCAGAACCTTCGTCGCTGTCCCTTCATGTCA
>CM060306.1:105389616-105404616 GCA_030674185.1 Monoplex corrugatus | reverse complement strand
GAGACAGACAGACAGACAGAGAGAGAGAGAGAAAGAAAGAGGGAGAGAGAGAGAGACGAAAGGCGAGAGAGAGAGAGGGAAGGAGGAAAGAGAGGGATAGAGAAAGAGAGAGAGAGAGCAAGGCAGAGAGAGACAGAGGGAGAGAGAGAAAGGAGAGAGAGGGAGAGGAAGAGAGAGAGAGAGAGAGAGAAAACACAGACACAGACAGACAGACACACAGAGACTCTGTGTGTGTGTGTGTGTGTGTGTGTGTGTGTGTGTGTGTGTGGGTGTGTGTGTGTGTGTGTGTGTGTGTGTGTGTGTGTGTGTAGTGGTGTAAGAGAGAGAGAGAGAGACAGACAGACAGACAGACAGAGAGGGAGGGAGAAAGGGAGGGAGGGAGATCGAAGAAAAATAAAAATGACATCCGAGATGCTGGAATGTTTCTTTTCTGCAAACTTTACGTGTCCACAGAATCCCTGCTGTTGAGTGTGTGTGTGTGTGTGTGTGTGTGTGTGTGTGTGTGTGTGTGTGTGTGTGTGTGTGTGTGTGTGTGGTGTGTGTGTGTGTGTCTGTGTGTGTGTGTCTGTGTGTGTCTATGTGTGTGTCTCTGTATGTGTGTGTCTGTGTGTGTGTCTGTGTCTGTGTGAGTGTGTCTGTGTGTGTGTGTCTGTGTGTGTGTGTGTGTCTGTGTGTGTATCTGTGTGTGTGTCTGTCTGTGTGTGTGTGTCTGTGGGTGTGACGTGTGTGGACAGTAAACAACGTGCGGATAACAGCACGGCATGATATTCGTTTAAATAACTGATTGCTGTTCACTGTGATATGTATATATACTGTAGCAGTTGAGAATGAGACAGTGAGGAGTAAAGACGAAGAAGCATTGCCCTGTCTTCCGAGTTGGACCTGTAGAAAGAACGAAACATGGTGTCAGAAGTGGGATTACGAACTCCAACAAAAATCCAGAATATTGAAGACTAAAGTTCAACCATGGAAGATGAACAAGAAGAGAGAAAAACCAGTCGACGACATGCCAAGATCCCCTTGCCTCCTAAACTTGATGTGAATGGAGGAAACCTGCAGAGCAGCTGGAGGAAATTCAAGAGGCTTTGGGACAGCTATGAAATTGTGACAACACAGACAGAAGAAGACTCAACATACAGACCAGCAGTTTTTCTTTCTTGTATCGGGCTGGATGCTATGGACATCTATGAAGGATTGGCATTTGCTAATGAAGCTGAAAGAAATGACATTGACACTGTTCTCCAGAAATTCGAAGAATACTGTGTGGGTTCAACCAATGAAACTTACGAAGCATTCAGATTCAACTGCAGACATCAAGCAGACAGGAGAATCTATCGAACAGTTTATAGCAGAACTGCGGAGACTGATCAAGACCTGTAACTATGGTCCACTGGAATACAGACTGTTGAGAGATCAAATCGTACTGGGTGTACATGACGAGACTCTGCGATCAAAATTACTGGAAGTGCGACAGCTGACATTGACTGCATGTATTGATATTGCAGAGCGCATGAATCAAGTCAACAACAAACCGTCCAAATAATGAGAAAAACGCAGGACACGCAGGAAGTCCAAGCTTTCAAAGAAAAGAAGACAGCAAAGCAGTATAGCAAAAAACCAGAGTACAGAGAGAAATGTGGATATTGTGTGGAGACCGAGCAAAAGAGAAATGTCCAGCATTTGGAAGAAAATGCAAAGCTTGTGGAGGAAATAATCACTTTGCTTCATGCTGCAGAACACCCAAGAAAAATCAAAAGAAAACAAGAGTTCGGCACTTCGAAGAAGAAGAGACTGACACTGAAAGCGATAATGAAATCCTCGGGATCGAAGACAAAACCAGAAAAAAGGAGAGAAACATACGAGCAAAAATGCTGATAAATGAGATGCCGGTAACATTTCTTCTTGACACAGGTGCAACAACAAACGTGATGTCTGAGAGCCTGTACAGAGAAGTCACAGGAGATGAAAGAAAGTCTGACCTGCAAGAGACGAAGAAGAAGCTGGTGATGTTCAACGGAACAGAAATGAAGCCTGTGGGGGAGATAGTGCTGCGAGTGAAAAACCCCAAGAACAGAAGGAAATACAAAGTCAACTTCGCGATCACCAAAACGGACTGTAAGCCAGTACTGGGACTGAAAGCTGTACAGCACATGCAATTGTTGACGATCAATGAAGAGAACATTGCAACGATAACGGCGAATCAGAAAGAGGAGGAAAATGCAAAAGATATGCTCACAAAGTACAACGATGTCTTCGAAGGAGAAGGAAAACTAGAAGGGAGATTACACCTAGAAACAGACCCCAGTATTGCTCCAGTGAAGATGCCTTGCAGAAAGTGGCCGATAGCAGTGCAAGAGAAAGTGAAGGACGAGCTGAAGAGGTTGAAAAAACTGGACGTGGTCACTAAAGTAGACACGCCAACGGAGTGGATAAGCAGTTTGGTTGTAACAACAAAGAGCAATGGGAAAGTCAGACTGTGCATCGACCCTAAGCCACTGAACAAAGCCCTCAGGAGAAACGAGTACCCCATTCCAACCATCGATGACGTACTGCCTCTCCTCAAAGATGCAAAATACTTCACACACCATGACGCGAAAAACGGGTTTTGGCACGTTAAACTGGACGAAGACAGCAGCTACCTGACAACATTTGAGACACCTTTCGGCAAATACCGATGGAAACGTATTTCACCAGCCCCAGAAGAATTCCAGAGGAGGATTGACATCGCTCTGGCAGGACTGCCAGGCGTAGTGGCTGTTCATGATATCTTTGTTTTTGGCAGAGGACCAACCGACGAAGCAGGAGCACAAGTTCATGATACCAACCTGAACCGTTTGCTACAACGATGCCGAGAGACTGGAATCAAACTAATCAAGAAAGAACTTGAGAAAAGGAAACTGAAGCAAGCGCACTACTACAATAGAAGCGCAGTAGAGCTGACAGAACTGAGTCCGGGACAGATTGTGAAATTCCTACCTCCAGGATCCAAAAAGTGGATCAGCGCCAAAGTAGACCAACAGGTGAACATCCGGTCATACAACATTCGCACAGAGGACGGACGTCAGTACAGAAGGAATCGTCGTCAGCTACGAGACACAACAGAAACGGAGCTTCAGCAGACAATTAACCCTTAACGACTTGTCCAGAGAGGATGATTTCTGGAAGACATCAGGAAAGCGACACATCAGGCAAGCAACAGCAAATCATCATTCCATCAAAACAGATGCTGGAAGATAACAAGAAAACTGGAACTGGAACAGATGTCAGGACGCCAGCATCGTATGTCCGTGAGAACTCATCTGATCAGTCACCAGTCATCAAAATGTCTGAGACAACCAGCATCAAGGAGCCAGATGAAGTTATCAAACAAACAAGGATAGGACAACCCGAACCAGTTAGTTCTCCTTACAGAAAAGATCTGGAAGACAAAGCAAAAGGCCAGATTTCCTGAAATATGAATGAAACTGAAGACTCTACCACAATCAGATAAACTGAAAGCATTGCGAAATATGAACATGATGATGATGGATAGTATAATGATCAGAGATAAAATGAGGTGAATGAATGTTTGGGCCCTGTGCGTGAGAATGAGTGTTTGTTAAGTTAATGCTGTGATAAAGATAGGAAACATTTATTTCGTATGGACTGAAAGATAGGAAAAATGATTGATTTTGTTTCCTTAAAGAAAGGGAGATGTGACGTGTGTGGACAGTAAACAGCGTGGGGATAACAGCACGGCATGATATTCGTTTAAATAACTTATTGCTGTTCACTGTGATATGTATATATACTGTAGTCAGTTGAGAATGAGACAGTGAGGAGTAAAGACGAAGAAGCATTGCCCTGTCTTCCGAGTTGGCTGTAGAAAAAACGAAACAGTGGGTGTGTTTGTGTGTGTGCGTGTGTGCATGGGCTTGAGAGAGAAAGAGAGAGAGAAGGAGAGAGAGAGAAGAGACAGACAACAGACAGACAGACAGAGAGAGAGATTATCTATCATTACAAGTAGTAGTGGTAGGGACGGGGGGTGGGGGGGGGGGAGAGAAAGGGGAATTATTCCCGGCAATACAATAAAGCTTTGAAGCTTTGAAGATCTATCCGCAATAACGGACGAACTTGAAGTCGTCTGGCCATGATGTTACGAAGTCGGGAAAGACAAAGGATTGACAGAAAGAATGATCTATTTACGCCTATTTTGTCCCCTCGCATTAACCCTTTGACTCCCGCACCCTATTCACCAACTGCAAAAAAATTTAACCCTTTGACTCCCTCACCCTATCCACCAGCTTCCTGCAAGAAGCGTGTAACAGGGTGAGGGTATCAAAGGATTAAGATTTTGCTTTGCTTCCATGGTTAGTAATGCTGGAGGCTGGTGGACAGGGTAAGGGAGTCAAAGGGTTACATACGTGTTCTGATTCTATTTTTATGTTTTTTCTGGTTTCCTGTTTGCTTGAACACGGGCGGTCACAACTGTTTTGGATGACAGAAAGGAGGCCAAGGGCCATAAGGGACAGAGAACATCACGGAATGCGTTGGTGTGGATTTCACACACAACACTGAAATAGGAAACCAACTCGTTCACACACACACACACACACACACACCACACACACCCATCACCACCCACTCCCACACTCTCTCCATCCCACACACACTCCACCACTCCACCCACTCTCCCCCTCCACCCACACACACACACTGATCCTCTCTTACTCTCTGTCTCTCTCTCTCTCTCTCTCTTTTGTCTTCTCTCTCTCTCTCTCTTCTCTCTCTCTCTCCCCTCCTCCTCCTCCTCACACACAACACTGAAATAGGAAACCAACTCGTTAGCAAATTCTCTCTCTCTGTCTCTCTCTCTCTCTGTGTGTGTGTCTCTCTCTCTCTGTCTCTCTCTCCCCTCCTCCTCCCCTCACACACAACACTGAAATAGGAAACCAACTCGTTAGCAAACACTCTCTCTCTCTCTGTCTCTCTGTCTCTCTGTCTCTCTCCCCCCTCCTCCTCCCTTCACATAACTGAAATAGGGCAACTCGCTCTTCTCTACTCTCTCATTCCCTCTCTCTCTCTCTCTCATCTCTCTCTCTCTCTGTCCCGCTCCTCTATCTTCATTTAACCTCGTCTGTTTTAAAGCATCATTGACTCTTTATATCATCGTCAGTTACTTTGGTCTTTTCTGTCCCGTTCATTCCGATTTTTCGTTTCTGTTTGTTCGTTTATTTATCTTTACAGAGAGATGTTGTTTAATATTGGTGACACAGGAGGTGTGTGGGCTTGAGAGAGAGAGAGAGAGAGAGAGGAGAGAGAGAGAGAGAGAGAGAGAGAAGGAGAAACAGAAGTAGAGAGAGAGAGAGTGAGAGAGAGAGAGAGAGAAGGAGAGACAGAAGTAGAGAGAGAGAGAGTGAGAGAGAGAGAGACAGACAGAAGTAGAAGAGAGAGAGAGAGAGAAAATTATGGGCTTCCTTTTAAAATCCATCGAACTGGAGAAGATGAATTTGGGTGTCAAATTTCAAACTAGGTAGCTCTTTTTCCAATCACAGTATAATATTAACTTGGAATAGTAGTCTGCTTCCTTCCGATAATTGAAATGAGTCGATGGCCACTGACGGAAAACAGCCAGCACACAATCGAATTGTATTTCCGTCTCCTTCAGGAACCCACGTGCGGTTACAGTTGATTGTCTAGGCTGGCCGCAGCCGGATAGGATTACGGTGCTGGTGCCAGACAAAGTACCGAAAACGGTTCCGTTATAATTGGTGGTAAAGAGAGTGATGACTTCACTAAGGATCGTAGGAGAAACTCTTCGGACTGAGACCTCTTGTCGGCCTGTTTCACGCGGGCTAACTGCGGGGTCATTTGACAGAGCCGTGAATCTTTTATCTCGAGTTCAGTCCCGCTCCTCCCCTGTGGGGATGCCGGGGGGCTTTTTCAGTATAACTAGTATCCCCCCAATTTATGGATATTCTGTGCTAGAAATTTCCTCTTTTCTGTCACTCTCTTTGTTTCTGCCTTGCTCCTTTGCTTTCTGTCATTTTCTGCCTTGCTGGTCCATTCACCTGTATGTGTTTCATAAACTCTTACGTACTTTCTCTTAGGATTAACAATTGGGTACATGTATTAAGTGCATTTTTGGCTCTAGGGAGGTGAGATATGCGGAAGCGATTTTAGGTAATTTAGGCCCGTTTTTAGGTATGTCTTGGTGTCCTTAGGTATGCTTAAATTTGTATTCAGGTGTTGTTTTTTTTTTTAAATCCCTGTGTGATGAATTGGACAGAGTGGTCAATACCGGGGGCATGTCCTTAGAATATGTGCGCGAATGCATTAATATGTGAGCTTAATTGTCTTTTCTTTTTTCTTTTTTTCATATTGAAGTTTTGTATGTTTTGAAGCGGTTATAGTCTTGATATGGCTCCACCCAGCCGGCTGGGCTTTAAACAACAATAACAAGAACAGTAAGTCCCAACCCTCTAAGATTTTTCAGATCATTATTGGCAGATTTGGGAAGATTGTATAAGGAACAGTCTAAAATCGATGAATAACGTTTGAATAAATTCGGAAATCCCAAAACACCCGCCATCTCTTGTACTTTCTCCCCCATTTACCTCTTGACTGGTAAAGTGCCAGTGATAGCTTACTGGCGTCAGATAGGGATCAGCTAGAATCCAAGTTTTCAATCAATTTTCTGAAGGGCGCAATTGCCATACTGGTTAGGATGTTGGACTTCCAATAGGAAGGTCTGGGTTAACCCTTTGACTCCCGCACCCTGTCCACCAGCATCATGCATTATCAAACCATGCTAGCAAAACAAAACCTAAACCCTTTGACTCCCTCACCCTATCCACCGGCTTCCTGCAGGAAGCTGGTGGATAGGTTGAGGGAATCAAAGGGTTAAGTTTTTGAAGTTGTTGAATAGGGTGCGGGAGTCAAAGGGTTAAATCCGTCTGGGTATTGCGGGATGGATAAGGGGAAGAGATTTTTTCCCGATCTCCCAGATCAACGTGTGTGCAGACCTGTTCGTGCCTGAAGTCCTTTCGTATGTACACGCACATCCAACATCAAATACACACATTACATATCCTGTAAGCCACGTCTGTAGTTGGTGGATGATGGAAACACGAAAATACCCAGCATGAACGCCCATCAAAGACGGATTATGCAGATTACGGAGCAACATAATGCCTGCACAATGTGGGGTCGACAACGTGCATATATACGCACCTGAAGAAAAATGCACTGCAAGAATCGATGAAAAACTTTTTTTTTTCTTACTTCTCTCACAATAAATCAGGAATGAATGTTATTTCTGCATGATATCATATTCAAAGTATCCTTCTTTGTCATTAGAAAGCTTTTTTGTTGTTGTTTTGTTGTTCAAAAGTGGGCCTCTAAGGATTTTCTAATTTCCTTAAAAAGGCTTAAAGTGGGCGACATTTTTAGTTTATTTCTTTAACAGCTTACATCTGTCAAAATTTAAAATTTTTCTTCAAGAATATTTCGAGATTCCACTCTAAAAGCTAGCATAAAACAATCTTCGAGATTCCCACTCTAAAAGCTAGCATAAAACAAATCTTCGAGATTCCCACTCTAAAAGCTAGCATAAAACAAATCTTCGAGATTCCACTCTAAAAGCTAGCATAAAACAAATCTTCGAGATTCCCACTCTAAAAGCTAGCATAAAACAAATCTTCGAGATTCCAACTCTAAAAGCTAGCATAAAGCAAAATTTCGAATATTTCCTTTTAACGCTAGTGACCAGCAAAATTTCGAGCTTCCTACTTTCAAACCTTTCACCTACGTAAAATTTGATTTTCCACTTTAAGAGTGAACGAAATTCGATTTTCCTCTTTAAGTTTAGCAGCCAGTGTAAGTATGTTTTAAATTGTACTAGCAGGCAAAATTTCCAAATTTCATTTGAAATTGTATTGGTTAACAAAATATCACATTTCTCACACAGTAAGCTACTGAAGACGGCAGGCAAGCAAGGGCAGTAATTTAGCTTCTGTCCCTTTTGCTGGCAAAATCGTCCTGCACGATAAAGCTCCCGGCTGCTCGCTGTCTCGTCAGCCAGCTACAGTGATAATCAAGAGGCTCAGACTCACCAGATGACGTCATTAGATATAAACGTCATGTAATTTTGCCGCTGTCCCATCCATCGCGTCATCCCAGCGTTTCCGACCAGTGTCACGTCTTGAAGTGTCCCTATGTCTAATCTGCCTCCCTGAGATTTTTTTCCATGTGAAAATGATCACTGCATTGTTTTTTGCTTTTTTGGTTTGTTTTGCTTGTTTTTCTGGCCACAACGGATTTCTGTAAGAAATTCACATACTCTTCCTGTGAAAGTGCGTCGCCACAACGTAGCATCCCCAATGATATAAATCTTCTTTCAGTAAAAAAAACAAAAACAAAAACAAAAACACGTTCATATGGACTAAAGGATGTCTGTGTGCCTATCTGTGAACAGAACTAGTCGTCCAAGAGATGGCTAGACAACAAATAAAAAAAAAATTTAAAATGGGGGGAAGAAAGAAAAGAAAACAAAATCCCAAAAGCAAAAAGACAACAACAAAATCCGAGTGGAAAACTTAACAAGGGAAACATTCACAACAAAGTGGACAGTCTTAGCAGCAGAAGCAGCAGCACAGAGCCAGGCAGCACAGAGCCAGGCAGCACGCATCTAGTTCAGCTTTCAGAGACGAAGCCTCTCTACGTATGGCCCAGAGAGATGACGGTTCTGGTTGTAGCGATGTAGTTGGTGGTCGTGTGGTGGGGACTAGCGGCTGAGCCCATGAGGCTCATAGCCCTCCCTGAGTTTATGGACGGATGACTCACCGAGGTCAATACAGGAAGACAGAAAACTAGATGGAGAGACGACCTAGAAGGATTTGACAAGAACTCGAGAGGAAAAGCGCTGGAACGAAGCGAATGGAAGCAGCTGGGGAAGGCCTACGTCCAACAACGGACTTCCGATGGCTGAAAGAAGAAGAAGACTAACCCAGATCAGCTGACTGCTCATTCTGGGAGACAATAAGAAGAAGTGGAAGAAGAGAATGGAGTTGGAGGGTGGGGGGAGGGCAGTGAACAGATCACTGAGTGGATTATGATGAATTTGGACGCAGAGAAGGATTTTGTTTCAGGGGGAGATGGTGGTGGAAGGGTGGTGGAAGGGTGGTGGGAAGGGTGGGGGTGGGGGGGGGCGCTGCGAAGAGTAGAGAGGAAGAGGAGAAAATAGGTAAAGTTTGGGTGATGAAAGTGTTTTTGTATGTGTATGTCTATGTGTGTGTGTGTGAGAGAGAGAGAGAGAGAGAAAAGAGAGAGAGAGCGAGAGAGCGAGACAGACAGACAGACAGACACACAGATACAGGCAGATAGAGACAGAGACAGACAGATACGAGTATATATACAAGTATACGCACATGCGCCTGTGTACTTATGTGAGTATGTATATGTGTGTCTGTGTGTGTGAGTACATGCGTACGCATGCGTTCATGTATGCATGTATATAAGAATATGTATGTATGTATATGTATGTATGTATATGTATGTATGTATGTATGTATGATGTACATGTAAGTATGTATGCATGTATATATATATCATCATCATCATCATCAACTTTGTTGCCGCAAGAACATCTACCCTCTCTGTCTTCAGCCACTCTGCAAGTCCGTCCAATATTTTTTCCCTGGGTCTACCTGGTGCTCTCTTTCCCTCCAGCTTTCCTGTGCATATATACACATTATGTATGTATGTACGTATGTATTATGTATGTACGTATGTATGTATGTATACTTACGTATGTATACGTATGTATGCTTGTGTATGTATGTGCTCCGCGCGAGCTCATACCCCTCTTCAGTATATATGTGGTTATTATTGCCCAAATAAAGCAGGAGATGTCACTGTCTCTGGAGAGCAGACTACCATCAAAGACGGATGATACCCATAAACCTGTGTCTGCCTGACAGCAACCAGACCCGTGCCAGGGACGGGTGGATTAGGGATTTGGGATGGCTGCTGCTGCTGCTGTCTGTGGATAGGTGGCTTGTCTGGATGTCTAGTAGAGTAGTAATGATGATGATGATGATGATGATGATAGATCTGGGGATGAGTAAGTTTGCATTCAAAAGTTTCCATTGCAACGTTTGGAAACGGATGAGGGATTCGAAAGTGGAGGGGAGAGAGAGAGGGGGGGGGGGGAGAGACAGAGACAGAGACAGAGAAGAGAGAGAGAGAGACAGATAGACACAGAAAGAGAGACAGACAGAGAAACAGACAAACAGACAGTCTCACACACACACACACACACACACACACACACACACACACACACACACACACACACACACACACACACACACACACACACACACACACACACACACACACACACAACACAACACAGGAAGAAAAAAACGTGGGGAGGGGAGAAGGGAGTTTGAAGGGAAGAAGAAGAACATTTAAATCATATAACAATTTATAACAATGAAGTAATAGAGTCAAATAACAACAAAGAACGATTGAAGAACATTTCAAAACAATCTGCCAACAGGGGATCTAAGAAATAGCTGGACAGTTGGACTAGGTTCAACTCTGTCAGGTAAATGACTCGTTTCATCTGTCATTTCCTCTGAGCAGTATTGTTGTTGTTGTTGCTGTTGTTGTTTGTTGCTGCTGCTGCTGCTGCTGCTGCTGATGATGATGATGATGAAGTGGTGGTGGTGCTGATGCTGATGGAGAAAAGATTTTGTGTGTGCGATGGTGTGCACGTGTACGTGCGTGAGTGTTCGACGTTTGTAATCCATATACACAGCGTGCAGAGTGGAGTTGCAGCAAAGCCGATGAACCCTCATAAAGCTTGACCTGGGGAGAGGTGGATTAGCGAGATGTGCTGGAGGACGTATCTAGGTGACAATAACAAGGAAAGACACGGATTAGTGTATGGCCTGCATGGTATCTATGGATAGATGGCTCGTCATCATTATGTACATGATGGCTGTGAGATTCAGGACGGGAGGGTGTATGGGCTGAGGAAAGGGGCTGAAAGCGTGCGGCAGAATGTCTGGGTGGTATTATGTGTGAGTGTGCAAATGTGTATGTCCGTGCGTGTGCGTGTGTCTGCATGTGGCTACGTGCGTACGTGCGTGCGTGCATGTGTGCGTGTGTGTGTGTAAGTGCATGTATGAATACGTCAATCTGTGTTTACACTCTTGAGAAGCACAACTTCACAGTACAACAATAGTGTTAACCTCACAATAAATGCTTTACGACAATGATGATGAGACACAAATGAAAACTTTACAATGCCAATGAATGTGGATTCGAATCCCACGTGTGCTTTGATTAACGAAACTTTCCATCACCCATTTTATCTTGCAATGGTTCTAATGGTGACCCTGTATTGGAACAGATACACGTGTTTGCACACACGAAACCTCTTCTCCATATTCATCATCATCATCGTCACTAGAGACATCCAGTTTTTATTCTTTTACATGTATGCGTGTATTTACTGCTTATTCTATGGAAACTGACTTTTCCCCCCTAAACAATTATGTCAGGGATAACTCCTTTGTTGCCATAGGATCTGTAACGTGCACTGAATGTGTGCTGCACAAGGAGGATCTCTCTACGGCCCTGAAAAACTAGCACCTAGATTACCACTTAAGATCCAGTAGAAGGGGGAGAAAAAAATCCATTTGTTCAGTCTGTGATTCGAACCCCAGTTTCTTGCGTCTTATACAGGTGTTTTAACCACTATGCCCCACACTTCACTGTTACAGCGTTTTCGCAAGAAGGAAAGTAAAGTTCACATTTTTATGCAGTCAAACGTGACAGCCTTGGCGGGCTGACGAAGGGAGTAAGATTGATACGTTAACCCTCTTACCACCTCTAGCCTATCTGACAGCGTCCCACACGAAGCTTGTAGAGACTGGTGGATAGGCTAAGACTAAGAGTGTCAAAGGGATTAAACAAACACATTCCGTACCGCGTCACGAGATCCTCGTGACTCAGCTTTCTCTCTCCGTGGACCGCGTCACGAGGATTTCGTGCTCTGAACCGTGGATTTAGTTTCCAGTATATACATAGAAAATGACCGCATTGCTGACATGAGTCCCTTTCCGGCAAAGGGAGCATACTGTTATCATTTCCTTTATGCGTTAACACGACGTTTGAAGCGGCAAAAAATACCTTATTTTCTGACAATACCCCCTCTGGTCTTTCTCTCTCCTAACATTAATTGGTCTATAGTTAGTACAGTGACCTATTTTCTTGGTAGGAAAAGGGTTAAAATGTCAGAAGCGCCTTAGGCCAAAGGACTGGGTAAAAGACAGCATAGAATGGCTTGGCCATGTTACAACTCGTCTCTGTGTGTTTTAATCTAGCTGAAAATTCTCTGTCATAATGCCTCTCATTTCCTGTCTCTCCCTCCAGAACTAAATCAATAGCATAATCTCTCTGTGTTTGTGTGTGTGTGTGTGTGTGTGTGTGTGTGTGTGTGTGTGTGTGTGTTGTGTGTGTGTGTGTGTGTGTGTGTTGTGTGTGTGTGTGTGTGTGTGTGTTGTGTGTGTGTCTTGTGTGTGTGTGTGTGTGTTGTATGTGTGTCTGTGTTTCCCTTTCTCCCCCCCCTCTCTCTCTCATTCTAATTCTATTTCACTCTCTCTCTCTCTTTCTCTTTCTCCACCCTCTCTTTCTTTTTCTACTGTGCTTTTCCTTTTTTTCTTTTTCATCCTTACATCCCTGCACTTTCTTTTCTCCTTTTTTTAAAACTTTTTATGTTATACTTTCACTTCTGCATTTCTTTTCTATTTCTATTGCATTTCTTGTTGAAGGCAAATATAATTTATGTAGCTAAATAAGGAAAGTCTGAAAATGGCTTTTAGTCGATAACGTTTTACCACTGGACAATAAAGCATAATTGTCATTGTTACTGTCATTGTCACTGTCATTCTTTCTCACCCTCTCTATCTGTCTCTCTCTGTCTGTCTGTCTGCTGTCTGTCTGTCTCTCTCTTTCATTCACTGACTCACTCACACAATCAACACAACTGCACAGATACACGCATGCGCGCACGCGCACACCTCAGTTAAAGGAATAGCCGTGTTTCTGCCTCCTTAATTCAATCAATACTGAGCATTTTCTCTCTCTCTCTCTCTCTCTCTCTCTCTCTCTCTCTCTTCTCTCTTCTCCTCCACACACACACACACACACACACACACACACACACACAACACACACACACACACACACACACACCCCACACACACACAAACACCACACAGCGCGCGCGCACGCACACACACATATTTACTGACTCACTCACATGGTCAACACACAGGCACACATTACACACACATACCGCGCACATCTCATTAAGAAATAACCGTGCCTCAGTCTCCTTAAATCAACACTGAGCCTCTCTCCCTCCCTCTGTCTGTCCGTCTATCTGTTTGTCTGTCTCTGTCTGTATCTGTCTCTGTCTCTGTTCTGTACCTTTGTCTCTCTGTCTTGTCTGTCTCTGTCTCCCTCCCTCTCTCCCGCTCTCTCTATCTCTCAAGCCCACGCACACACACATACTACACACACCTGTCTCTCCCTGTTCTGTCTCTTTGTCTCTCTGTCTCTTTGTCTCTCTCTGTGTCTCTGTCTCTGTCTGACTGTATGTCTCTCTCTCTCTCCCTCTCTCTCTCTCTCTCTCTGTCTCCCTCTCTCTCTCTCCCTCTCTCCGGCTCGCTTGTTCACTCTCCATTTCTTTCCTCCTTCCCCTCTCAAGCTGTCGTTGGGCTTGCTTTATGGCATTGATTAGTTATGTTCTCTGGAAGCGAATGAAGGCTTAAAGAGAGGACAAGAACGTCAAAAACAAAAATCGGAAGAAGATCACAGGAAGTAGGACGAGAAACAGGCACTGACTGAGGAGGAGGAGAAGAAGAAAGACAAAAAGAATGGATTAGTTGATAGATAGATGGATGGATGGATGGATGGATGGATGGATGGATGATGAACTGACTGATTGACTGATTGATTGAAACAAAACAGGTGAAGACTTAGGAGCAGAAAGGCTCTTTGATTAAATTTGCCCATAAAACAGGAACCAGTGGTTTTCATTACAATAGAAAAAATGGCAAAAACAATTAAAAACGTAACTTCGTCAAGGAGAAGAAGAAAAAAGAAGAAGAAGAAGAAAAGAAAAGAAAAAAAGAGGACAAAGAGTAATAGAAAAAAAGAGAGGATAAGGATGGTAAGTTAGAAGGACGATGACTACGACGAACAAGAAGAGGAAGAAAAGAAGACATAACAAAAACAAAACAAAACAAAACAAAAGAACAAGCAGAATCAACAGTGCTGTAACTTCACCACGCAGCTCGAAGGAATACAAAAAGAGTGAGGGAAGAAAAAGACAGGAAAAGGAAGAGGATGAGGAAAAAGACAGGACAAGAAAGAAAAGGAGGAAGAGGACAGGAGAAGGAAGAGGGGGAGGAAGAAGCCAGAACACAGAGGAAGAGGAAGAAGACAACAGAAAGAAAAGGAGGAGGAAGAATGCAACAGAAGGAAGAGGATAAGACAGAAGACACAAGAAGGAAGAGAAGGAGGAAGAAGATAGTGAAGGAAGAGGAGGGGGAAGAAGACAGGGAAAGGAAAAGAAAAAGGAAGAAGAGAAGATAAGGAAGAGAAGGAGATAGAAGACAGATAAAGGAAAAGGAGGAAGAAGACAGCAGAAGGTAAACGAGGAGGAAGAAGACAGAAGAAGGAAGAGAAGGATGATGAAAACAGGAGAAGGAATAGATGGAGGAAGGAGACAGAAGAAGGAAACTGAGAAGGAGAAGAAAGAGGGGGGGAAGGAGGAAGAAGAAGAGAAGTAGGAAGAAATAAGGAGAAGGAAGAGGAGACGAAGAAGGAAAAGGAGGAGAGGGAGGAGGAAGAAGAAGAACAGGAAAAGAAGAAATAATAGGGAGAAGACTAGCAGAAGAGGCAGGCCAAACAGAAAATCACATGAAGACCATGAAGAAA
>CM060306.1:105367116-105384616 GCA_030674185.1 Monoplex corrugatus | reverse complement strand
CACACGAAATATCCAGATTTCAAGTCAGACGAGAGAGGTGTCTAATTAAGGGATGTTGGGGGAAATTCCTCCCTTCAGAATGGAAGTTAATGCAATTTGCAGAGAACCAGAGTGTCGGCGACAGGGGCAGATATCGAACAAGCAAGAAGCACCAGAAGCCAAAAAGTCCCTCTGCTAACAAGATAGCTTTGACAAACACAGTCCGAAGGCGTGAAAGAGACACGAAAGTTGGAGTCATCGTTCAGTTCTCTGATCTACATCTCGTGTTGGTTATATACTATACCAATCACCACCTAATTTGCTGGATCTGTGAACGCTTCGGCCTTACAATTAGCCTTAACAAGACGAAATCCCTGTTCCAGCCAACACCGTTTAAGGCTTCTGACACCTCACCATCTGCGATTGCAATCAACAACCTGGAAATCATAGGCTAGGTAGGACTTCAGGACCTGACCAGTTCATGGGTTTATGCGCTGGCTGTTATGATCACTTCACCATCACATGGCACTTGTGACGTCAGTGCATATGGAAAATTTCATTCCGAGCGCGGAGACGTCATCCTGAGATACTGAAACGGGAGATCAAAACTGCAGACAAGTTCTCCTGCCTGGGCAGTACATGCACAGTGAACAGCAACTGACTACTTGAAACTGAAGTGGCGCCGCGAATCTCAAAGCCAGCTGTGCTTTTGAAAGGATGATCAAGAGGTTGTGGCACGACTATGGCATAAGGCTCGCTGCAAACATTGCTGTGTACATACAGAGAAGCAGTCCTGAGCGCTCTCTGCACTGCTGCGAGGCCTGGATCATCTACCCACGTAGTAGTAATAGGCCTCCGTCTGTCGGCATCGACTATGGATGATACGCCCTAGTGTCGTGTCGAGTTGACAC
Source organism: Monoplex corrugatus (assembly GCA_030674185.1). Classification (NCBI taxonomy): domain Eukaryota; kingdom Metazoa; phylum Mollusca; class Gastropoda; order Littorinimorpha; family Ranellidae; genus Monoplex; species Monoplex corrugatus. Next base: position 105,383,726 of record CM060306.1, on the reverse strand, counting down.
CTCTGAAGCAGCGTCGGCTGTGGCTGGTAAGGCCGATGAGGTAAAGGCAGTCTCTGCGACATTGGATGCATGTATGGATGCTGACCATGAGATTATCTTCACAGGAGCTTCCTTTCCGCCTGACTCTCTTTTCCTCACATAAGGTCTGGTAACCTAAGTTTAAATATCTGGGTACGGGCATCTCACCAGACGACAGATGCACACCAGAAACAGCCAGCAGAATCGGCCAAGCCAAAGCAGCATTCAAGAAGATGAAAAGCGTTCTTACCAACAAATGCCTATCAATTAACATCAGGAAGACAGTTCTTGAATGTTACATAGAATCGATACTGTTATACGGTTGTGAGGCGTGGACAGTCAACACGCAAAGCCAGAACAAGATTGAGGCAGCCGAAATGTGGTTTCTAAGAAGAATGTTGAGAGTTCCATGGACAGCAAAGAAATCAAACGAGACAGTCTTGGTGGAAGCAGACACAAGAAGATCATTGATAAAGAAGATTAGGAAAAGACAAGCAACATTTACAGTCCATTTTATGAGAAAATGGGAATTAGAGCACCTTGTCACAACAGGAAAGCTGGAGGGAAAGAGAGCACCGAGTAGACCCAGGGAGAAAATATTGGACGGACTTGCTGAGGACAGAGAGAGTGGAAGATGTATTTGCAGCAACAAGGAATAGATGCATATGGAGGGCCATGATCGCCAACGCCATGCGGCAGGGCACTTGAGGATGATGATGATGATGGAGGTCTGGGTCCTCTTTCCTCGGGGTCTGAGTTGTTTCTGGAGCACACTGCACCATCTGTTGCGGTCAGCTGCTGTGTCTTCCCTTCCACCGAAGACACCTTCAACAACTGGAAGGGTTCCGTCAAAGATGTTTGAGCAAAACGTGCAAAAACATCACGTGGCAAAATCAGGTGTCGTACCTTCAAGTTGTTTTTAACAAGAGTGGCATGCCAACTAGAGTGTCCTCTCATCAAATGCCAGCTCTGTAGGACAGGACACCTTGTCCGAATGAAACACAACCGCATCCCAAAAGATGTTTCTGTATGCAGAGTTGAAGCAGGGGACACCGCGAACAGGGAAAATAACTCAACCAATACAAGGATGCTCTGAAGACCAACTTCATGAGCTGTAACATCAACACCACCATCTAAGGAAAGACAGAGCCCACAATAGAAATAGACTGGCAACAGCAGCGCACAAAGGGCACAGCATCTGAACAGCGCAGAACAGCACCTATTCAACAACAACATCAACAAAAAAGGGGGACCGCCAGAAGCAGACCCCAAGACAGCAAGACTCCTTCCCAGGCAGCGATTGTTAGAGACCACGTACCTCTAGGATAGGTTTTGTATCCCACATGAAGACCCCACATCAGGCCACAGGGAGCAGTTGGCCTGCTCATCCGTCTGATGTATGTAAGAGTCAACATAGTCCATGGAGGAACTCGATGTCACACAGCTTTTGTCTTCAGCAGGGCATCCAGTTCGCTGATGACCATCAGCCCTTTTTTTTTTCTTTCTTTCTTTTTTTTTTTTCTTTTTTTGTTTTGTTTTGTTTTTTGACCATGTGACAACCCTCACGTTTCAAGCGGAAAAAAAAAAACAAAGAAGAAGAATTAAGCCCAAAGTTTGGGTCAAAATCACCTAATAACAGTTCCTGTGAGCACAAATTTACAGTTTAGTGACTTGATTTGGTAATATTATTATTATAATTATTATTACATATTTTTTTTACTCACACTGCGTATCGGCTGAAAAAGAGAGAGAAGAAGAGAGAGAGGCAGACAGACAGAGAAAGACAGACAGGGAAAGACAGGTAGATGACAGACAGAGACAAAGACGGAGATAGAGACAAAGAGAAAGAGACAGACACAGAAACAAGAAAGAGAGACTGATAGAAACAAAAAGGAGAGAAGGAGAGATACAAAGACAGCGAGAGACGCGTGCAAACACAGCATTAATCAATATATCACATTTACAAAAAAAACATTTCTCTATCTCTCTCTCTCTCTCTCTCTCTCTCTTCTTTCTTTTCTCTTCTCATCATCTCTCCTCTTCCCCTCCTCTCTCTCTCAATCACATCAACACCACACACACACACAAACACGCACACACAACACACACACACACACACACACACACACACACACACACCACAACACACACACACACACACACACACAACACACACACACACACACACACAACACACACGACAAAACTTCTACATAAACCACACACACACACACACACACACACACACACACACACACACACACACACACACACACACACACACACACACACACACACACACACACACACACACACACACACACACACACACACACACACACACACACACTCACTCACTCACTCACTCATTCCTTTGCTGACCGACTTCCGAGTTGGAAAACAAAATATTGCTAACTAAAATAAAAGCCCTCTATAATATTCCCTCGTAATTCATTCTGAGAGGCAAACAACGTTTCAAGCATATGTACACACAAAGATTACTATATTATGCGTAGACCTCGCGTTTTCTTTTTTCTTCTTTCTTTTTTCTTTTTCTTTTTTTTTTTCTTTTCTTCTTTTCTTTTCTTTTTTCCCGGTTCACTCTGCTCCAAGTACTTGATCAAGCAAGGACTGGAAATCTTGAGTGGAACACAAAATGGATTATTAAAAATCTGATGGGCTGGGAAGGGCGGGAAGGGGAAGCTTATAAAGTGGGCACAGTCAATTCAGTTCAATTCAATTCAGTAGTACATATTCAATCCACAAGGAAATTGATTTGTGCAGTCACTGGCTCGTAGTAAACACAGATACAAGTTTATCAGACAAACATCAACAGGGGACTAATACTATTCAAATATAAATTCACCCCCACAATGTCCACAAAAACCCACACCCACCTAAACCATAAAACGTCACTATTTCCATACATCGATAAGAGGTTAAGACTATCAAATATCTATCCACCCATAATGTCCGCAAGCCACCCATCTAAACATAAACGTCACTGTTTCCATACATCGATAAGAGGTTAAGACTATCAAATATCTATCCGCCCCATAATGTCCACAAGCCACCCATCTAAACCATAAAACGTCACTGTTTCCATACATCGATAAGAGGTTAAGACTATCAAATATCTATCCACCCCATAATGTCCACAAGCCACCCATCTAAACCATAAAACGTCACTGTTTCCATACATCGATAAGAGGTTAAGACTATCAAATATCTATCCGCCCCATAATGTCCACAAGCCACCCATCTAAACCATAAAACGTCACTGTTTCCATACATCGATAAGAGGTTAAGACTATCAAATATCTATCCACCCCATAATGTCCACAAGCCACCCATCTAAACCATACAACGTCACTGTTTCCATACATCGATAAGAGGTTAAGACTATCAAATAAAAATTGACTCGCAAGGTCCACAGATCGACACAAACTATATATCATCACCGTTTCACGCACGCACTCCTGTTGACAAGACAAAACATTTCAACCACAAAAAGGCAACAAAAACAATCGTTAAAGCAAGCACACACGTAAACCACTCAAAGCATAAATCCACAATACTGTAATAACTCCTGTTAAGACTAAACAGTCAGTAAATCCCTTGTGGCGAGACAGAAATAAGACACAAGATACAAAACAGTCCTGCTAAGTAAGACAAGATCAGTCTGTAAGCACTACATGTACTTTAGGTATTGTCCCACAGGGGTCTTATGGGGGCAGACCTACCCAGACCTACCCTGATGTATACATCAGACATAATATGTTCAAAAGTTTTCATCCGATTTCCTTGATATTTGGCACACATATAGCAGGGACAGGTACCTATAGCCGGTTGTAAAATCTTGCAGTTCTGCTTGAAAGAAACATTTTTATCAAAAGTTGTATTATAATTTTTTTTTATTAAAATTATTCTAAAAATTGGTGTGATGATTGTACAGAAAATAATGATAATAGAGCTAAGATTTTACTACATGCCATACATACTATACAGATGTGTTTGCTCACTAAATATCAAATTCCTAACATGAATATATGTGTAGTTATAAATGTCACAGTATGTACTATATTTTTTCATTTTCGTGAGAACATTTTTTAATTAATTAATTTTTGTCAACTTTTCATAACTCACAGACCCCAACAAAGATATTCAATCCAAAGAATACTGTCTGAGGTAACTTCTTGCCAAATATCATGGTGATTGGTTAATTAGAACTGAAACACTGAACATCACAATCTTGGTACCCAAATCTGGTTAGGTCTGCCCCTTAAACGTCTAATCTGAATGACTAAATATTGAAACAGACTACCTGTGCATATGTCATCACCACGCACCAACAGTTACTGACAAAACATTGTTATTTTGTTGTTTTTGTTTAATGCCAAGCTGGTTGGGTGGGTTTGAGGTTGAGTTGGATTGGGTTGGGTTGGGTTGGGTTGGGTTGGGTTGGGTTGTGGTTGTGGTTGGGATTGGGTTTGGATTTGGGTTTGGGTTTGGGTTTGGGTTGCGTTGCGTTGCGTTGCGTCGCGTCGCGTTGCGTTCCGGTTCCGTTCCGTTTGGTTTCGTTTGGTTTATCTTAAATCATACACACACACACACACACACACACACACACACACACACACACACACACACACACACACACACACACACACACACACTACAAACACATATCTATCTATCCACACACACACACACACACACCCCACACACATATCTAATTATCCACACACACACACACACACACACACACACACACACACACACACACACACACACACACACACACATACACACACATACTACAAACACATATCTATCTATCAGTCAACACACACACACACACACACACACACACACACACACACACACACACACACACACACACACACACACACACACACACACTCACACAAGATTTCCACAGCGGACCTGCAATTCCTCTACCCAGCACCCCGCCCCACCCCACCGCCACCCCACCCCCACCCCAGCCCCCGCCAATCCATCAAGACAATACAGACACTCCTAACAGACTGCTCACAAGCACGCAGTGATTAGGCCCCAGAGGCTCGAATTACGATGAGCATACAGTGATCAGCGAGCTGATTACCGTCCTTTGCCTGTCTCATCGATCACGACCCTCCACCAAGGTTTGTTGGCAAAAGGGATCAGAGCGCTCGAGGCACATCCCCTCCCCTCTCTCCCTCTCTCTCTCTCTCTCTCTCTCTCTCTCTCTCTCTCTCTCTCTCTCTCTCTCTCTCTCTCTCCTCGAATTTGGGGCATGAGACTTGAACCCCTCACACCTCCCCTATACCCTTTATCCTCCTGAATCCACGTCCCCAAGGGTCTCCCTCCAGTCAATCTTTCCGACCGGACGGGTCTTTTTCCCCCGTAGATCCCGCTCGGTTGGAGGAGCTCGTTGACACACCAGTCCACTTGGTACGAGTATGTTAAATTAAGGGCTGACTTTGCTCTGTTATCGGATGCGTGAAGAAGTAGTAGTGGTCTGTATGTTGTAGTGGTGTTTGTGGTGGTGTTTGTGGTGGTGGTGGTTGTGATGGTGGTTGTGATTGTGGTTGTGGTTGTGTTTAGGGTTGGGATGAAGGGCGAGAGTTCAGGCCAAAACACGAACCTGGTGATCCACAATCGTGATCATGTTTGTGGTGGTGATGGTTGTGGTAGTCGTTTTCGTAGTGGTGGTTGTGGTAGTGGTTTTCGTGGTGGTGGTGGTTGTGGTGGTGGTTGTGGTGGTGGTTTTCGTGGTGGCTGTGGTGGTGGTTGCGGTACTGGTTTTCGTGGTGGCTGTGGTAGTGGTTGTGGTAGTGGTTGTGGTGGTGGTTTCGTGGTGGCTGTGATGGTGGTTGTGGTGGTGGTTTTCGTGGTGGCTGTGGTAGTGGTTGTGATAGTGGTTGTGGTGGTGGTTTTCGTGGTGGTTGAGGTGGTGTTTAGGGTTGTGTTTGGGATTGGGATTGGGGTTGGGTTGGGTTGGGTTGGGTTGGGTTGGGTTGCGTTGGGTTGCATTGCTTTGCTTTGCATTGCATTGCTTTGCGTTGCTTTGTTTTGTGTCCTGTTGTGTTGTATTGCACTGTATTTTATCGTATTGTACTGTATTATATTATACTTTTTATCTTGCCACAACGGATTTGCCATGTGAGATTCGTCTCATCCGAAAAAAACTAACACCCAGACCAGAGTTGGCAAAGACAAAGCTGCAAGGGTAAGAATTAGCCAGTTTCAGTTTCAGTTTTTCAAGATGACGACTCCGCGCTTGGAACGAATTCCATATGCACTAACGTCACAAGTGCCATGTGTATGATGATCATGGCACAAGCCTTAAACCTGCACATAAACCCATGAGCTAGCCAGGTCCTGCGGCCCTACCTAGTCTATATTTTACACTGGTATTTTATCAGCCTACCATTGAGATAATCTTGGTTACGTGTAAATGACATGTGTATCTGTGCATCTTACCTTCAAAAAAAAAAGGAACATATACGCAAAGCTGGTACCAAGACTCTGGTCAACTATATTTCACTTCACTCCTCGATGACGTGAAAACCATCAAAACCCTTTCACTGTTAAGGGGATTGGGTTTTTTGTTTCGTTTGCCTCACCCTAACCCATTTCACCTTGACCTTGACCTTAACCTGTCCCGGAGTCTTGAAGACCGTTGAGACGCCACAGAAGACTTCGTAACCAGCTTCCTCCATTCCTTCCGGTTCTCAGACACTCTTAGGCAGATGCCCAGTGTGTGGCCAGTCCATTTGCGTATGTACAATTGATCACAAAGTCAATCGTCGTCTTACACAGCCACTTGTCGCTTGACCGACTCCAGATATTGATGAAGTCTCGGTCGACATATCTAACCAGGCAAAACAACCGGCAACAGTCAGTGGTAATGGCAAAACAAACATGACAGGCTAAGTCACTTCAGCGTGGCAAGGACTGGCAAGCCATATATCTACATAGGTTCTTTTTGCTTATTTGGCTTCCCACCTTTTGCTGCGACCATGAAATGCAGAGACAGAAAAACGGACAGACAGACAGAGACAGAGAGACGGGGAGAAAGAAAGAGAGAGAGAGAGAGAGAGAGGGAGGGAGGGAGGGAGGGAGGGAGGGAGAGGAGAAGGGTGGAATAGCGGGATAAAAAAATAAAAGAAAACTTTAAAAAAAGAAGTACCCTCCTTCCCTCCCCCCCCCCTCCCAAAAAAATCACGATTTTCAATCCATTTCAACAATCTCTCTTCTTTTATAAAAATTATCATTGAAAATCCAGATGTAATTCTCAAGGTTACTGTGATCTTTAAAAAAAAACTTCAGTTGAAATAAAATCTGATGCGCACTGAAGCCCATGGTACATCATAAAAACAGTGAAAACAGATATTTAGATACAAAACTTGCTTATAAAATCCTGTTTACACAACTTCCTGGGGAAAAAAAAACCTGGTTGAAAGCGCTATTGAGATAACGCTGGCCGTCGTCTGCAAATCATCCACAGGAACGTAATTGTTTTCCAAGCGCTCTGTGGAACCCTTTGTATTAGACGGACCTTCAGCAGAATGGGTCCAAGGCCATAGCTGAAAATGAGTCTCAAAAGACCTCATCCTTTTCAACTTCGAGGTGTCGATGTCACCGATGAAGCTGGATGTAAAATGGAGGCTCTATTTTCGCCTCAATGTTCAGGAAAGGTAACGAGATAATTATACGTTTCCCCCCGTAACATTGAGTGCATGTCAATACAATGACTTCACTGAATGTAATTATCAGGACAGAGTACTAATATCAAAGAGTGAGTTTATTAGAATCAATTTTCGGAACACAACAATAGTACCAATATCAAAGAGTGGGTTTATCAACATTAATTTTCGGAACAAAATACTAATGCAAAAAAATAAATTTATGAAAAATACCTTGATTTTCAGCTTTCCTTTCCCTTTCAGCAAACGAACAATTAAACAAACAAACAAACAAACGTACGCGGAAGACAGAGCAACGAACGAGAATAGATGGGCGTTGTAGTCGTACAGCAGGCCTAAGAACACGGAGGTCTTCTCAATCCATAACGATCTGGGGGAACCTCTAGATACAACAAGACTTGTGCAAAAAGTAGATCAAGACTCGACCTTAAAAAGTAGGTAAATGTCAGTCAAGCTTTGGGCAGACTTACTCTTCCAGACATACACATTCCTTTCTTCTCTTCCAAGGCTAGTCTACGGGTATTACTAAGATCGTTTTCTACCACCCCCTTGGATATCAATAAACAAATGAATAAATGAAATGAAAGACAGAAAAAAAAGAAAATCTGATTTGTATGTTAATCTAATAAGTTATTCCTGCCCTCCCCCTCCCCCTCCCCCTTTTAAGACAGAAAGAAATATAACAAATGACAAAGACATATATTAAAACCGAAAATCCCAGTTATCCCTCTTTGTTAACAGAGCAGGGAAGACAGCTAACCAAAAAGAAAAAAGAAACTGCCAGTTACTTCCCCTTCTTCTGGCAGTGAAGGGGAAAAGAGTTTGGTAGAGAAAGTGCACGGAGGACCAAAAAAAACACAATTACCGAAATGGAAAATAAAAACCGTTGCTAATTTCGTTTGATAAAATCACGACAACGCAATGAAAGGCTTTCAAGAACTGAACAGAATCTATTTTCACAAGATCCACTTCCGTTCTTTTTGTTCTACATGTTGCTATATCAGTTTTTTCTGTCTTTTTGCTTTAATGCATCGCGATGTTCATTTTACGACTCTTGCCTGATCCTAGCCTGCTTATCACTCCATTCGTCTGATTCGATTTCAGGTCTATTTTCGGCGAAGCCACGCCGAACAAGATAAACATAATGGAATAATGAAGAGTGGATGTAACCATAAAAATAACCAAGTCGTTCTAACAATCTACCTTTTCATGAAAAAAAATTCCAGATTTTCTACTCGTCTTTTATAGCATTTCTCCAGAGACATCCCGTTGTTGTCGTACGTTCTTTTGTGTGCGCTGAATGTATCGTCTGGTTCGAAAGACTAGACTTAGATTATTACTTAAAGGTGTATAGGACAGTAGAGAGAACAGTTCTAGCCCCAATCTAGGATTGATCATGGAACTTCTCGTTTTCTGGGCGGATATTCTAATTACTTGGCCACTATTCCACTTTCATATACATCGTTCTCTCTCTCTCTCTTTCTCTCTCTTTCTCTTTCTCTCTCTCTCTCTCTCTCTCTCTCTTCCCTCTCTCTCTCTCTTCCCTCTCTCTCTCTCTCTGTCTCTCTCCTTCAATCCCTCTTTTTCTTTAAAAAAAAACAAAAACGTTTTCCAAAAACAACAGCAATGACAAAAAAATAAAATTGTTTCATATCGACCGGAGGTGTCCATGTTATTATGTGTGTTTGTGTGTGTATGTGTGCACGTGCGCGCGCGCGCGCGCGCGTGCGTTGTGTGTGTGGTGTGTGTGTGTGTGTGTGTGTGTGTGTGTATGTGTGTAAGTGTTTGTCTCGTCTTTCTGTCTGTGACAGCGAATCTTTGCCAAAATTTGATCAAACCCGTGGGCTGTTCAGGTGCCGCCAAACCATAGGTTTGGAAGATAAAGCTCCAAGGTCAAGGTCACACAGACCACAATAAAACAAACGAGAGAACAATCATCACGTTATGAGGACGGTGTCCGAACAGCATTATCTCCACAAGTTCTGACAATATTTAAAAGCTGTTTGCACTGTTGTAACTTGTCTACCATAGTGCTCGACAAAAAGAGTGTTACAATGACTTGACCATCTTGTTGGTGGTGGTGGTGGTGGTGGTGGTGGTGATGGTGTGTGTGTGTGTATGTGTGTGTGTACGCACGCGCGTGTGTGTATGTTTGTGTGTATGTGTGTCTGTGTAAATCTGTGTGTGTGCGTGCGTGCGTGTGTGTGAGTGATGTGGTGTGTGTGTGGATGTGTGTGTATGTGTGTGTGTATATGTATATGTGTGTACGTGTGCGCGCGCGTGTGTGTGTATATATGTGTGCGTGTATGTGTGTCTACGCGCGCGCGCATGTGTGTGTATGTATGTGTGTGTGAGACTGTGTGTATGTGTGTAGACTCTATGTGCTTTTCTGCTTATTTTCATTCTTCTTAATTTCTTCTTTTTTTTTTTTTTTTTTTTTTTTTCTTTTCGTTCTTCACCGAAAAGAGTCAAATAGTTTTCAACGTTTTTTGCTTGATCTTTATGAAACCAGCTGTGCGGTAAGCGAGAACAACGGACACTGAGATGAAAGGAATCCAAAGCTTTCGACAAAAGCAGAATTACCGAGGTAATATACAATGTATCCTAATAACTGTAGTATTCAAACTACATGTCACGGCAGTCAACCATTATCTTCAGACCAGACGTGGCTGGTTTTCAGGGACACTTTCCTGCTGAAGGATGAGGGGGGAGGAGGGATTTGTGGGGGGGGGGGGTAGGTTTCACACTGTTGAGGCGTTGGTATGCTGTCCTCTTAGTAAACTTGTGTTGCGTCATATCGTCGTGTGAGTTACTGGGGAATTTGACTGTTGTACTGAAGAATGTGTGTGTGTGTGTGTGTGTGAGAGAGAGAGAGAGGAGTGTGTGTGTGTGTGTGTGTGTGTGTGTGGTGTGTGAGAGAGAGGAGAGTGTGTGTGTGTGTGTGTGTGTGCGTGTAAGTGTGTGTGTCTGTGTGTTGTGTGTGTCTGTGTGTGTGTGCTAATGTGCGTGCGTGTGTGTATGTGCGCTTGTGTGTGTTTGTGGTTTGTGTGTGTGGGGAGAGAGAGAGAGAGAGTGAGTGAGTGAGTGAGTGAGTGTGTGTGTGTGTGCGTGGTGTGTGTGTGTGGTGTGTGTGTATGTGTGGTGTGTGTGTGTTATGTGAGTGACAGAGTAAGTGTGTGTGTATGTGTGTGTGCGTGTGTGTGTGTGTGTGTGTGTGTGTGTGTGTGTGTGTGTGGTATGTGTGTGTGGTGAATGAGTGAGTGTGTGTGTGTGTGTGTGTGTGTGTGTGTGTTGTGTGTGTGTGTGTGATGTGTGTGTGTGTGTGTGTGTGTGTGTGTGTGTGTGTGTGTGTTTTGCGAGCCGAGGGGTTGCACTCTGAATTTTCCAAACTTGGATTAATAAAGAAGTATTGTATTGTACTGTACTGTATTGTATTGTATTGTATTGTACTGTACTGTACTGTATTGTATTGTATTGTACTGTACTGTACTGTACTGTATTGTATTGTATTGTATTGTACTGTACTGTACTGTATTGTATTGTGTCGTATCGTATTGTCATATACTGCGTTTTATTGCATTGTACTATATCGTATTACACTGCATGGTATGGCATGACATGGCATGGCAATGGTACGGTACAGCAAGGTTTGGTATGGTATGGAATGGTACATCATGCCATGGCATGGCATGGTCATCATCATCAGGTGCCCTGCCGCATCGCGTTGGCGATCATGGACTTCCATTTGTCTCTATCTCTCGTTGCCCCTAGCATCTCCCCCACCCTCCTCGTACCATGGCATGGTACTCTACTGTATTGTGTCTATGTTTACCAGGCGCACGTTTTACGCCGACGACTCTGAGAACTAAATACAAGAACCTCGCCGCCCTAGGTATCGTGTGTGGCGAACAGGAGGCACTAGGTAAGCTTAATGGCTGAGTCCGCCGTATTGTCATAAGAAGAACGACGAGGTTACACAACTCTCTCTCTCTCTCTCTCTCTCTCTCTCTCTCTCTCTCTCTCTCTCTCTCTCTCTCTTTCTTTCTCTCTCTCTCTGTCTCTCTCTCTGTCTCTCTCTCTCTCTCTCTCTCTCTCTCTCTCTCTCTTTCTCTGTGTCCATTGTCACTTCAAAGGTCCCCGTCTCACCGTGAAACTTTGCGTGTGTTCACAGTCCTCGGACAGGGTTACAAGTAGCGTCTGGAATTCCAACCTTGTTATTCAAGGGCAACGTGTTTGTCAATGTCTGTCATACAATGACATCGTTGGAATTTCATATTCATTTTCATTTGTTGTTGTTGTTGTTGTTGTTACAATGGATTTCCCATGTGAAACTCGACCTGCTGTCCCCTTTGAGGGCGGGTCGCCGCAGGGCAGCCAAGAATTTTAGAAAGGCAAGTTTGTCCTTCAAAGGAAAGACTTGGGAAATTTAGCCTATCTCTACAATATTTATGCCAGGGCAGCCGGGCTAAAACCCTGCTCTTTCTGATTTTCAACTGCCATGGGATTTTCAGCGTGCGCAGGCCAAAAGTCACACGGGTCCGTCTCAGTTTTTTTCGTCCCTCCCACCCCACCCCACCCCTTAAGTATTAGACGTTCAGTTCAATTTTTTCAATCAAACTGAGGGGGGAAAAAAGTCCAAGCCTGAACGGGAAACGAACCCTGGAATTTCGAGTTTAGTTACTGGCAGGCGAACGTCTGCCACTCTTCTCCTTGGAATTTCTTTGGAGTTTTTTTCAAGAAGGATTCATCGCACTCGGACAATTCCATATGCGTTTCACCAGAATCTACCATCACTTACCTGGCAGACTCCCTGAGCTCGCTCAAAACCTTATGCCCTGACAAGGTCTTGAAATGGGCTGTGGAGGATGGGGTGGTGGTGGTGGAGGGCTGGACAGAATGGACCAGTGAAAAACTTAAGCTGAAGTCACCAGAACGACGGAAACATTAATATGGATGGGCAGAGAGCAGGCCAGGTTTTAACACTGGGGATGGGACTGAACTTGAGATATCAAATTGCAAGTCCACAGCTCTATTGAAGAAACTAATATTGGTGATGTCTTGGCTACGACTGTGTTATTAGCAGTTTATTCTCGAGCTATCAAAACAATTTATATCACATATACATATATATATATATATATATAGATAGATAGATAGATAGATAGATAGATAGATAGATAGATAGAGAGATAGAGAGATAGAGAGATTAAAGATAAAGGAAAGGGGCTTGCCTGGACATTATTGAAACATACCCACACACATACACACCCACACACATACACACACACACACGTACACACGCACTCTCACACTCACCCACACACACATACACGATCTCCTCTCCCCCTAACCCTGCTTGACAAATATTAACATGACCTTGAATAAAACAATCTCTTCCAAAATAATATAATGGAACGCAGACATTCACACTCACACTCACACACAAACACACACGCGCGCTCGCACGCATACACGCATGTACGCGCGCGCGCACACACACACATACACACACACATACACGCACGCACGCACACACGCAAAATCTAAACTCACATACACATACACACCGCCATGCTCACCCCCCTCCCCGCCCCCATGGACACACACAGAAACATACCCACACACAGATATACACACACACTGACACAGACGCACAGACACACACACACATACACACATATACACAAACAAACACACACACATGCACACGCACATACATACACACACATACACTCACAGCAAAAAGACATTGAATGAAAGCACACACACACACACACACACACACACACCTCACACACTCACACACACACACACAACGCACACACACACACACACACACACACACACACACACACACACACACACACACCATTCATACATACACATGACACAACTCCCCTCCCATTCCCTCCTCTTAACAACCACAAGCTGACTTCATGTGGAATAAAATCGATCTCCTCTGTAACTGATGGCAAAGGTACATCAAAGAGAACACCAGGCGCTTCTATCACCAAAACAACCGGATATCATGCGATGAAAAGACATATCTTGAAATTTAATGTCTTTCATCTTGAACAGGGGGAGCCAATCCATGCATATTATGTGTACGAAACCAAAATACTGAGCAAAATTGAAACTTCGTAACAGCACTGAGAGAGAGGGAAAGGAGAAACCTTGAAAGAAAAACTTAAATTGCTCAAAGATAGTATTATAACATAAGCTTATACTGGATCTGTCTTATTTACAGCTTTCCTTTGCTGCTCCACATATGCAGAATTTTGTATATATATTAATACATCTATACATACAGATATTTAATTTTTAAATATAATATTTTAATCTACTAAACATAAAGAAGTTTGCAGATATTTAATACTTTCTAAACAGAAAGAAGTCTGCAGATATTAACTCCTTGACTCCTGCACCCTATCCAGCAAATACAAAAAAAATAACCCTTTGATTCCCTCACACTTTTCCATCAGTTTCCTGCAGGAAGCTGGTGGAAAGGATGAGGGAATCAAAGGTCAAGTTTTTGCTTTGCTAGCATGGTTGGCAATACAGGATGCTGGTGAACAGGGTGCGAGAGTCAAAGGGTTAATACTTTCTGTACAAACAGAACTCTGTGTAGATATCTAGTACGTTCTACACATACAGAAGTCTGTAGATATCTAATACACTCTAAACATATATATGACATGAACAACATATAATAAGTTCGCCAATACAGATCAAAGGCAGAAGAGACCAGTCTCTTGACTCTGGTACACATAGTCTGGAATCAGCCACCGACAGGGAGTCAATATGTACACTAAGTTATATGTCTCAGTGACTCGGAGGGGAATCACATGGTTATAATATATAATTGTATATGCTATGCTCTCTATAATTTTCCATTGCTTTTATTCTTGCTTTTATTGCTTTTATTCTTTCTCCCCATTTATAGCCATGCGTGTGTGTGAGTGTGTGTGTGTGTGTGTGTGTGCGTGTATGTGCGTGCGTGCGTGCGTGCGTGCTTGCGTGTGTGTCTGCTTAGCGCTTAGATTTGATTTTATCAAGATTTTGCGCTATATAAATATTGATATATTATTATTATTTTATTATTATTATGTATGTCTGTTAAGCAGTGCTGTTAAACAAGAAACATACCTGGCCCAATTACACTGTGATATACTTACCAACTTTCATGTAAAACAGAAAGGTTATTGTTATTTGTTGTTGTTGTTGAAAGCCCAGCCGACTGCGTACAGCCATATCAGGACTATAACCAGCTCAATCGTATATTTCTTTACTTTCTTTTGAACTTGGTGGGCCTTGGAGAGACGGGAGCGGTGCCACTCTGATGATTTCCTCTTTAATTCTGGATTACAGCTTCTAACCAGGCTTCATCAATGGCCGCTATCAAGTTTAAGAAGCTGTCATACTCATTTTCCTGCTTCTTTAACCCTTTGATTCCCGCACCCTGTCCACCAGCAGCCTGCATTGCCAACCATGCCAGCAAAGCAAAAACTTAAGCCTTTGATTCCCTCACCCTATCCACCAGCTTCCTGCAGGAAACTGGTGGATAGGTTGAGGGAACCAAAGGGTTAAGTTTATGCAGTTGGTGGATAGGGTGCGGGGAGTTTAAAGGGTTAACGGTCTCCGCACCAGTGACGCAGCGCTCGTTTTTTATCTTCAGTAAAGCGGTGCCAGAACCACCTTGCTGTAACATGCCTCATTCCAAACTGACTTGTTCAAATCGCATGAACCGTTCCACGACTATCTACTACGAATGTCACGAGCGATCTCTTCACACGGTTATTTGCCCGTCTTCGGTTATTGTTAGTTATTGTTGTTTAAAGCCCAGCCGACTGCGTGCAGCTACCCAGGGCTATAACCAGTTCAAAACATGCACGATACTTCAACGGGAAAAAAAAAAAACCAAAAAATAAAATTAAGTACATATATCAATGCATTCGCGCACGTAATCTAAGGAGATGGCCCTGGCGTTGACCATTTCGTCCAATTTATCGCACAGCGGATTTAAAAAAAACATACCTGAATACAAATTTAATTTAAATATAACTAAGGACACTAAGACATAAAAAACGGGCCTAAATTACCTAAAAGTTCTTCCCCATATCTCATTCCCTAGAGCCAAAAATGCACTTCATACATCTACCCAATTATCAATCCTAAGAGAAAGTACGTGAGACTTTATCGAACACCTACAGGTGAATGGACCAGCAAGGCAGAAAATGATAGGAAGAAATGACAGAAAGCAAAGGGGGAAGAAAGAAACAAAGAGAGTGATAAAAAAGAAAAGTTCTTGCACAGAATGACCAGAAAGTGGGGATACTATTCATACCGACAGAGCCCCCAGCATCACCAAAGGGAGAGGTGGGGAGTTGTTTTAGGTCTAAATTTCTCTGAACATTTTTCTCGTCAGCGGCTTCAAATGCGCTCCCCAGACTATGCCTGCCTTTCAAGTGATTTTGTCCATCTTTAAACAATGACACTCATCTATAAACTGCAGTCTGCTAAAGAGCTGGTTCCCACATTCACTTTGTTTTTAACCTTTTGATTCCCGGACCCTGTCCACCAGTATCCTGCCTTGTCAACCATGCTAGCAAAGCAAAAACGTAACCCTCTGACTCCCTCACCCTATCCACTCCCTCACATATCCACCAGCTTGCTGCAAGGGTGAGGGAGTCAACGGGTTGTTTTTTGCAGTTGCTAGATAGGGTGCGGGAGTCAAAGGGTTAAAGGTGATTGTCGCAGTGCTGTTAAACAAGAAACATAACTGGCCCAATTATACTGTGATCTACTTACAAACTTTCATGTAAATATTACGACTTCGATATGAGCTCTTTCCAAGACATCAAAAGAGGAGTCAGACATGGT
>CM060306.1:105357116-105362116 GCA_030674185.1 Monoplex corrugatus | reverse complement strand
AGATGGTAAAGAAGAGAAGAGATGGTAAAGAAGAAGGAGATGGTAAAGAAGAAGAGATGGTAAAGAAGAAGGAGGATGGTAAAGAAGAAGAGATGGTAAAGAAGAAGAGATGGTAAAGAAGAAGAGGAAAGAAAAGAGATGGTAAGAAGAAGGAGATGGTAAAGAAGAAGGAGATGGTAAAGAAGAAGGAATGGTAAAGAAGAAGGAATGGTAAAGAAGAAGGAGATGGTAAAGAAGAAGGAGATGGTAAAGAAGAAGGAATGGTAAAGAAGAAGGAGGATGGTAAAGAAGAAGGAGATGGTAAAGAAGAAGGACATGGTAAAGAAGAAGGAATGGTAAAGAAGAAGGAGATGGTAAAGAAGAAGGAGATGGTAAAGAAGAAGGAGATGGTAAAGAAGAAGGAATGGTAAAGAAGAGGACTGGTAAAGAGAGAGGAATGGTAAAGAAGAAGGAGATGGTAAAGAAGAAGGAGATGGTAAAAGAAGAAGGAGATGGTAAAGAGAAGAGATGGTAAAGAAGAAGGAGACTGGTAAAAGAAGGAGGAATGGTAAAGAAGAAGGAGACATGGTAAAGAAGAAGGACATGGTAAAGAAGAAGGAATGGTAAGAGAAGAAGGGTAAGAAGAGAGATGGTAAAGAAGAAGGAGATGGTAAAGAAGAGGAGGAATGGTAAAGAAGAGAATGGTAAAGAAGAGGACAGTAAAGAGAGGAGTGGGAGAGAAAGAAAAAAGAGAGAAGAGAGAAAAAGGAGAGAGAGAAAAGAAGAGAGAGGAAGAGAGAGAAAAGAGAAAGAAGAGGAAGAGAGAAAGAAGAGGAAGAAGAGAGAAGGAAGAGAGAAAAGAAGAAGGAGAAAAAAAGAGAGAGAGAGAGAGAGAAGAAGAGGGAAGAAGAGATGGAAAAGAAAAGAGAAGAAAGAGAAGGAGAGAAGAGAGAAGAAAGAAGGGATGGGAAAGAGAGAGAAAGAGGGAAGAAGAGAGAAAAGAAGAGAAAAGAAGGAAAGAGAGAGAAGAAGGATGAAAAAGGAAGAAAGGAGTGAAGAAGAAAAAGAAAGAGGTAAAGAGAAGAGAGAAGAAAAGTAAGAAGGATGAGAGAAGAGAAAAGGGAAAGAAGAAAAAGATGAAAGAGAGAGAGAAAGAGGAAAAAGAGGAAAAGAGAGAAGAGAAGAGAGAGAAAGAAGATAAAAGAGAGAAGAAGAGGAAAGAAGAAGAAGATGGTAAAAGAAGAAGATGGTAAAGAAGAAGGAGATGGTAAAGAAGAAGGAGATGGTAAAGAAGAAGGAGATGGTAAAGAAGAAGAGATGGTAAGAAGAAGAAGGAGATGGTAAAGAGAAGGAGATGGTAAAGAAGAAGAGGAGATGTAAGAAGAAGGAGATGGTAAAGAAGAAGAAGGAGATGTAAAGAAGAAGGAGATGTAAAGAAGAAGGAGATGGTAAAGAAGAAGGAGATGGTAAAGAAGAAGGAGAGATAAAGAAGAAGGAGGAGATGTAAAGAAGAAGGAGGAGATGGTAAAGAAGAAGGAGGAGATGGTAAAGAAGAAGGAGGAGATGTAAAGAAGAAGGAGAGATGATAAGAAGAGGAGATGGTAAAGAAGAAGGAGGAGATGGTAAAGAAGAAGGAGACTGGTAAAGAAGAAGGAATGTAAAGAAGGAGATGTAAAGAAGAGAGGAGATGTAAAGAAGAAGGAGATGGTAAAGAAGAAGGAGGAGATGAAAGAAGAAGGAATGGTAAGAAGAAGGAATGAAAGAAGAGGAGATGGTAAAGAAGAAGGAGATGGTAAAGAAGAAGGAGATGGTAAAGAAGAAGGAGATGGTAAGAAGAAGGAGGAGATGTAAAGAAGAAGGAGGAGATGTAAAGAAGAAGGAGGACATGGTAAAGAAAAAGGACATGGTAAAGAAGAAGGAATGGTAAGAAGAAGGAGATGGTAAAGAAGAAGGAGATGGTAAGAAGAAGGAGATGGTAAGAAGAAGGAGATGGTAAAGAAGAAGAGATGGTAAAGAAGAAGGAGATGGTAAAGAGAAGGAGATGGTAAAGAAGGAGGAGATGTAAAAGAAGGAGGAGATGGTAAAGAAGAAGGAGACATGGTAAAGAAGAAGGACATGGTAAAGAAGAAGGACATGGTAAAGAAGAAGGAGATGGTAAAGAAGAAGGAATGGTAAAGAAGAAGGACATGGTAAAGAAGAAGGACATGGTAAAGAAGAAGGAGATGGTAAGAAGAAGGAGATGGTAAAGAAGAAGGAGATGGTAAAGAAGAAGGAGATGGTAAAGAAGAAGGAGATGGTAAAGAAGAAGGAGATGGTAAAGAAGAAGGAGATGGTAAAGAAGAAGGAGGAGATGGTAAGAAGGAGGAGATGGTAAAGAAGAAGGAGGAGATGGTAAAGAAGAAGAAGAAGATGGTAAAGAAGAAGGAGGAGATGGTAAAGAAGAAGGAGATGGTAAAGAAGAAGGAGGAGATGGTAAAGAAAGGAGGAGATGGTAAAGAAGGAGGAGATGGTAAAGAAGAAGAAGAAGATGGTAAAGAAGAAGGAGGAGATGGTAAAGAAGGAGGAGATGGTAAAGAAGAAGGAGGAGATGGTAAAGAAGAAGAAGGAGATGGTAAGAAGAAGGAGGAGATGGTAAAGAAGGAGGAGATGGTAAAGAAGAAGGAGGAGATGGTAAAGAAGAAGGAGGAGATGGTAAAGAAGAAGAAGAAGATGGTAAAGAAGAAGAAGAAGATGGTAAAGAAGAAGAGAAGATGGTAAAGAAGAAGAAGAAGATGGTAAAGAAGAAGAAGATGGTAAAGAAGAAGAAGAAGATGGTAAAGAAGAAGAAGATGGTAAAGAAGAAGAAGAAGATGGTAAAGAAGAAGAAGATGGTAAGAAGAAGAAGATGGTAAAGAGAAGAAGAAGATGGTAAAGAGAAGAAGAAGATGGTAAAGAAGAAGAGAAGATGGTAAAGAAGAAGAAGAAGATGGTAAAGAAGAAGAAGATGGTAAAGAAGAAGAAGAAGATGGTAAAGAAGAAGAAGATGGTAAAGAAGAAGAAGATGGTAAAGAAGAAGAGAAGATGGTAAGAAGAAGAAGATGGTAAAGAAGAAGAAAAGATGGTAAGAAGAAGAGAAGATGGTAAAAGAAAGAAGAAGGAGATGGTAAAGAAGAAGAAGGAGATGTAAAGAAGAAGAAGGAGATGTAAAGAAGAAGAAGGAGATGTAAAGAAGAAGAAGGAGATGTAAAGAAGAAGGAAGAGATGGTAAAGAAGAAGAAGGAGATGGTAAAGAAGAAGAAGGAGATGGTAAAGAAGAAGAAGGAGATGGTAAAGAAGAAGAAGGAGATGGTAAAGAAGAAGAAGGAGATGGTAAAGAAGAAGAAGGAGATGGTAAAGAAGAAGAAGGAGATGGTAAAGAAGAAGGAGGAGATGGTAAAGAAGAAGAAGGAGATGGTAAAGAAGAAGAAAGAGATGTAAAGAAGAAGAAAGAGATGGTAAAGAAGAAGGAGGGAACGGTAAAGAAGAAGAAAGAGACAGAAAATAAGAAGACAGAAAAACTAGATAGAGAATGATAGAGGAGAGGGAGCGAGGAAACATAGATGGCTGAAAGAAAAAGGCAGTCTATTAATAACTGCAACTGACAGCGGCACTGCCACCTATTGTCGTCTGCGCTTTGCCAGCCAAGCATATTATGGTCAGTACTCTTCGATACCAGTTCGTCTCCCAAGCCTTACAAAAACCCTACGATCATCATGTTCAATAACATGCCGCGACTTATGCCTACAAAACCATACAATTCGCATTTTCAATGACATCTCGCCTCCTATTTACTGCAAAACCATATTATCAGCGTCGATTTTGTTCAAACACACACACACATACACACACACACACACACACACACACTCTCTCTCTCTCTCTCTCTCTCTCTCTCTCTCTCTCTCTCTCTCTCTCTCTCTACCGTCTAATATTACTTATAGTGAAAAGACATTAAATCAAAGAACGAACGAACACACACACACACACACACACACACACACACACACACACACACACACACACACACACACTCTCTCTCTCTCTCTCTCTCTCTCTCTCTCTCTCAAACACACAGGAATTGGCACGCATACACATCCTCTCCATCGATAAGAACTAATTCCCTGTTGTCTAATTAAGAAAATGAATATTTTTTTCTAGAGGATGAAAAAAAATCATTTCAACTTTAAAAATGTTGTGCCACAAAATTAGAAAATTATCCGTATTCTTTTTTTTTCTGTGTCAGCCATTATCGTATTAAGATTTCATGAAGATTGAGAGTAATTGTGTGAGACTGTAGAAAGTAGCGAAGAGTTATGGTAGTAATTGTGTGAGACTGTAGAAAGTAGGAATGCGTTATGGTAGTAATTGTGTGAGACTGTAGAAAGTAGGAAAGTGTTATGGTAGTAATTGTGTAAGACTGTAGAAAGTAGGAATGCGTTATGGTAGTAATTGTGTGAGACTGTAGAAAGTAGGAAAATGTTATGGTAGTAATTGTGTGAGACTGTAGAAAGTAGGAATGCGTTATGGTAGTAATTGTGTGAGACTGTAGAAAGTAGGAAAATGTTATGGTAGTAATTGTGTGAGACTGTAGAAAGTAGGAATGCGTTATGGTAGTAATTGTGTGAGACTGTAGAAAGTAGGAAAGTGTTATGGTAGTAATTGTGTGAGACTGTAGAAAGTAGGAAAGTGTTATGGTGGTAATTGTGTGAGACTGTAGAAAGTAGGAATGTGTTATGGTAGTAATTGTGTGAGACTGTAGAAAGTAGCGAAGTGTTATGGTAGTAATAGTGTGAGACTGTAGAAAGTAGCGAAATGTTATGGTAGTAATTGTGTGAGACTGTAGAAAGTAGCGAAGTGTTATGGTAGTAATTGTGTGAGACTGTAGAAAGTAGCGAAGTGTTATGGTAGTAATAGTGTGAGACTGTAGAAAGTAGCGAAGTGTTATGGTAGTAATTGTGTGAGACTGTAGAAAGTAGGAATGTGTATGGTAGTAATTGTGTGAT
>CM060306.1:105317116-105332116 GCA_030674185.1 Monoplex corrugatus | reverse complement strand
GTGTGTGTGTGTGTGTGTGTGTGTGTGTGTGTGTTACACATTGAACTGGAGACACCTCGAGTCCCACGGCACTACGAAACGGACCAGCCAGCCCGCTGTAGTATAAATCAAAAAGTTAACGGTGACTCGCTACCCACGATGCCAACAAGTAAAATGATGACACACGCTGCATTTCATCCCTCTCGCCCTCACACCACTCCCTCACTCTATTCACCAGCATCTAACAGCTTCCTATTATCTAATGTAATTGTTGTTTAAAGCCAGCCACATGCGCAGAGCCATATCAGGGCTATAACCGCTTCAAAACGTACAAAATTTCAACAGGAAAAAAAAAAAAGAAAAGAAAATTAAGTACACATATCAATGCATTCACGCACCTAACTTAAGGACGTGCCCCTGGCGTTGACCACTTCGTCCAATTTATCGCACAGGGATTTAAAAAAAACACACATGAATACAAATCTAAGTATACCTAAGGACATCAAAACATACATAAAAACAGGCATAAATTACCTAAAATTGCTTCCGCATATCTCACCTCCCTAGTGCAAGAAATGCACTTAATACATGTACCCAATTATCAATCCTAAGAAAAAGTATGCAAGATTTTATCGAACACATACAGGTGAGCGGACCAATGATAAAAAAAATGATAGGAAGAAATGACAGAAAGCAAAGGAATAAGGCAGAAACAAAGAGAGTGACAGAAAAGAGGAAATTTCTAGCACAGAATTTCCAGGTGGGGATATTATATATACTGAAAGAGCCCCCGGCATCCCCAAGGGGGGGGGGGGGGTAGGGGTAGCAGCTTCCTAAGCCGTCAGGTAGGACGAGGAAGTAGCTGGTGGAAGCCGCTGAAGAGGGTGGGGGCGTGAAAGGAGTCCCCCCCCCACTCCCCGCTCTCCCTGCACAAGCACTTGTTTCAGGACACATAGAACATGGCTGCTCTACCGCTTACTGGACGTAGTAACAACAATAGTTACGCATGGTCGTGTACGGACGCAGCTGTACAAATAAACGTGCGAAAAGGGTTTCGTTCTGAAGTAGGCAGAAAAACAAAAAACAAAACAAAAAAAGGAGGGGGAACTGAGAAAGACAGAACTTACATATATAGAAAAAGAACAGAACAAAAAGAAGAAAAAAGTTTTTTTAAAAAAAAACAAGAAATAAAGAACAATTAAATGAAACAATCAATGAGCACAGAAAGAAAGGCAAAAAAAAAAAGAAACAAAAAACAAGGAAAGAAAACAGAAAGAAAAGAAAGAAAAGAAAAATGAAAAAGTGAGGGTGGTGGGTGAGAGAGAGGGAAGACAAGGAAATAAAGACAGGAACAAAATCTGTGTCCATTCTGGGTCAACCATGCATTTCGCTATCGTGTTATATGCATGGCCATGTTTATAGCGAGTTGTAGAACCTGAATTAACGCGTATTGTTGACTTCGGCTTGGAGCAGGAGAATGCATCAGGCGGCGGGGGAGGGGGGGGGCGGGGGGAGAAGGAGGGAGGGAGAGGGGGAGGCTATCAGCGAGGTGAGCCACCCTACTGCTTTTTTTCTCTTTATGTCAAGTGTCCGAGTCAGTTTCAGTTTACCGTCACCGGAATGCTGAGAGTTCAAAGTATGAATTTGTAGTATCTCTACCTTCCGTCAGTTCTGTTAAGAATTTTGTCTCTCTTCTCTAGCATAAAACAGACTATGGCTGCCTATTTAAATGTAATGCTTCAATCATTCTGGTGGTGTCACTTTACTGCTGCACAGATCCTGTTCCCTCTCCTCCGAGTCCAGTCCCCCCTCCCCCATCTTCTATTTCAAGACCTTGCCAGCGCATAAGATTCTGCGCAGGCTCAAGGAGTGTGTTACTTAACAGTTGGCAGCCTGGGTGGAGCGTGTAGGAATTTGTCTAAGTGCGATGAATCGCTCTTGATAATACTTCAAACTTCTCCAAACTTCCGTCTTTTTCTTTAAATTCTGTCACCTCTTCCACTGCCTCACCAGTAAGCTTATGTTTAGAAAATATTTATATGTGCTTAAGATTCCTTGTGATTCCGTGTGAGCGCTGAATTGAATTGAATTGCGTACATAATATATCTGATATATCGTGTCTGCTCCGTCAGGTTAACGTGCACTGAACAAAAACTCTAATAAATCATGTACGAGAAGTTCAAACATTTTGACAGTTTTAAGTATTCCACTATGATAAAATCATACTGTCCACTTTGCAATGGATGCACACAATATATGCATTTAAAGCATTAATTAAATTGCACATGTGCTGTGTGTTTTTGTGTTTGTGTCTGTCTGTCTGTCTCTCGGTCTGTCTGTCAAGTCGGTCGGTCGGTCGGTAGGTCTGTTACTAAATTGTGTTAGTAAGATTTTCTCAGCTCTGTCTGTAAAAATCTTTACAAATATTTTGGGTCAAAGGTTGTTCAGACGTCACGAATGCTTAAGTTTGGCAGTCATGGCGCCCAGAGCAAAGTCACATAAATGAAAAAAAAAAAAAAAAAAAAGAAGGTGCCTAAAATCAGCATTTTGGTGGCACGTGTCTGAACAGCACTTTGTCAGAATGTTACGACAAGTTCACATTCTGTTGACACCGTTTTGACTGTCTACCATTGTCCTCGCTTCACGTGAATTTTTATTTCATCTTATGCTTCTTCAAGGTCACAATGACGTTGGCAAGAACAAAAAGAATCTTAAGTTGTTGTTTTTTCATGAAAAAGGAAGTTTTCCAGAATGGTTTGAATATCTTGGATGTTATTCTTTTCATTTCGCTTTGTAAGAACGACTTGCAAATTATAATACGCTATCACCAAATTCTAAACTGAATATGTTTGTAAACGTTTATCGTGTCTTTTTCAATAAATAAAGAATCAAACGTCTAAAGCTTGTTGGTCTAATGCAGGACAAGATGCATACTGTCCCGATCTTGTGAGGCCAAGTAGGATAATTCTACAACCCTGGTCAATTTTCTTTGATATATTGTTCTTGGCAGGCATTTGTCGATCATATCACAAAACGGCATATGCTGAAAACAAGAATGCACCATAGAGCGTTGACTGTTACTGTTATTGGTGTTTAAAGCCCAGCCGACTGCGTAGACCCACATCAGGTCTATAATCGCTTTAAAACATACAAAACTTCAACAGGAAAAAAAAAAGAAAAGAAAATTAAGTAGACCTACACATAATTATCAATGCATTCGTACACATAATCTCAGGACATGCCCCTGGTGTTGACTTAGTCCAATTTATCGTATAGAGGATTTAAAAGACACACCTAAATACAAATTCAAGCATACCTAAGGACACCAAAACATGTATAAAAACGGGCCTTAAGTACCTAAACTTGCTGCCACATACCTCACCTCCCTAGAGCCACAAATGCACTTAATACATGTACCCAATTATCAATCCTAAAAAAAAGTATGTAAGACATTATTGAACACATACAGGTGAATGGACCATTAAGGCAGAAAATGATATGAAAAAAATGAAAGAAAGCAAAGGAGGAAGAAAGAAACAAAGAGAGTGACAGAAAAGCGGAAATTTCTAGCACAGAATTTCCAGAAGGTGGCGAAACTATTTATACTGAAAGAGCCCCCGGCATCCCCACGGGGGAAAGAGCGTTGATGATTACATAATGAGTTCCACTACTTCACCAGCAAGAAGAAGACCAAGGAAGACCTGGATCGACAGTTCAAACTAGATGTTGACATCAAATGATGTTTCTCTACTTCATGCCTTTTTGGCTGTTTGGCTTTCTCCCCACACACCCAAGATGGTACAAATAAAAAGATCTAAGTCAAAAGAAAAAGAAGGAGCTTCACCATAAAGATTTCATCATCATCATCAGCAGCAGCAGCAGCAGTCAAAGCCAGTAGTAGCAACAGTAGTAGTGCTGATGGACAATCCAGGCGCACTGGTCCTTCAC
This sequence comes from Monoplex corrugatus, assembly GCA_030674185.1. Classification (NCBI taxonomy): domain Eukaryota; kingdom Metazoa; phylum Mollusca; class Gastropoda; order Littorinimorpha; family Ranellidae; genus Monoplex; species Monoplex corrugatus. The sequence goes on along the minus strand of CM060306.1, from coordinate 105,328,189 downwards.
CGCCTGGTATGGTTCAGGTCTATATATGGGATACAAGATTAAATTCTGCAGGCGCATGTTCTTCGGCAGGCGCTGCATGGGAAGGATTCCTGCAGCCATGGGTTCTGATTCCGTGGGGTCACTGTTATGTTGAAGAGCCAATATTCTGTGGTGCTAGTGGTAGTATTATTATTAACATCATCGTCATCATTGATTATTTATTTATCATTTCGTGTCGGTGTTTGGGTTTTTTATCATTAAAACGAGTGCACAAAAGTCATCGGACGTTGAAAAATTACACAACATATAAATCATATGATGATCGAAAAATATTTTTAACTACTACGACTGTACTCCCTTCTTGGACGTTGGAAAATCAAAGAAAATAAATTATATGATGAATAAGATATTTGCTTAACTATGACGTTTATAGTCCCTTCTCAAAATCTGTCGCCATATTGAAACTGACATACAGACAGACAAGAAGACCGACAGACAGACACACAGATACTGAGGTAGGAGTATCACACATATACAAATAAGAACACCCTTTTAAACAAGATAATCTAGCTGTAGATATGAACAGGTCGCATAACAGGTTCAAAAGAATCAGTTCATCCAATACTGTTCACAAAGGGAATACGAACATATGTGGTACGCACACCAAAACACATAAACTCCAAATGTCAACATGATCAGACCGCACATGATCCGAACCACCAAGATCACAGCAATGGCGGGGAACAGCACAAGTCCACAATCACATTCATCAACAGAGAATTCAGTAATTTGATTACCTCACACGAAATCAACGTTACCAGATGGCTCAACAAGCATATAACAGAAAAGATATCGAGGTTTAAAGCTACATTCAGACCCAGGAAGAACAAAAAGATATCTAGGTTTAAAACTACATTCAGACCAGGAATAACAAAAAGATATCTAGTTTAAAACTACATTCAGACCAGGAAGAACAAAAAGATATCTAGGTTTAAAACTACATTCAGACCAGGAATAACAAAAAGATATCTAGGTTTAAAACTACATTCAGACCAGGAATAACAAAAAGATATCTAGGTTTAAAACTACATTCAGACCCAGGAATAACAAAAAGATATCTAGGTTTAAAACTACATTCAGACCAGGAAGAACAAAAAGATATCTAGGTTTAAAACTACATTCAGACCCAGGAAGAACAAAAAGATATCTACGTTTAAAACTACATTCAGACCAGGAAGAACAAAAAGATATCTAGGTTTAAAACTACATTCAGACCCAGGAAGAACAAAAAGATATCTACGTTTAAAACTACATTCAGACCCAGGAAGAACAAAAAGATATCTACGTTTAAAACTACATTCAGACCAAGGAATAACAAAAAGATATATCTAGGTTTAAAGCTACATTCAGACCCAGGAAGAACAAAATGATATCTAGGTTTAAAGCTACATTCAGACCAAGAAAGAACAAAGAGATATCTAGGTTCAAGCTACATTCAGACCAATGAAGATCAACAAGATATCTAGGTTTAAAGCTACATTCAGACCAAGGAAGAACAAAAAGACATCTAGGTTTAAAGCTACATTCAGACCAATGAAGAACAAAAAGACATCTAGGTTTAAAGCTACATTCACACCAAGGAAGAACAACAAGATATCTAGGTTTAAAGCTACATTTAGACCAAGGAAGATCAACAAGATATCTAGGTTTAAAGCTACATTCAGACCAAGGAAGAACAAAAAGACATCTAGGTTTAAAGCTACATTCAGACCAAGGAAGAACAAAAAGACATCTAGGTTTAAAGCTACATTCAGACCAATGAAGAACAAAAAGACATCTAGGTTTAAAGCTACATTCAGACCAAGGAAGAACAGAGATATCTAGGTGTAAAGCTACATTCAGACCAATGAAGAACAAAAAGACATCTAGGTTTAAAGCTACATTCACACCAAGGAAGAACAAAAAGACATCTAGGTTTAAACTTACATTCAGACCAAGGAAGAACAAAAAGACATCTAGGTTTAAAGCTACATTCACACCAAGGAAGAACAACAAGATATCTAGGTTTAAAGCTACATTTAGACCAAGGAAGAACAACAAGGTATCTAGGTTTAAAGCAACATTCAGACCAATGAAGAACAAAAAGACATCTAGGTTTAAAGCTACATTCAGACCAATGAAGAACAAAAAGACATCTAGGTTTAAAGCTACATTCAGACCAAGGAAGAACAAAAAGACATCTAGGTTTAAACTTACATTCAGACCAAGGAAGAACAAGGTATCTAGGTTTAAACTTACATTCAGACCAAGGAAGAACAAAGAGATATCTAGGTTTAAAGCTACATTCAGACCAATGAAGAAGACCTACAAGATATCTAGGTTTAAAGCTACATTCAGACCAATGAAGACCTACAAGATATCTAGGTTTAAAGCTACATTCACACCAAGGAAGAACAAAAAGATATCTAGGTTTAAACTTACATTCAGACCAAGGAAGAACAACAAGGTATCTAGGTTTAAAGCTACATTCAGACCAAGGAAGAACAAAAAGACATCTAGGTTTAAAGCCACATTCAGACCAAGGAAGAACAAAATGACATCTAGGTTTAAACTTACATTCAGACCAAGGAAGAACAAAAAGACATCTAGGTTTAAAGCTACATTCAGACCAAGGAAGAACAAAAAGACATCTAGGTTTAAAGCTACATTCAGACCAAGGAAGAACAAAAAGACATCTAGGTTTAAAGCCACATTCAGAACAAGGAAGAACAAAAAGACATCTAGGTTTAAAGCTACATTCAGAACAAGGAAGAACAAAGATATCTGTGTTTTATAGCCAGATACAAACCAAGGAAGACCTAGATTGGTGGCGTGAAAGAGACCTTGACGTCACAGCAATTCTCCACTTCAGGCCTTCGGGCTCGCTTGCTGCCCGGCCAAGCTCTTTTCAACCCCTCCACCCTTCACACCCATGATGGTACAAACGGACAGAGGAATGAAGAAATATAAAGAAACATGCAGCTTAGACTTTCTTTGGACTTCTCATAGAATCGTAGGGGAGAGAGAGAGAGAGAGAGAGAGAGAGAGAGAGAGACAGACAGACAGACAGACAGACAGACAGACAGACAGAGACAGAGAGAGAAAGACAGAGAGAGAGAGAGAAACTCAGACTCAGACTCAGACTCAGACTCAGATAATTTAATCTACATCGGCCTTGGGCCACAAGACAACAATAGGGTGGGTGGGGATGGAACTGGCATTTTGTTAAGTTCCAGCGTATATCACAATTCGATGCAGTCCACAATCTGGAGTAGTCCCAAACGCAAAGCATCCGTGATACATAATAATACATTTACAACACCTGTCTGACTATATCAACATCATAGTAATTTCCTATAAATATGATTTTTATCAATAGTTAGTTGATCAACATGTCAGTAAATCCACTGCTCAACCATGACCATTCAGAGAGAGGGGGAGAGAAAGAGAGAGAGAGAGAGAGACAGACAGACAGAGAGCAGAGAAGAGGGGAGAGAAAGAGAGACAGACACAGAGAGAGACAGACAGACAGACAGACAGAGAGAAGGGGGGAGGGAGCGTTCGTGGAGGTGTTGAACAATCTCCCTATCTATAAACACAGAACAAACAACAGACGTATTAACACCACAGTACATAATCCTTTACATGTGATGCAAGGCACGAAAGTCTTATTTGCGGTTTTAGTAATCACTCTTCCGCCACTTCCCCTGTCTGCCTGTCTGTCTGTCTGTCTGTCTCTCTCTCTCTCTTTCTCTCTCTCTCTCTCTCTTTATTTTTTGTGTCTATCTCTACAACTTTGGCCTAAAGTTAGAAAAGCGAAACAGTCGATCAATCCTTGCAAATATATATATATTTTTGTCCAAGACAGACTCAGACAGACGGAAAGACTGACAGACAGACACAAAGAGACAGACAGACAGACAGACACCTTCCAGTTGACATGTAACACTCTCCTTTAAAAATTAGGGGAAAAAAGACAGAAAGAAAGTGTGGGTAGAGGAATTTCAAAATTGGTTCAAGATGTCAAGAGGATGTGCGTGTGTGTGTGTGTGTGTGTCCCATACTGAATGAAAATATCAATATGTGCCTGCCCTCTCCTCTCTCTTTCTTGCATACTCCAATCGTGTTAAAAGTCGACACTATATCAATGACCTCGTCCCTCATGTTCCCTGTCAATGGGCCGACAGCCTAAAATAGTAAACCATTCGTATTCGTATTCGTATTCGTATTCGTATTCATATACTCCATCCTCCTTGATTACTTCAAATGTGAACAGACAGTGAACCATAAGTCAGCCATAAGCTGTCTCTTTCTCTTATAAAAAAAAAAAAACACAAAAAAAAACAAACAAACAAAAACACACTTCTAGTTGACAGTTGCTATTACATTAAAATGTGTTTGTTCCTACCTCATCGCATGGGCACACATACACACGGCTGTACACGTGTAACAAAAATAGTCTATATACACGCAACTCTCTCTCTCTCTCTCTCTCTCTCTCTCTCTCTCTCTCTCTCTATCTATCTATCTATATATATATATATATATATATATATATATATATTAATATATATATATATATACATCTTTCTGTCTCTTGTGCGTGCGTGCTTGTGTGTCTGTTTTAGCGCTTAGATTTGATTTTATCAAGATTTTGCGCTATATAAATAAAATATTGTTGTTGTTGTTGTTGTTCTCCAGCCTCTCTCTCTCTCTCTCTCTCTCTGTCTCTCTCTCTGTCTGTCTAGCTCTCTCTCTCTCTCTCTCTCTCTCTGTCTAGCTCTCTCTCTCTCTCTCTCTCTCTCTCTCGTTCTAGCTCGCTCGCTCTCTCTCTCTCTCTGTTCGTTCCCAAACCCATCCTGATTAGTGATTAACAAGTCACTGTCAGTGACAAGTCGAGCCATAGCAACCCCATAGACGCCACAGAGCGTATAACAAAGAAGAAAAAAAGTACTAATCAGGGGCTTGATGAGAACAACATGACTCCTTTCAATGGAACACAATGAGAGAGAGAGAGAGAGGAGGTGGCTAGGATATTAAAAAGACAAGATGGGATTAAAGGAGATGGCAGGAATGAAGAGAAGGGAAGGGGGAAAGGGGAGAGAGAGAGAGAGAGAGAGAGGTGGCTAGGATATTAAAACGACAAGATGGGATTAAAGGAGATGGCAGGAATGAAGAGAAGGGAAGGGGGAAAGGGGAGAGAGAGAGAGAGAGAGAGAGGTGGCTAGGATATTAAAAAGACAAGATGGGATTAAAGGAGATGGCAGGAATGAAGAGAAGGGAAGGGGGAAAGGGGAGAGAGAGAGAGAGAGGTGGCTAGGATATTAAAACGACAAGATGGGATTAAAGGAGATGGCAGGAATGAAGAGAAGGGAAGGGGGAAAGGGGAGAGAGAGAGAGAGAGGTGGCTAGGATATTAAAAAGACAAGATGGGATTAAAGGAGATGGCAGGAATGAAGAGAAGGGAAGGGGGAAAGGGGAGAGAGAGAGAGAGCGCTTGTGTGTGTGTGAGTGAGAGAGAGAGAGAGAGAGAGGTGGCTAGGATATTAAAAAGACAAGATGGGATTAAAGGAGATGGCAGGAATGAAGAGAAGGGGAAGGGGGAAAGGGGAGAGAGAGAGAGAGCGCTTGTGTGTGGTGAGTGAGAGAGAGAGAGAGGAGAGAGAGAGAGGTGGCTAGGATATTAAAAAGACAAGATGGGATTAAAGGAGATGGCAGGAATGAAGAGGGAAGGGAAGGGGGAGGAAAGGGTGGGGAGAGGAGAGAGAGAGAGAGAGGTGGCTAGGATATTAAAACGACAGATGGGATTAAAGGAGATGGCAGGAATGAAGAGAAGGGAAGGGGGAAGAGAGGGAGAGGGGGGAGAGAGAGAGAGAGAGGTGGCTAGGATATTAAAAAGACAAGATGGGATTAAAGGAGATGGCAGGAATGAAGAAGGGAAGGGGAAGGGGAAGAGAGAGAGGTTTGTTGAGAGAGAGGAGAGAGAGAGAGAGGTGGCTAGGATATTAAAAGACAAGATGGGATTAAAGGAGATGGCAGGAATGAGAGAGAAGGGGAAGGGGAGAGGGAGAGAAGCGGCTGTGTGGTGGATAGAGAGAGAGAGAGAGAGGTGGCTAGGATATTAAAAAGACAAGATGGGATTAAAGGAGATGGCAGGAATGAAGAGAAGGGAAGGGGGAAAGGGGAGGAGAGAGAGAGGCGCTTGTGTGTGTGTGAGTGAGGAGAGAGAGAGAGAGAGAGGTGGCTAGGATATTAAAAAGACAAGATGGGATTAAAGGAGATGGCAGGAAGAAGGAGGGAAGGGAAGGGGGAAGGGGGAGTGAGAGAGAGAGAGAGAGCGCTGTGTGTGTTGTGAGTGACAGAAAGGAGGAGAGAGAGAGAGGAGGAGAGAGAGAGGGCTGGTTTAAAAAGACAGATGGGTTAAGGAGATGGCTAGGATATGAAGAGAAGAGGGAAAAGGGAGGAGGAATGAGGAAAGGGGAGGGAGAGAGAGAGAGCGCGCGCTTGTGTGTGTGTGAGAGAGAGAGAGAGAGGAGAGGTGGCTAGGATATTAAAAAGACAAGATGGGATTAAAGGAGATGGCAGGAATGAAGAGAAGGGAAGGGGGAAAGGGGAGAGAGAGAGAGGCGCTTGTGTTGTGTGTGTGAGTGAGAGAGAGAGAGAGAGAGAGGTGGCTAGGATATTAAAAAGACAAGATGGGATTAAAGGAGATGGCAGGAATGAAGAGAAGGGAAGGGGGAAAGGGAGAGAGAGAGAGCGCGCTTGTGTGTGTGTGAGTGGAGAGAGAGAGAGAGAGAGAGGTGGCTAGGATATTAAAAAGACAAGATGGGATTAAAGGAGATGGCAGGAATGAAGAGAAGGGAAGGGGGAAAGGGGAGAGAGAGAGAGAGCGCTTGTGTGTGTGTGTGAGTAAAGAGAGAGAGAGAGAGGTGGCTAGGATATTAAAACGACAAGATGGGATTAAAGGAGATGGCAGGAATGAAGAGAAGGGAAGGGGGAAAGGGGAGAGAGAGGCGCGCATTGGGGGTGAGGAAAGAGAGGAAGAGAAGGTGGCTGTGTATTGGTGGTTAAGGAGATGGCGGGATGAAGAGAGAGGAGGGGAGAAGGGGAGAGAGAGAGAGCGCGTTGGTGGATATTAAAACGACAAGATGGGATTAAGAGAGAAGGTCGGATAAGAAGTGGGAAGGGGCAGGAATGAAGAGAAGGGAAGGGGGAAAGGGGAGAGAGAGAGAGGCGCGCTTGTGTGTGTGTGTGAGTGAGAGAGAGAGAGAGAGAGAGAGAGGTGGCTAGGATATTAAAAAGACAAGATGGGATTAAAGGAGATGGCAGGAATGAAGAGAAGGGAAGGGGGAAAGGGGAGAGAGAAGTGGAGTAGAGAGGAGAGAGCGTTTTGAGTGGTGAGTGAGATGAGGATGAGAAGAGGGGAAAGGTGTGTGATGTGTGTGTGTGTGTGTGTGTGTGTGTGTGGTGAGATGTGTGTGTGTGTGTGTGTGTGTGTGTGTGTGTGTGTGTGTGTTGTGTTGTTGTGTGTGTGTGTGTGTGTGTGTGTAAAAGATTGTTAAAGAAACAGACGAAGAGAAAGAAAGACAGAAGGAAGACAGGAAGAGAGAGAAAGACGGAGGAAGGGAGGGAGGAAAAGACAATGATGAAGGAGAAGAGGGAAGGAGAGAGAGAGAGAGAGAGAGAGAGAGAGAGAGAGGAGAGAGAGAGAGAGAGAGAGAGAGAGAGAGAGAGACAAACAGATAGAGTACCTGCCACAATAACGTACATGTATCTCAAAATGGACAAAGAAATCAGACACATCGTGCTGCACAGAAACCCTCAAATTATGATATAAGATCAATCCTGCAAGCCCCTACCATTCGTCATAGTGCAGTGGTCATACTGCACAGAAACCCTCAAATTATGATATAAGATCAATCCTGCAAGCCCCTACCATTCGTCATAGTGCAGTGGTCATCACAATCAACTATCGGCTGGAAGGTTGTGGGTTCGAATCCCCATCATTCCTGTCAAAAAATCATTTTGTTGGGAATTTTTGGCTCCAATCCGCTCCTATCAAAACTTGATCTGTGATGAGTTTCATGGAAAGACAAGACCACACAGTCGAGTCTGGTCCTACTTCACGAATGCGAAATTGAGGGTCTTGCTTGAATCTCTGGATCAATATCGCAGGTGTCTGTATCTCTCGGGCCTGATAGACGCCAGGATTTATATGATAGTAAGCATGGAGTACAGTCCTGTCACGCAGTCTCAATCCAAGATGGAACTGTATAGCATCATGATTATCCTTCCCACTGTCACCATCATCGTCACTGAATTTTCAAAATTAACCCAGCTTCTGTGGCCACAAAGGTGGTGTAGAAAATGGGACCAAAAAAAAAAGTGAGCACAACTGAAACTGCCTATGTGCAATGATTTTTAACCCTCTGACTCCCGTACCCTGTCCACCAGCATCCTGAATTGTCAACCATGCTAGCAAAACAAAACCGTAACCCTTTGACCTACAGGAAGCTGGTGGATAGGGTGAGGGAGTCAAAAAGTTAAGTTTTTGCAGTTGGTGGATAGGGTGCTGGAGTCAAAAGGTTAAAAAGAATTCCAGCAAACCCCATCCTGAGCAACATCGTGTGAACAAATCACAGTCAGTGACAAGTCAGCCTTTGGCAAGACAAGACAAGACAAGACAAGACAGGACAAGACAAAGGCAATAGAAAAAGAGAGAAGAACACACAAACACGCAAACGAACAAAACACAATAATTACGATATAACGCCAAAAGCAAGGCTCCTTTTCACGAAAACATGACTTCATTCCAGGACATTAGAAGGAAAAGAAAAACAGGAGGGAACGGTTTATTAAGAGCTTCGAGTTCAGAGTTTACTCAAGCACTCAGACAATACCATATGCGATCCGCCCAATCTGGCAACTATTGTCCAGCAGACTCATCAAACCTCGCTAAAAAAAAAAAAACTTAAGCCCTGACAAGGTCTTGAAATGGCTGAAGAGAGAGAAGCAAACTATGGAACAGTAACCTGACACCACGACAATAACAGGAGTATTAATTAATAGGGAACAGGCCATTCTTTATGATGTCAGCAACAGTTCAACACGAGATATGAAATCTTGTGTCCATGGCTCAATCAACAGAACCAACCAGCCCGGAATTAAATTACGTGCATCGACTGGGAACTAAGAGAAGGCAATGACAGTGGACGAACAGCAACAAGGGGACAAAAGGCAGACACGTAGAGACAGAGAAGATGGAAGAAGAGAAAGACAGAAGGGGAGAGAAGGAGGGTTGGAAGGAAAACAAAAGAGAAAGAGAGAAGTAGGGAGAGGGAGAGAAAGAGACGTTGACAATGTTCTTGTTAGTGTTATTGTTGTTTAAAGCCCAGCCGACTGCGTAGAGCCATATCAGGGCTATAACCAGTTCAAATCACACACACACTGCTTCAACAGGGAAAAAAATGGGAAGGGGGGGGGGAGAGAAAATTAAGTACACATATCAATGCATTCGCGCACATAATCTAAGGACATGTTCCTGGTGTTGACCATTCTGTCCACTTTATTGCACTTGCGATTTAAAAAACATACCTGAATACAGATTTCAACATACCTAAGGACACTAAAATATACAACACGGGCCTAAATTACCTAAAATTCCTTTCGCATATCTCATATCCCTACAGCCAAAAACGCACGTATGCACCCAGTTATCAATCCTAAGAAAAAGTACGTAAGACTTTATCGAACACATAGAGGTGAATGGACTAGCAAGGCGGAAAATGAGCGAAAGAAATGACAGAAAGCAATGGCGAAAGAAAGCAACAAAGAGAGTGAGAGAAAAGCGGAAATTTCTAGCACAGAATTTCCAGAAAGTGATGATACTATTTATACTGAAAGAACCCCCGGCGTCTCCACGGGGGGGGGGGGGGGGGGGAACGTTGACAATGTGAACGACATTTTATTCTCATATTCATATTCATATTTATATTCATTTCTTTTGTTTACAATGGATTTACTATGTGAATCGCTAGCTTACTGTACACATGTTTGTGATCGACACACAGACAGACAGACAGACACAGACATACACACAGTCAGACACAGTCATTAGCTAAAAGCCATTTTTCAAAACTTGCCGTCGCTAATCTCCACAGCTGCCTACAACTGAAATTACTGGGAAAAGAAATGCACGAATGAATCAATGACATAAGGCACAATGCGTCAGAAATTCATTTGGCCAGAGACAGAAGGGGAGATGTAGGTAAGAAAATAGTCGTGTATGTGTGTGTGTGTGTGTGTGTGTGTGTGTGTGTGTGTGTGTGTGTGTGTGTGTGTGTGTGTGTGTGTGTGTGTGAGTGTGTGTGTGTGTGTGAGAGAGAGAGAGACAGACAGACAGACAGACAGACAGACAGAGAGACAAAGAAGAGAAGAACAGAGACAGACAAAGACAGAGACAGAGAGACAGAGAAGAGGAAGAGAAAGAGAGAGAGAGGGAGACACACACACACACACACACACACACACACACACACACACACACACACACACACACACACACACACAGAGGGAGGAGATACAGAGAGAAGAGAGAGAGAGAGCAGAAGACAGCATAATTAATGATTACAAAATCATAACATTTGTTTTCCATGAGAGATACAGACAAGCATAATTATATGGAACATTTCCCCCCACCTAGCTCCCCACTCTGAGAAGAATTACAACATACAGACACTACAAAGGAAAAGAAGCGGAGAGATGGGGGAGAGACAGAGAGCGGGGGTGCTACGAATCCCCTTGAACAAAGTGTTATGAATCCCCCTTGAACAAAGAACTATTAATCCCCCTGGAACAAAGTACTTTCAATCCCCCTGGAACAAAGTACTATGAATCACCTCTGAACAAAGTACTATTAATCCCCCTGGAACAAAGTACTTTCAATCCCCCTGGAACAAAGTACTATGAATCCCCTTGAACAAAGTACTATTAATCCCCCTTGAACAAAGTACTATTAATCCCCCTTGAACAAAGTACTATGAATCACCCTTGAAC
>CM060306.1:105304616-105312116 GCA_030674185.1 Monoplex corrugatus | reverse complement strand
TTGTAACCAATTTGAACACACAATTAGTATGGAAAGAGTGACATCTATAAATCGGATCTTGTAACCAATTTGAACACAAAATTATTATGGAAAGTGTGAATTCTATAAATCGGATCTTGTATACAATTTGAATACACAAATAATTTTAAAAAAATTATGGAAAGTGTAAATCTACAAATCGGATCTTGTGAACAATTTGAACACACAAAATAGTATGGAAAGTGTGACATCTATCAGTCTGAATTAACCCTTTGACTCCTGCACCCAATCCACCGACTGCAAAAACGTAACCCTTTGACTCCCTCACCCTGTCCACCAGCATCCTGCAGGGTGAGGGAACCAAAGGGTTATGTTTTTGCTTTCCTAGCATGGTTTGGCAATGCAGATGCTGGTGGACAGGGTGCGGGAGTCAAAGGGGCAAGTACAATGCACAGTCGTTTTCTATAAGCCCTGCTGACTGAAAGCTGAGAAACTGCAGACAATAACACGACTGGTATCTTCAGACTGAGACTGATGTTCACTCATGACAGCACAGCTTAGGCGCACATGTTTCAATTTTCTATTGTTATTGTTGTTTAAAGCCCAGCCGACTGCGTAGACCCATATCAGGGCTATGACCGCTTCAAAACGTACAAAACTTCAACAGTAAAAAAAAAATAAAAGAAAGTTAAGTACACATACCAATGCATTCGCGCACATAATCTAAAGACATGCCCCTGGTGTTGACCACTCTGTCCAATTTATCGCACAGGGGATATAAAAAAACACACCTGAATACAAATTTAAGCATACCTAAAGACACCAAAACATATATAAAAACGGGCATAAATTACCTAAAATTGCTTACGCATATTTCACCTCCCTAGAGCCAAAATCACACTTAATCCATGTACCCAATTATCGATTCTAAGAGAAAGTACGTAAGACTTTATCGAACACGTACAGGTGAATGGACCAGCAAGGGAGATAATGCTATACAGGAAGAAATGACGGAAAGCACAGGAGGAAGAAAGAAACAAACACAGGAACAGAAAAGAGTAAATTTCTAGCACAGAATTTCCAGAAGGTGGTGATACTATTTATACTGAAAGAGCCCCCCGGCATCCCCACGGGGGAATTCAATTTTCTAGCTTGGAATCCAAAACAAGTGTGACTGCCCGCGTTCAACCAAACAGGAACCAGAAAAAAAACACGAAGAACGCGTATCTAATACAACAAGACAAGACAGGCGCAAATTTTCGGCCAACTCGCCTATGTCAAGCGTAAGATCACAAACAAACAAACAAACACCAGATACAAAAATTATGAGGAAAAAAAACTGTCTTTTTCTCCTAACTTTTGTATCTGCTGTTTGTTTGTTTGTTTGTTTGTTTGTGATCTTATGCTTGACAAAGTCTTTTTCTCCTAATTTTTGTATCTGGTGTTTGTTTGTTTGTGATCTTACGCTTGACATAGGCGAGTTGGCGAAAATTTGCGCCTTCTTGTCTTGTATATTAAATACACGTTCTTATTCTTTTTTCGTGGTTTTTTTTTTTTTTTTTTCAGGTTTCTGTTTAGACTTTGTTCAAGAGGGGTCTATTGCACTTGCACAGTTCCACAATCATGCCATCCACACAAATCTGCAAATTACTATCTGGCAGCCTCTCCTGAACCTGCGTAAAACCCTCCCTCTGCGCTGACAAGTCTTGAAATGGAAAGACGGGGGGGGGCGGGGAAGGACTTATGAAACATTAAGCTGACACCACCAAAACTACGGAAACATTAAGACGTGCAACGAACAGGCCAGTTTTTAATGTCACAGGCTGGGACTGAATTTGAGATAAATCAGATCTCGAGTCCGCGGCTCTATCAAAAGAAACTGCGTAAAATTGTTTCACTGTTTTTGAGCGTATGAAAAACTGACATAATGTTAACATTCAAAATGTTTCTAATAGGTAGAAACTTGTTGTGTCTGGACTTGAAATTTAGAGTTTTAAAATGACTGTCGTTTAACTATTGGTAAAACGAGATGAGTTCTTTTTTAATATATTACCCACACTGAAACTTGCATTTTCTGTGTTTAACTTATCCCGTTATTGTTTTTGTTCTTTGAAACATTATTCCACGTCACAAATACAAGCCTGTGTATACGACCTTCCAAGGTAAAAAAAAAAAAAGAGAGAGAGAGAGAGCGAAAGAGAGACACAGAGACACAGAGACAAAGAGAGAGAGAGAAGTCTTCAAAACGATTTTATTTAAACTTTGCTAATAATGTCTGCCTTTGTCCTTTCTTGAAAAAGAACGAAAAGAAGTTTCAGGAAAAAAGATTCAATTTTTCTCTAGCTGATGCTACAGAGAACAACTGTTTCCGCACACACAATACCAACATGCCACGCGATAAACGATTCGAGACGAACATACAGCTGCCGTAACCTGGGTCTAAATGTTGCGAACTGTAATTCTGCTTACTTTCAAGTCGGGGTAGGAAATACATTTAAACTATACGAATAGATAGCAGCAAACCTGGCGTCAACCATCAATTGTCTTAACCCTTTGACTCCTGCATCCTATCCACCTACTGCAAAAATTTAACCCCTTGACTCCCTCACCTTTCGACTAGCTTCCTGCAGGAAGCTGGTGGAAAGGGTGAGGGAGTCAAAAAAGTTTTTGCTTTGCTAGTATGGTTGACAATGCAGGATGTTGGTGGACAGGGTGCGGGAGTCAAAAAGTTAATTGAACAAGTCTTAGGGACACTTACCTGATAGGCATCAGGGATGTTGACGGACTCCCCAGTCTCAGCCACGTAACCAATAATTCCAGTACCCCACGGCACACGAATCTCCTCCTCCCTGTCCGAGATATCGTCAAAGGTGGAGTCACAGCTGACGTCAAACAGCTTGGACACCAGCCATTTCTCGTTGGTGCCTTTACCTTGCACCAGGAACAGCGAGCAGCGGTCCGCGTTCAACAGGATGGACAGGTTCTGCAGGATCTTGTAGCACAGACTGGTGACGTCCAGGTCGTTGCAGATGTCGATCACCAACTCGTACATCAGTTCCTTTTCATCCAACGCCTTCAGCTCGCTCTTGGAACGTCTCTGGGTTTTGCTGGGGCGGGTAGGGGTGGAGGATGGAGAGGGGTCCAGGAAGGTGGGTGTGCCATCCACGGTGGAGATGATGGGGCGCAGCAAGCCCCCTTTCTCGAACTCCTGGGCGGAGATTTTTCGGACCGGAGTGTTGGCTCCGGAACTGGGTTTGGAGTTGGAGCTGGTGGTGCTGGAAGTGGACAAGGCTTCAGCGGGACCTGCCGTAGACAGTCCGGAGTGGGACAGGGCATGAGCGATCAGCCAGCCGTCCACCATACTGCGAGGGGCTTTACGAGCGAAGTAGTCATGGACAAATTCGGGGTGCTCGTCCAGCCACTTCTCCATGCGTTCAAACTCCTCACGACCCTCGCCCTCCCTGTCCCCAGTCTCCGTGGGGCTCAGGCCCGAACTTCCCGCACTGGACATCTTCATGAAGCCGCGTGACCCGCCGCTACGTTTTCCTGAAGCGGTACCTGCCCATCCCACGGCACTGCTCGGTCCTCCGGGCGTGGTACTGCTGCCTCCGCTGCCCCGTGCTAGCAGGCGACTGGCGGCTGATGAGGCGCTAGGGCCGTCACGGTTCGAATCCAGCCTGGTTGTGTGGGTTGTGTGGCAGCGTGGCGGAATTCGCCCTGCTGCCCCGGTGCGTGAAAGCGAGTTGGCAAAGGGAGAGAGATGAGAGTTGAAGGTAGGGTAGAAGTTGGGGTGTGGGTGGGTGTGGGGGGGGGGGCGCCTGCTGTTGTTGTTGTTATCGATGGGGAGGGAGTGAGGAGAAAGGGTCTCGTGCAGTTGAAGCTATCGATTGAAACACACCTGCCAAGAGACTTCTCCTCCACCCCAGGATAGCGATAGTAAGACTCAGGGCAAGGCCACTCCGTGTACTGACCCCGGCACTCGCCTACTGACACACTCAGCTGTTGTTTTTCAAAAACACAGTCCAATTACAGACACACAAGAGTAACACACAGCGTGTGTATCTCTACTTGACACACTCAAGGTTCGTCACATACAGCGTGTATCTCTATTTGACACATTCAAGGTTCGTCACACACAGCGTGTATCTCTATTTGACACACTCAAGGTTCGTCACACACAGCGTGTATCTTTATTTGACACACTCAAGGTTCGTCACACACAGCGTGTATCTCTATTTGACACACTCAAGGTTCGTCACACACAGCGTGTATCTCTACTTGACACACTCAAGGTTCGTCACACACAGCGTGTATCTCTATTTGACACATTCAAGGTTCGTCACACACAGCGTGTATCTCTATTTGACACATTCAAGGTTCGTCACACACAGCGTGTATCTCTACCTGACACACTAAAGGTTCGTCACACACAGCGTGTATCTCTATTTGACACACTCAAGGTTCGTCACACACAGCGTGTATCTCTACCTGACACACTAAAGGTTCATCCTACACACACCGTGTGTATCTACCTGACACACTCAAGGTTCACACACACATCGTGTGTATCTACTTGACACACTCAAGGTTCACACACACACACTGTGTACCTACTTGACACACTCAAGGTTCACACACACGATGTGTATCTACTTGACACACTCAAAGTTCACACAGCCTGTATTATCTGCCTGACACAGTATAACAGACACACGGAAACACAACAAAGTCGAGGCCTGCTTATGAAGGACGATAGCACACAGTGGGAACCGACTTCACCTGAGTGCCAGTGACAGAATACACAGCCTCTAGCACCGACCACCACACCGCTTCCTCACACAAAGTGACGGCAGCTCGGAAAGCGTGGTGAACGATGATGATGATGAACAGATCAATGGGGTAGGCTAAGGGCCCGCCACTAGCTATCAACCAGCTAGCAAACCACGTGGTGATATTATCATCGTCACGCTACTACTAGCCTACTGGCAAGACAGGACACAGGAGAGAGCGAGAGAGAGAGAAAACACGCACGCACACGCACACGCACGCACACATACAACAACACAACACGACACAAAACGGTCGGTCGCATGGGACGCGGCGTCACCTTCGTAACAGCAGAAAAGTGACAAGAACCAGGCGTGGCCGTTGTTGTCCACACGTGTTAGTTTGCCCCTCTCATGTCCATGTATACACACACACACACACGGCAACACACTGGACGACAAACCAGCAAGCCAGCCGTTTCTGTAGCAGATAACACCACAAACTTGTTCTCTTCTTCTTTCCCTATGCGATAATTTAATGATCATCGATATTTCAGCACCAAGACTGTGTTTAGTCCGTGTTTACATGTACATGTGCTCCTCTCTTGTCTTTTACCCATGTCCATACACAACGAGACACTGTGCAACACAACCAGCTAGCACTCTGCTTTATCGTGGACATAAAAGTCACAAAATTTGTTCTGATTTCACACCAACCTTTCACAGGATACGTTTGTGTTTCGTCAGCATGTGTTCACCTCTATAACGCTTGTGTTTCGTCAGCATGTGTTCACCTCTATAACGTATTTTCTTGTGTTACCTGAATGGAATGGAATGGAATCTTTATTTAATGTCTGTTCACAATTGTGATTTTACACACACACACAACACACACACACACACACACACACACACACACACACACACACACACACACACACACACACACACACACATACATACACTGAGAGGGAGGGAAAAAAAAGAGGGTGGGGGACGGGAATGGGAAAGGGTAGTGGGAGTTTGAATGTAAGAAGGGAACAATTACAATTACGAATTCAGAAAATTAAGTTAACAGTGTCAATCAATAACAGACAACAATTAATTAACTCTTCATAACAATCTGCCAACAGGGGATCTGAGAATCAGCTGGACTACCGAAATAATATCATTATTTTTGTTGTAAAGGATATCTCTAGAGTCAGTACATGAAAAATCGAGATTGTTATTTCTATATGTCGTAAGTAAGATAGGACATTCAAAGAGCAGATGTGTACAGATAATGCTTTTGAACAAATACATACATTCTGTGTATATTTTGTTTTCCAAGAGTTAAGCCTTAGTTTGTATATCGTCATTCCTGCCTTAAAGGTACAACAATCTTTTTACATAGGTGTTACCTGAACCACTGTCCTTTACCCATGTGCATACACAACACAGTAGGCTACGGCTACCCACACTACAATAATACTTAGCAGGTACAACAATCAAGTTCTGTTGCTTTTTCAAGTTAGATACATACCGCTACTTCACTATCAGTGCTACGTTGTTTTTCAGCCTGTGTTTACCTGTGCAACACGTGTTTACTGTACTGCCTCTCCGTTCTTTGTCCATGTGCTACTACGGTCCTGTAGCGCTGCCGGTAGACACACTAATCACTCTCTTGTTTTGTTTTCAGTGTGCATACACTCGATCGATACCTTACTACAGAGGCTTTGGTTTCCACCCTCATGCGTTTACCTCTGCCAGCATGTATTCACTCTCACAGCCATCCTCCACGTCTTTGGTTCCTGTAGTACACAACGAAACACAAAACCACAGCAGCAACCCTGCTGCTTAAATGTTGCCACAACTACCAAACACTTGGTCAGTTTTCATAACACCGATACTTCGCGAAGACTTTTTCCCCCCTCCAGCACATTTACCTAATGAGCAAGATGTGCTCGTTCTCGTGTCTCTTACCCACGTGTATACACAAAACACTTCATGATACTGCAGTTCAAGCAAAACGCTTCGCCGTGGACTAAACAATCCACTCCGTTTTCCCGATACAGTCCACACAGATACTTCACAGCAAAACAGCGGTGTGTTCGAAGCGTGTGCTTACTTCTGTATCATAATGTTTACATGTGTAACTCGTCCGACTTTCGCCCATGTGCATGCTGTATACTGCAGCTAGCAACTTCAATGCTTTACCGCTGACAAGGAAATCAATCTTGCTCTGGTTTCACTGTAGCTGCGCTTCACTCCAAAAGCTTGGATAAAAAAATAAAATTCTTCCTCCTATCATATTCACCCTCACAGCGCGCGTTTGTATGTGCCACCTCTCCTGTCCGCTATCCATGTTCAGACACAAAACACTCCAAAAAATACACACAACTGGCAATCGCTTCACTGCGGGGCACGACTAAGAATCAAACCTTGCTCCGATTTCACAATACACACGCACCAATACTTCAATACAAGGCACTGTTATTTTCATAGCGTCCTCATGTCTGCTTACCTTTCTGACACTATGTTTACCTATGCATAAAACGAAACTCGTTTTGGAAGACACACACACAGGGGGGGGGGAAAGAAAGTCTCTCTGTGCGTGCTGGTCGAGCACACCCACCCACCCAACACACAGATTGACTTCCTGGCGTTTTGCATGCAGCGAGAGGCCATCGGTGAATGAGGGAGCGTGTACAATAACCTTGAGTACTGACTGTGTGAGTGAGTAGGGGCGTTGTGGTTGAACGAAAAGTTATTGCTC
>CM060306.1:105294616-105299616 GCA_030674185.1 Monoplex corrugatus | reverse complement strand
AAAATCTCAAGTCCTCAGCTCTACCATAAAAGCCAGCCAGCCCATTACAAACATGTGGCCCACTATGGGATTGAACCCACAACTACTGTGTTATGAGCATGGCCCTCTAACAACGGAGCCAATAGGCACACTACTCTTGAATAGACTCAACACTCCAAACTCAGTTGTTCCTACGCTTTCCTGTGTAAAAAAAAAAAGAAGAAAAAAACAAAAAAACAAAAAAACCCATCGTAGAACGCCGCAGTTGAGTTTGGAGTTTGTTCAACACGTATCTAACAACATATACATCTACCAATATCTATACATGTTTACATAAAAGGTGTCATTAGGAGTACTTGTAGTAATACTGGCAATGCTGGTTGAAGTGCTGATGTTGTTTCTCCTCTCACATACACACACAAACCCCACACACACACACACACACACACACACACACACACACACACACACACACACACACACACACACACACACACACACACACACACCTTCAGTTATTCATTTACTTTCTTGATCTGTTCTTAATATCTTTGAAAAAGAGATACACAGATACAGATATCATTTTCACGTAACCAAGATTGTTCCAATATGAATAGACTGATA
Source organism: Monoplex corrugatus (assembly GCA_030674185.1). Taxonomy (NCBI): domain Eukaryota; kingdom Metazoa; phylum Mollusca; class Gastropoda; order Littorinimorpha; family Ranellidae; genus Monoplex; species Monoplex corrugatus. Next base: position 105,299,013 of record CM060306.1, on the reverse strand, counting down.
CAATACTAGTAAAACAAAAAATGTAGACCAGGTAAAACATAGTCTAGGTAGGACCTCAGGACCTGGCCAGCTCATAGGTTTATGTGCAGGCTTAAGGCTTGTGCCATGATCACCATTCACAATGCACCTGTGATGTTAGTGCGTAGGGAATTCATTCCGAGCACGGAGATGTTATCTTGAGAAACTAAAACTGAAACTCAATAAGGATTTCTCGCGCTCGGACATGAGCTCCACCCCACTCTGCCTGCAGTTGGTTATTTGTTAGACTGCTGGTGCCTGCGCAAAAGCTTATGCCCTGGCAAAGTCTTGAAATGGAGAGGAGAACGGCATCCATCAAACACGAAAAAAGAATCAGAACGGGTGTTTAATATGACCAGACAAGACAGGCGCAAATGTTCGGCCAACTGGCCTCTGTCAAGCGTAAGATCACAAACAAACAAAGAGCAAATACAAAAAAATAGGATAAAAAAGACTGAAACTTCCCAGCTGCTTCGTCCAGTGTGACAAAAAGGACTAACTGACTAAAATAACATCATACTGTGTTTGTGAGAAAATATGATGTCAGAGAGGAAGTGAGATGAATTCTGCAATTCAGTACCTATACATTCGAGCGAATACACAGGCACACACATACACACCAAGGTAGAAGTACATGCACAAAGATCCATGTTTGCATGAAAGTACATGAAGCGGCATGATGCTGAAGTCTGTTGAGGGTGGTAAGCTGGCACATCATCATTACCATTTCTTCTCAAAGTAGCACTCACCAGAATGACTGGAGCATCAATAAGGACAGACAGAGAAGAAACCATACTTCGAGAAGACATGCTGATGATGATGTGCCTGCCAGCTTAGCACCTACCAGTCCGGGGTGTGTTAAACGCAAACAACAAACAAACAAACAACAAACAAGTCAAACTACGACTTCTAGCCGGGGTGTGTTAAACGCAAACAAGCAAACAACCAAACAAACAAACCAAAGAAACAAAAACACACTGGCCTTTTCATTACCTATCTTGATGTGATGGAGTTTTTGTTTTGGCGATCATCTTTGGCACATTTCCTTTTCTAACGCAAATCCCAGTGCGCTGGCAAGATCTTGAAATGGGGAAGTGGGGGGGGATGGGGGGGGGGGGGCAGAAAGGATCTATGAAACACTAAGCTGACACCACTAGAATGACGAAAAACGTTCAGATGGCTTGTGAACAGGCTTGTTTTTAATGTTGCAGGCTGGGACTGAACTCGAGAACCAGCTTTTGGTGTCATCATAGTGTTACGTAAGTCCCTAACAATTACCCCATGCCCTTAAACCACTAACCCCTGCACAGGGCTTCTTAACCCTATCGGCCACGTCACCTTATTTGGGTATTTGGGTATCGACCTAAAAGAGAGAGAGAGAGAGACAGACAGACAGACAGACAGAGACAGAGAGACAGAGACAGAGATAAGAGAGAAGAAGGAGAGAACAGAGACAAGAGACAAAGAGACAGAGACAAAGAAACAGAGAGAGAGAGAGAGAGAGATAGAGAGAGAGACAGACGACAGACAGAAGACAGAGAGAGAGACAGAGAGATAGAAAGAGTGACAGAGAGAGAGAGAGAGAGATAGAAAGAGTGACAGAGAGAGAGAAAGAGAGAGAGAGAGAGAGAGAGAGAGAGAAAGTTCAGACCTCAGAACACTTTGTATTCAAGAATAGTAGGATTACGTCCCTTTGCACCTGTCTTAAGTTAATCCTTGCTACTCTTCACACACACAATATAGTCATATTAAAACAAACAAACAAACAAGCAAACAAACAAACAAACAAAATGAAATTGATGAACCGTTAATATGTAAAATGTTAAACAAGTTATAAAAATGCACTGTGATGAAATATTGACCGCAGCATGAGAAATGATGGCAGGCACACGTAAATCAAACACATGACAACCCTTCAAAATAACTGTCTTAAAATATAACAAATCACTAATTAGAATCCAAGGAAAAAAGAACAAAGTAAAGAAACCGTCCAGAACAAGGGACTAGTCGCTGTGGTGTATAGTTAGCCCAGCAGACCCCAAATTAGAAGATTGTGGATTCGAATCCTCGTTAGTTTCTCAAAAATCGTTTGTTTTTTTTTTGTTTGTTTGTTTGTTTGTTGTTTGTTTGTTTGTTTGTTTGTTTGTTTCATTGTTTTGTTTGTTTGTTTGTTGATTGATTGTTTGTTTGTTTGATTGTTTATTTGTTTCATTGTTTGTTTGTTTTTGTTGTTTTTGATTTTGGTTTGGTTTGGTTTGGTTTGGTTTGTTTGGTTTGGTTTGGTTTGGTTTGGTTTGGTTGGTTTGGTTTGGTTTGGTTTGGTTTGGTTTGGTTGGGTTGGTTGGTTTGGTTTTTGGTTTGGTTTGGTTTGGTTTGGTTTGGTTTTGGTTGTTTGGTTTGGTTTGATTTGGTTTGGATTTGGTTTGGTTGGTTTGGTTTGGTTTGGGTTTGGGTTTGGTTTTGGTTTGGTTTGGTTTGGTTTGGTTTGGTTGGTTTGGTTTGGTTTGGTTTAGTTTGGTTTGGTTTGGTTTTGGTTTGGTTTGGTTTGGTTTGGTGTTGTTGTTTTTCATTCGCTCCAATCGGCTCCTACCCAGAGTTGAGCGTGCCATGGGCTCATTGGATAGAGTGGAACCACACAGTGGAGTCTCATCCACTTTACGGATGAGTCATTAAGGGTGTTGCTCGAATCTTACGGCCAACACCACTAGCGTTCACGTCTCTGGGGCCTCATCGACGCCAGGGGGGGTGCCAGGTTATCTTATAATAGTAACCATAGAATACAGCCCTGTCACGCAGTCTCAATCCTAGATGGGACTCCATAGCATTATGATTATCATCCCCCATTGTCATCGCATTGTACGGCAGCCAGGCAAACAAACAAACAAAAACTGCTCCAGCTTCTATGGCCATTAAAGTGGTGTAGAAAACGGGACAATGAAAATGGTGAGCACAAAGGACATCTCTCTCTAAGTGCGATGGTTTTAAAACAACAAACAAACAAACAAACGAACATTCGAGCAAACAAAACAAACAAATATGCAAACGAACAAAAACAGGAGCAGAGGACACGGAGACATGTCAACCACTGCAATGATGAGAATATGTAACCATAACACATGCAACGTTACAAAAGCTATAAAAAGAGAATTCTCCAGAGAGAGAGAGAGAGACAGAGACAGAGAGACAGACAGACAAAGAGACAGAGACAGACAGAGAGATAGAGACAGACAGACAGACAGAGACAGAGAGACAGACAGACAGACGGAGAGACAGAGACAGACAGACAGAGAGCGATTAAGTAAGATAACGAAATGAAAAAAGGAAAAAAAAGACAGTTTTAAAAAAATCGATCATGACCGATAAACGTGATCAGGTGGAAATAACTTACTTCCGTGGTTACTGTTTACACTCTGTGCAGTTAGCGCATGATGTCATTTCACGGTTTGGTACCTGTGTCATGCAAACAGAACGCCTGACACAAAGTATACATATATATATGTATGTATTGTATGTATGTATGTATATATATATATATATATATTTATAGATACATACATACATACATACATACATATGTAGATAGCTAGCTAGATAGATATAGATATGTAGATAGATAGAAAGATACAGTTATAGATAGATATGTAAATAGAAAGATACAGATATAGATATGTAGACAGATAGACAGACAGACAGACAGATAGATAGATAGATGTAGAGATAGTATGTAGATAGATAGATAGATACATACATAGATACATAGATAGATAGATAGATAGATACATAGATAGATACATAGATACATAGAGAGATAGATACATAGATACATAGATAGATACATAGATAGATACATAGATAGATAGATAGATACATAGATAGATACATAGATAGATAGATACATACATACATACATACATAGATACATAGATAGATAGATAGATAGATACATACATACATAGATACATAGATAGATAGATAGATAGATAGATACATAGATAGATAGATAGATACATACATAGATACATAGATAGATAGATAGATACATACATACATAGATACATAGATACATAGATAATAGATAGATAGATAGATACATACATACATACATACATACATAATACATAGAATAGATAGATACAACATAGATACATAGATAGATAGATAGATACATACATACATAGATAGATAGATAGATAGATACATACATACATAGATAAGATAGATAATAGATACATAATACATAGATACATAGATAATAGCAATAATAGATACAATAGATACATAATACGATACATAGATAGATAGATAGATACATAATACATAGATACATAGATAGATAGATAGATAGATACATACATACATAGATAGATAGATAGATAGAT
>CM060306.1:105277116-105279616 GCA_030674185.1 Monoplex corrugatus | reverse complement strand
TAATTCCAGCAATTAACATTTTTGCTGCCCATCTTAATGCTGCGATCATTCTGATACTGTCAGATCCGTGTTTCATATGTCCCATTCTCCTCCACACACACCATCTGTTCATTTCAAGACAGTATCAGAGTATAGGGATTCGCATAGGATCAAGGAATCTGCCATATATCTCCTGGCAGATTTGGGTGAAGTGCATATGGAATAGTCTGAGTGCAACGAATTCCTCTTGAGCAAATTCCAAATTCCTCTGGAGAGCATTGCGAATATGGTGTGTATCCTAGTTTACGAGTTTCTGGACACAAGACATGTAGAACAACGCAGAATAGACCTTGGGGGTATAATGATACCATACACTTGGTCTTTTTGCTGTCTTCTGAGATCGTGTTCTGGAGAGTGGGATAATGAGGCCACTTGTCGCCAAACAACAACACGAGGTTGCCATAAAGTAAGCCTGGCTGCAAGAGCTCTGTCATTAAATCCTGCACAACCCCTGTCTGGAAATTTTAGTAGCAGCGATCGGAGCTGAGAAGAATACCAATAACAGAGCACACACACACACACACACACACACACACACACACACACACACACACACACACACACAATACACACACACACACACACATACACACACACATACACACACAATACACACACATACACACACATACACACACACATATGCGCGCATATACATACACAGTCTCTCTCACTCTCACTCTCTCTCCCTCTCTTTCTCTCTCTCTCCCTCCTTCTCTCTCTTTCTCTTTCCCTCTCTTTCTTTTTCTTCTTTTGGAAAGTGCATGTGTTGAATGTTGCATTATTATAGTCTGATATTTCTTTTCTGTCTTGATCTTTTTAAAATGATATCTACACTGTATGTGGAGCCCATCTCTTTTCCTCCCGCTTCTCTTTCAGTACCGGACTTTTAACAGGACATGCAATATTCTCAATGAAAACCTATTTTCGTCGCCGTGAAGAAAAGAACATGGATGAGCACTGTGACTAAAACCATATCGCGTTGCCAAAAATATCGCCAATGATTTGTATGAATGCTAGGGTTTGTTTACAGTGGTGGCTTCCAAGACTGACATGGTATCTGTAAGGAAGATCATTTGACTGTCATGATTCATGGTTTGCAACGTTGTTGAACATGTTTGGTTGGTGCGTGAGTCAGGGTAACTTCAGCTACTTCCTTTGTGAAATGAAGCCCAGTTCATATTGCTCTAACGTGCTGTTGTCCATTTTGGAATTGATTGTATACAACAGTACCTCCTTTTTTGACGGTATCCGTGGCAGATCCATCTATACAAGCCCGTGTCCGTGCTTCCTGGGAGTACCTCTCTTAACATGGCCAGAGGCAGGGTTCTCTTGCTCACGTCGTTGTGCTCGTCTTTTGTAGTTAGATGAGGAACTGAGATGCGGATAGTCATGTTCATCAGTTTGTCTTCCCAGGACGGATGACCACTGTTGGCTTGTAAGGTCTCTACTTTCGTTGCCAGCTATTTCTGGAGACTTCTCTGCAGTACTGTGGTATCTCTAATGAAGTTTGATCTTCTCCAGCCTTACTGAACCACGGTCCTTTGTTCTGTCATGCATCAAATGATCTCTCCTTAGGTTATGGCTTTGGTGTGCTGAACAAGGTTTTGCATTTCTATTTCTTCGTCAGTGGAGGTATTCCTGTGGTACGTTCTGTCGTCTCAATGAGTGTGGATTTCATTCCGTTGATGATGATATGCGTTACTCCGTTTTTGCCTCTTGACTGCGTGGCAAACTGTCACATCGCGAAAAGCGTTGCAAAACATTAAGTATACCGGACATGTAGTACGGTAGATCCCCTCACACTGTGACAGTCCAGGAAATGACGAGACAGACAAAATGGCGAAGCTGGGAGTAGAGCATGAACAGAAAGACAACAACATCAGCCTCAAAGAGAAGAAAACGATCCTCAAGTCTTTGTTCAGAGTGCACCAGCAACACGACAATGACCACCAGTTGTCCTGGTGACTGCGAGTCATCATCCTTCACCTGTGGACTGGACACAACACAACAGATTGAACCACCGCATGAACAAGCGTCTCTGACTTGTATCGTCCATCACCCCACCCCTCCTGGTGCCCCTTGTGGAGCAACTGACCACAAAACAGAACACGTCCTCCGGGACTGCCAGAGCCATCTATCGCATCGAAGGAGATCAGGTCGACAACTTTAAGACTGCAGGCGAAACTGTACATGTCTGTGGATGTGGCCCAGATGACGACCTATCTCTTCCTCGAACCAAACTCCAAATGTTATGGCAAAGGAGAAGTGTCAGGATTTGATATATTTCTCCTTGCCAAAACTCACAAGGATACATTCATTGGGAAATCTGAGACCTGTAATAACTCCATTGATTTATCTCCCTTTACACGGGTTTGCTCAATACGGCATCTTCTTCTGTCACTGAGAGTTGGACAAGCATGTATACTGCACACTTGCACACTTACGCACACATGCACAC
>CM060306.1:105252116-105254616 GCA_030674185.1 Monoplex corrugatus | reverse complement strand
GCTGAGTGGACAGACTGGGACAGTACCCATTTACAGCTGAGTAGACAGACTGGGACAGTATCCCATTTACAGCTGAGTAGACAGACTGGGACAGTACCCATTTACATTTGAGTAGACAGACTGGGACAGTACCCATTCATAATGGAGTATAGGACATACTGGGACAGTACCCATTACAGCTGAGTAGGACAGACTGGGACAGTACCATTCACAGCTGAGTAGACAGACTGGGACAGTACCCATTACAGCTGAGTAGACAGACTGGGACAGTACCATTTAAGCTGAGTAGACAGACTGGGACAGTACCCATTTCACAGCAGAGTAGACAGACTGGGACAGTACCATTTACAGCTGAGTGACAGACTGGGACAGTACCATCTGCAGCTGAGTAGACAGACTGGGACAGTACCATTTACAGCTGAGTGGACTGACTGGGACAGTACCCATTACAGCTGAGTGGACAGACTGGGACAGTACCCATTTACAGCTGAGTGGACAGACTGGGACAGTACCATTAATCAGCTGAGTAGACAGCTGGGACAGTACCCATTTACAGCTGAGTAGACAGACTGGACAGTACCCATTAACAGCTGAGTAGACAGGACTGGGACAGTACCCATTTACAGCTGAATGGACAGACTGGGACAGTACCTATTTACAGCTGAGTAGACAGACTTGGACAGTACCCATTTACAGCTGAGTAGAAGACTGGGACAGTACCCATTTACAGTGAGTAGACTGACTGGGACAGTACCATTCAAAGCTGATAGACAGACTGGGACAGTACCCATTTACAGCTGAGTAGACAGACTGGGACATACCCATCTCAGCTGAGTAGACAGACTGGGACATACCCATTTACAGCTGATAGACAGACTGGGACAGACTGGGACAGTACCATACAGCTGAGTAGACAGCTGGGACAGTACCATTACACTGAGTAACAGACTGGACAGTACATTTACAGCATAATACAGACTGGGACAGTACCATTGACACTGAAACACAACATGGGACAGTACACCAATTACACCTAGAACAGACTGGGACAGTCCCATTACAGCTGAGTAAAACACGGGACAGTACCCATTATACATCGATTAGACTGACTGGGACCGACCCATTACACTGAATAGACAGCATGGGACAGTACCCATTACAGACTGAAAGACAACGGGACCAAACCAATCTACAGCTGAAACAGACCTGGACAATACCCATTACAGCAAAAAACAGTACTGGGAGTCCCATTTCCACTGAGAGAAACAGGATTGACAGGAGATTTCCCTGAATTTGAAGATTGGAGTATGTTTAGTAGTAGAAGATGATGTATTAGAGTGAGTGTAGAAGATGGAATGATTTTAGTGATAGATGATGGGATATTTAAATGTGATGATGTGGTACCATTTAGATGAGTGGATGAATGTTGTAATGTATATTTTACAGTAGTAGACTGGACATACCCATTACAATTGAGTGGACGTAAAGTCCCATTTACAGTGAGTGACAGACTGGACAGTACCCATTTACAGCTGAGTGGCAGACGTGACAGTACCATTACAGCTGAGTGACAGACTGGGACAGTACCCATTTACAGCTGAGTGGACAGACCGGGACGTACCATTTCAGCTGATGCAGACGGACAGTACCCATTTACAGCTGAGTGACAGACTGGGACAGTACCATTTACAGCTGAGTGGACAACGGAAGTACATTACGCTGATAGACAGACTGGACAGTACCCATTTACAGCTGAGTGGACAGACTGGGAAAGTACCATTTACAGCTGAGTGGACAGACGGGACAGTACCCATTTACAGCTGAGTAGACAGACTGGGACAGTACTTATTTACAGCTGAGTGGACAGACCGGGACAGTACCCATTAACAGCTGAGTGGACAGACGGGCGTACTTATTACAGCTGAGTAGACAGACTGGGACAGTACCATTTACAGCTGAGTGGAAGACTGGGACAGTACCCATTTACAGCTGAGTAGACAGACTGGACGTACCATTTACAGGGTAGACAGACTGGGACGTACCCATTTACATTTGAGTAGACGACTGGGACAGTACCCATTCATAACTGAGTAACATACTGGGACAGTACCATTCACACGAGTAGACGATGGGACAGTACCCATTCACACTGAGTAGACAGACTGGGACAGTACCCATTACAGCTGAGTAGACAGATGGACAGTACTATTATAGCTGAGTAGACAGACTGGGAAGTACCATTCCAGCAGAGTAGACAGACTGGGCATACTACAGCTGAGTAGACAGACTGGGACGTACATCTGACTGAGTAGACAGACTGGACAGTAGCCATTTACAGCTGAGTGGACTGACTGGGACAGTACCATTAACAGCTGATGAAGTGGGACAGTACCATTTACAGGAGTGGCGAGGACGTACCCATTAACAGTAGTAGCAGGCTGGGACAGTACCATTTACAGGATAGAAGATGGGACAGTACCCATTAACAGCTGAGTAGACA
>CM060306.1:105214616-105242116 GCA_030674185.1 Monoplex corrugatus | reverse complement strand
CAAAGACAGAGAGAGGGGGAGGGAGAGTGAGAGAGTGAGAACGAGAGAGAGAGAGAGTAAGTGAGAACGAGAGAAAGAGAGAGAGAGAGGGGGGGGGGGGGGAAGGCTGGAACAAAACGAATCGAAAAGTGAAAGAGCAGCAGGTTTTCATTATGCTTGCCTCCAGAAACAGAGCTGAGTTGCATGCCTGCAAAACCCAAGCGAGAAACCTCGCCACGGGGAAAGCAAATGGCGAGACAATTCAGTTTATGTTGTGCGTAGCCCTGCCGACTACTAAGATCATCGTTGGAGCACGAGCAAAGGAAGAGGGAAGACTAGGAAGACAATTATGGAGATGATCCGAACCTTTGTGGATGTGTGATGTTGTGAGGAAGCTTGCATTTTTGTTTCAAATCAAACGAGTGAGCATAATCTTAAGAGATCATGAAACTGTGAACTGAGGTTCTGTACTGTGCGTAAACATTGGCAAGGAAATATTTATATGGAAGACTAGCTCTTTCTCCAAAGCAGGTCTCCCCTCTCCAACACCACTGATGAAGTCCAAGGGAAAAGCAAAAAAAAAAAAAACGGTACAACTTGGTACAAGCGATTTCACATGAGTTGCTGCAACAAGGTTAAGGACGAAGTAGCAGAGAAGCGTTAGACTTCTCCTAATTTTTGTATTTGTCGTTTATTCGTTTGTGATCTTACGTTTACGCTTGACAAATTTATCCTTGTCTTGTCCTGTTGTATTAAACACGCGTTCTGATTCTGTTTTCAGTTTTTCCTGGTTCCTGTTTGTTTGAACGCGGGTGGTCGCACTTGTTTTGGAGTACTTTCATTTATTCTCTGTGCCACAATTGGTGCCATCTAGTTTTTGGAGAAAATTTTTATAAAACTTGCAAATTAACTCAGCAAAATACCATTTTATAAAAGAGGCTTGATAATATTATTGCTGAAAATTGCGGAACGCTCAAAAACCAACACAAGAACTACCTCTATGTTTTCTCACATGCCAGAGTAAATCACTAACAGGAACAGGAAAAGAGAGATTGGCAAATGGACGAGTTCATTACGATGACAGTCTGGTGTACGCAGTACGTCTCTGGAGCTACAAACATCTGTGGTTTGTACTGTCCTGAGCCCCTGTAGCAGTTTGTGAGACAGACCATCAGCAACTATACTGACGTACTTGACTTAAGCCTCTGAATTCCTGGGGGAACATAGCGTTGCGGCGACATGCCCTCAAGACACTCAGTTTGGGAGATCCTCCTCAGCTGTGGCTATCTCATTCCGGCTACGTTCACCTCTGCGCCAGTACTCCAGAGCCATGTCTGTCTTTGCCTTCCCTTTTTTAGTTTTAACCGTCGGTTCCAGTCAAAGGCCTGTCGCGTGATGTTGAAAGGAGACTTCCGCAGAGTGTGGCCTGTTCAGCCCATTTACTTTTCTTGATTTCTATTTCAACCGGAGATTGTATTGTCTGTCCCACAGATTAGTGTTAGAAATGACATCGGGCCACCTGCAGGCCACCACACTGAGACAGGTATAGACCCTGAAGTGTAGAATAAGTTACCTATCCCTCTGTCTATGTCTCTGATCGTCAAGCTAGACTGATACTGTGTTTCCTTCGCTGCAAATGATGGTTGTACACTCATCTCTATCCTAGCTTCAACGGAAGAACCTTGCGTTCCAGCCACAGACTTGACGGTTCTAGTGTCTATACAACACACTTCAGGCTTCACTCCAACGAACCTCTCCCCCAACTAGTGCTAGCCTTTCTGCAACGCATCTCTTTAAGGACCGTCGCACTTGCAGGGAAAGGTGTTTCTGTATTTTGCCAAAGGAAAGAAAACTTCTGCACAGCATTCCAGAGCACTAAGATTGAAAACAGGTAGGTGATCGAGAAAGTGGTGGTGGCAGTATTGGTGGATGTAGGTGATGGAGGTGGTGGAGGTGGTAATGGTGGTATGGGGTCATGGCGGTGGTGAGCTTTCTTTGGGTGGGGTGGTGGTGGGAATGTGGGTGGAGGCTCCCGGGAGGAGGGGGAGGATGGCGGACAATCGGTTTAAAAAGTGTTTCACAGGCGACTGTCTGGGTGTTGGGAAGTCTGTTGGGCGGTGTTAGAGAAACTTAATTTACAACGAGTGTGGGTAGGAAGGAAGGGAGGCGGTGCCAGTGCTGTGCTTGTTGTTGCTGTTGTGTGCTGTGGATGTTGTGTCGTGTCTTGCTGTGCTGGTCGGGTGAGTATTGAAGACGTTCCTTAGTTTGTGGTTTTAGAGAGGGTACTGTAGTCTATTTCATATCAGATTCATTTCATTTTATTTCTTGTTCTATCCTGTTTTCAGTTTCTTTTGTTTGCTTTTGTTTTTGTCTGATTGGTTGATCGTTTGTTTGTTTGTGGCTTGCTTAATTGTTTGTTTGTTTTTGAGTTAAACCAAAGAAGGTATTTCCTGACTGTACCATTCAGTTAACAAAAAAAATCATTTTAACAGCTGAATCTCTTCAGTTGCTTTTAATCATGTTTTTGCCACCACGAAGAAAATTTCGAGAGAAGATTAAAAGGTTAGTATTCATAAACAAAGCAACTAAACATTCTAAGGTAAAGAAATCCCCTTTTTTCTGTTGCTTCTTTGTTTCGTTTTTTGTTTTGCTTTTTTTTTTCTAAGATTTTTAGACAGTTGCCCTTAGACTGTTTCAACTTATTTAGCATTAGCTGTATCAGTTTTTGTTTTATTTCTTTTAATTTTTCTTTTATGTATTTCACGTGTATATTTGTTTATTTGCTTGTTTAATTAGTTTTAACGTTATGTTTTTTTTTAGGGTAGGTACAAGGGAGAGAACGAAATGAAACACGTCAGCAAAGAATTTTCAGTGGTTATGGATGAAAGTTTACCAAGTATGCTTTAAGTATTCATTTAGCGGATAATTCGTGAGTTTAAGTGGAAATAGTTGAAATTTTGGGTTACAGTTGGTCGAAGAGTTGTCTTGTTGAAGCCAGCTTTACAGTTGCTTAGTGTCTGACGTTAAAATCCGATTCGAATGTAGGTTTATCAAAAATTTTGAGTAGTTAAATGTAATTGGGTAGAGCCCACATTTTGAATCAGGGTGACTAAAAGAGTCCTACTGTTTAAGCAATAAATGATAAGTTGTTTATGAATGAATCTATTCAGATTTTTTTTCGAAAGTGATACCAATCAAGCGATCTTTATTTCAAGTTGTTCTCAGTTTTTTTTTTCATTCGTTGTGCAAACTATTGAAAAATAGATCACTAAGGAATTATAAGACATATAGAGACTGGTCTATGCCAAACTTGCTAATACTTGAACATGCATACTACATACTAGTAACAAGAACTTGCTTAACCGAGAGACAAATATTAAGAAATTTAATGCAAAATGGGATGGATGAATCACTGAACCTTTGGTGACCTTTACTGATTTGTTTTAACGTGAAAAGAAAAATTATTCGCATGGCTTGACATTTTTCCCTCTAAAATATGCATCACAGATTCAAGTGCCCGACATATGTTACTTTAAAAAAGTCGAATCGTTAAAGTACACAGTTCACAGCATGACCGATTTACATTCATTATTTTCTAGGCTAAACTCAGAGAACCAAATACGTATGACGGCTTTTGGATTCTAACTGTTTTGGTGAAAACGAATATTCTTCTTACTGTGATTATTCTCTGCACTAACCAGTCAGCGTATATACCAGGTCTCTGCACTGAAACGGCCGTCTTCAGAGTAACAAATGATCTTTAACAATGTTTCATGATGGTAGAATTTCTGTTTTCACTCTTCTTGACCTGTCAGCTGCATTTGACGAGAAAGACTACAAAATCCCTTGTTCTCAACCTGAAAAATGTTTTAATGTCATGGTGCTTTTTTGATTTGAATCATATTTTTCAGACAGAACTCAAGGTGTCATCAAAAATGGCCAAAAATCTTGTTATTTCTTGCTTCCATCAGAGTTCCCCAGGGTTTAGTTTCTGGACCCCTTCTGTTTTTTACTACACACTTAGCTTCCTCCAAGTTCGTGTAAAATATTCAACTGAACAACTCCTTTTGCAGATAACGATATGTTGCACAAAGTCTGTGAAAGAAAATGAAATTCAATGGACAGCAAAGGTCACGGAAAATTCACGCTGTATCAAAAGTTTGGATAACACAAAACACAAACTTCAGTCGATGACTCCAAGACAGAATCCATTCTTACTAGATGCTAATACAAATCTTTACCACAGGATATCTTCCCATCCTTCATCCATGCGGGAGACACTGATGCAAGCTTTGTTTTATCAAATGAAAATCTCGGCGTCATTTCTCTTGATCGGGTGCTTGATAAACGTTTATTCTAAGGATCACTGAAATCGTGATCAACAGATTCATGTCCATCTTTTTTTAACAGACTTTCTCAGATCCTGTGTAACGTTCATTGGTTTTTATATCGTAAAATCTCTTGTCACTGAATATTACAAATCGTTCTTTTTTTGTAAACGCGAGTTGTTCTCTCCAGGAAAGCTCATCCCCATCGTGCGAGGTGCGAGGCCGCCTTTTTTTTTTTTTTTTTTTTTTTTCCTTAATTCACTTGTACGCATGTATTTTTGTTTACTTACGAGTGTGAATTTCTGTACGGAATTTTGCCGGGAACAGCTCCTTTGTTGATGTCGGATCTTGACATCCGCTAAGCAATGCTGGACACGAGACTTCAGTTTGTCATATCATTCGAAAGACTAGCTCCTGGACTGTCATTATAGGTCTACTGGAGGGGCGAGAAAATCTCATTCCGACGGGAACTGAGCATAGAACCTCTCCCTTCCCTGGTAGACTCTTGAACCAACTGAACCAGCATGCCATATATCAAAGAGTAAGAAAACAACAAACACATGTAATAAAACTATGATGCTGCAAAATAATGCTATCTGGTCAGTTCTAAGGATAACATAAGCAACAACAATAATAACAAGATGATGTCTTTGTTATTATCTATTGTCTACTTCTACAAGTAGCTGTGTTATCAGGAAGCGCTGGAGACGATACATAATTTTGTACAGTTGATCGAAATTACATTTTTTTTAAAGTAGATAATCACATTTTATAGTTGTTATTGTTTCAAACTGAAAGTTCTCGGTCATTAAATGCTATGACTATATAAAATTGTATAGATAGTGTGTTCCATACACACATAAATACATGCATACATACATACATACATACATACATACATACATACATACATACATACATACATACATACATACATACATGCATGCATACATACATACGTACATACATACAACACACACACACACTCGCACTCACACAAACATTCACATACACACATATATATACACGCGCACGCGAGCATATAAAAGAATAAAGGTTATTTAAAGTACAAGACGGCAGAAAAGTGGACAAAAAGACAGCCGTAAAGTTTCAGACATGATGTAGACATCATACCATGTTTCCCTGACTCCCTACTGGAGGTAAAACCTTTGAATGCTATCACGAATCAGCCGCCTTGTGCACCTATTGCCCCATGGAGGCCAATCTGCTAACAGTCTTATTTCCTCTTCCACCTGATCTTACGTCAACATGTCTATAGACACCCCGTCTGCAGCACATATGTTTATGGATAAGTAGGTCGCAGTTTTGCTCTTGAGAACTGATGATTCGTCAAGAGTTTAGCATTCAAGAAGCTGACACATGATGGAAGCTGCGAGGCGATGTAGAATTGTTTTTTGCAATAGTGTTCTGAGTTATTATCTTGTTCAGTTGTTATTCGTGTATTGGCCCTACACTTCATTAGCGATTTCTTAAGCAATGAAAAGATCATATTTTGTGTATGTGCCTCCCCCCTTGTTTTTTTTAATCGTTCTGATTTTTCTCTAACGTGTCTAATGCTTTTTGTTTTTGCCGACACTGTGCAGGCGGTATATTGCTGCACAGTCTGCATACTCCCTCTCTGATGGGCATGCATGCTGGGTGTTCCTTTCATGTTTCTATAAGCCACCGGACGCTGAAACGATTTATAGAATTTTCAACGTGCCTATTTGATGCTCTATGTGCATATACAAAGCCAGAACAAGATTGAGGCAGCCGAGGTGTGGTTTCTAAAAAGAATGTTGAGAGTTTCATGGACAGCAAAGAAAACAAACGAGACAGTCTTGATGGAGGCAGACACAAGAAAATTAGGAAAAGACAGGCAACATTTTCAGGCCATTTTATGAGGAAAGGGGAATTAGAGCACCTGGTCACAACAGGAAAGTTTGAGAGAAAGGGAGCACCAGGTAGACCCAGGGAGAAAATATTGGACGGATTGCAGGGTGGCTGAGGACAGAGAGTGGAAAATGTGCTTGCGGCAACACTGGATAGATACATACGGATGGCCATGATCGCCAACGCCATGCAGCAGGGCACTTGATGATGATGATGTGCATAGTAGGCCTCCTTCGGTCATGGTTGACCATGGATAAAGTACATAAGACCTAATGTCTAATTGGGCTGTCTGCTTGGTTCAAGCAGCGTCACCTGTGACTGTAGAGACCAATGCCAGAGAGGCAGTCTCTGTCTCAGCGGTCGCATGTGTAAGCTGATGCTGGTCTGTTGGCTGTCGTCCCTTTTATGAGAGCTCGCTTTTCTGCTGCGCAGCTGACAGTTTGTCCTCACCAGTCTGCAGCTGTTTCTTGAGAGTGCTTCTCCAGCTGTTGCGGTCATCTGCGAGGTCCTCCCAGGACTCAGTGTTGATCTCAAGCGCCCTGTGATGTGCACATACACACGAAAAGGGTTTAGGCACTAACAGGTCTGCACACATGTTATAATATGAAAGATAGGAAAAAATCTCACCTTTCACCCACCAGACGGGAAATCACCAGTTAGAATCGAACCCGGGTCCTCCAATTAGAAATTCCGATGTTTACCTTATTTTTTTAACATTGTTTTTAATTCGCTTTTGACAAAACACAAATAAAGACAATGATTGCTGAACATCATTACGATGTCATTGAGAAAACTTAGATACAATGGATTGAGCAAAAATCATATACATACGTCATATCTACTAGTCTGTTTTTTAAACAGTATAAATTCATTCAGTTTATACAGATGTTTACCCACTTGCCCGATGTCGTAAATATAAAATAACTCAATGAACTTGGATCTAAATAAACTTCCTGCCACATCCGTGCATGCCGGTAATTTCAGCCTCCGATTAAGCAATCAGCTTCAATTTTGTCTCATAAAAGGGTATTCTAGTTTCCTAACGCGGCAGCATTTAAGATAAAGGTGTTCACCTGGCTAAGGATAAGCCATCAGATTTCTTTACCTAAACAGTTTGTGATTTGTTATGTAAATAATGAAGACTTAGCTGACAAACGGCAATGGCGTAAATTACACATGAACCGACAAACTGATAAAGATAGAGAGAATGCAAACTTTGTTCCCAAATTCGAGCGAATACTCATAAAATCAACATACTCCTCCCTGTTTTGTGTTGACAATCATGCATGCTCACCAAGAATTATTGTAAGAGTTGTTGGTACACAGAGAGAATGATTGGTGTATTTGGAACATGTACTCATGTGACTGGTAAAACAATTATGTATTGATTCTTATTTTGACATGGGTTTTTGTTTGTTTGTTTGTTTGTTACAAAGATTTCTTTAGACCGTGTGGCGCACAGGACCTCACAGTTACCCGTCTTTTGCATTCTCTGGCCTGTCAGCCGTCGTTTCCCAGCTAGTGTTTGTACAAAGTTTCACAATGTATAGAAGAGGTAAATAGTTTGACAAAGTAGGCAGACTGGCTGATGTGGTTCCGATGTTGACTGAAATTCGATGTAACGAATTCAGTCCCCTCCCACAACATAAAATCCAGGTTGTTTGCTGCCCATCTTGATGTCCCAATCATTCTGGTGGTGTCAGTGCCTCTGTGCGCCGTTCCCACCCCTCCCCCATTTCAAAACCATGCGAGGCACAGTCTTACGCAGGCTCCAGGAATCTGCCGAATAATAACGAGCAAATTTGGGTGAAGCGCATATGTTGTTTTTTTCGAATGCAAGGAATCCACTTGAACAAACTCCAAACTCCAAACTGGACAAAGCATATAGAGGTCATTATCCTCTAATTCCGTAACCGCTGTGGTCAGACAAGACAACTTTAGTATATTTGATAACAGACCTTGCGAGAGTACACGATCTTGCGCAAACTCAGGAATCTGCCAGATAATTGCTGGCAGATTTTGGTGGAAGGTTGAACTGAAACCTGAACGTTGCGGTGGATGGGCGGGCTGATGAGAAGCAGTAGCAGACAGAATGCTTCATCTCTATAAAATTATGTTTAGGGGATGTAGGCGTGCCTAGATTGGTCCTTTACTTGTTATTTGCCACCTGTTGATTTCGGTGAAGGCCGTCTTTCATGATAGCCTGAGGGATGGTCATAGCATGTCGTGGTGATTGATGCCACCCAACAAAGCAAGACTGTGTCGCTTTACTGTAGCCAGAGGCAATTCCTGCGGGCTGACCAACGTTTTGGTTTTGATTCGTATATACGCGTTGATCTCAGGTTTGAGACAAGATATAAGAAACAGTTTCTTCAGCCGCTTGGTATCAAGGAGGCACATTGTTTGACAGAGAAGTAGAGTGAGACATCACACTTAGGAGATGTCGACAAGAAGTATGACATATACATACTATGTAAAATACAGTACAAGCTTGTAGTCATTGTTGTACACGAAACGTCTATACACAAGCACTCTCTAATGATGAGGTACAAATATCAGTGTCTTATCAGTGGGAGTGTTACACTTATTCGTTACATACCCGAATGGCTCTGAGAATTAATGAATTCATGTAAAGAGATGTTCTCGTGCATGGAGCTCTAAATTAAAGACTTTTTTTTTTTTTACGATCATTGCACTCAGGGAGGTTACCTTCGTGCTCACCTTTTTTTTTTTTTTCGTCCCATTTTCTACGCCACTTTAATGGCCACAGAAGCTGAAACAATTTTTATTATGCGATGATGATGATGTCGATGTGGATGATAATCATGGTGCTATGGAGTTCCATCTAGGATTGAGACTGCGTGATAGGGTTGTACTCTACGCTTACTATCATAATATATCCTGGCGTCAACCTGGCCTGAGAGATACAGACACCTGCAGTGTTGGTCAGAAGATTTGAGCAACACTCTCAATGACGTATCCGTTAAGTGGATGAGACTCGACTATGTGGTTCCAGTCTTCCCAATGAGCCCATAGCACGCCCAATTCTGGGTAGGAGCCGGTTAGAGGCGAAAAATCCCACAATGAATTTTGAAGGTACTGATGGGGATTCGAACCCACAACCTTCCAGTCGGCAGTCCGTTTCGT
Source organism: Monoplex corrugatus (assembly GCA_030674185.1). Taxonomy (NCBI): domain Eukaryota; kingdom Metazoa; phylum Mollusca; class Gastropoda; order Littorinimorpha; family Ranellidae; genus Monoplex; species Monoplex corrugatus. Next base: position 105,232,769 of record CM060306.1, on the reverse strand, counting down.
TAACCACTACACCACGGCGACTGCTCTAAATTTAAGACTTATATGTGACCGTCTACTACTGATGTTTTCGTGTAATGGGTTTGTTCCATCTGTTTAACCTGTCATGACTTTGTCTGTAATTAACCTTTGCACATGTCGCTAAAAGCATCTTCGTCTTTTACCCACCACCCCTCCTGATTTCCTAGTGACTTTTTTCAAACCTGTCTTTGTCGTGCTCGGTCAAATTTCCACCCCAACACACAGCGCCAAAGGTTAAAATACTACAGACGAGAGATGTGTAAAACATTTTGAGCATCTGATTGCTCACATCAAAAGGATTTACTGTCCTTAGACAATTCCTGTTATCTTCTTGAAGTTCGCGGTAGAATTTTTGTTTTTGTTTAAGATAGCTGTTTGTCAGTCATCACCTCGATATATTTGTGTGTGTCTCATTTTGTATTGCAATTTCCCCTGAACTTGTTTGTTTAATGTTGTTGTTTTCTGAATTCAGGTACAAGTTCTTTTGTTTTGTTTTTTGTTTGTTTGTTTGTTTGTTTGTTTGTTTGTTTGTTTGTTGTTGTTGTTGTTGTTTTGTTTGTTTTTCAACATTTCATTTAAGGCAAGGGTCCTCCTACCAGTTCAGTTTAAACGGGAAACATGCACTCTGCGTGTGTGCGCGCGTGGATGCGCGTGAAAAAGACGAGAGACAGACAGAGAGACAGACAGAGTTCAAATATTCTAGCTTTTAGAATCACGTCAATCACTGACTGTGTGACGATCAGCTCGTTAGAGCAGCGAAGTGCCCATCAAATCGCAGTCAGTGAATATATCAAAAGTCAAAAAACGCATTACTGTGGAAATTATCCATTATTTTCGATATCCAGAACATTGGGTAGAGGAGAGCTGACTGAGCTAGTACGAGCGTAGTACCCTGTGTTGATCCTGTGCAGCTGCCCTCAATATGGACGGTTTATTTCCCTCCGGTTCTATCCTTCCTTTTGAGAGAGTAATTGTGCACACAAATAGCAGTGTGTTTGTGTTTGTTTGTCAGCGTGTGTGTGTGTGTGTGTGTGTGTGTGTGTGTGTGTGTGTGTGTGTGTGTGTGTGTGTGTCTATGTGTTTGTATGTGTCCGTGTCTGTGTTTGTGTCTCTGTCTGTCTGTCTGTCTGTCTGTCTGTCTGTCTGTCTGTCTGTCTGTCCGGCCGGCCGGCCATCTGCCTGTCTGCCTGCCTGCCTGCCTGCCTGCCTGCTTGCCTGCCTGTCTGTCTGTCTGTCTGTCTGTCTGTAATGCCAGCAGTTTCCCTCCTTTATAGTTTTCTTTTGCTGCTAAAGTTCTTACCGCTCCCAGGAATGAAAATTGTAACATGAGTAACCACCAACTTCTACAGTTAATGTGTATTCGCACTGCTACTGTCAATATCGCTGCAAGTAGTTTTGCTACAATGCATAGCAGCTATGCATATGGCGAATTTTTGTACGAACAATTAATACTATCACTTCTGATACAATAACTAGCGTAATGGTTTACTTTAGCTCACTTTTACGCAGACTGTGGCTCTGTCAGCATTCTGACATAATTCAGATTTATAATAACACTTGGAGTTGCTTTCTGACATAATTCAGATTTATAACAACACTTGGAGTTGCTTTCTGACATAATTCAGATTTATAACAACACTTGGACTTGCATTCTGACATAATTCAGATTTATAATGACACTTGGAGTTGATTTCTGACATAATTCAGATTTATAACAACACTTGGAGTTGCTTTCTGACATAATTCAGATTTAAAATAACCCTTGGACTTGCATTCTGAATAACTCAGATTTATGATAACACTTGGAGTTTGGAAAGTCAGCTCCGACAGAACATATAATAATAATAATGTTTATTTGTATAGCGCATATTCCATATAAAAACATGCTCACCAGTGCTTTACATTTCGCAAGAAAGGCAAAAGGTGATAAAAAATGTTCACAATTACATACACAATAAGATAACAACAAACATTAAAGCTATACAAATAAGAAGACACATAAGAAACCACAGAATATTAAAATTTAAACACTGACTTATGTAATGAAGAAAGATTAACAGATTTTTCATATGAATAAAGAGGCGTACTGTGTTTATATATTGCTGCGTGTGTGTGCTTGCGTACGTGTGTGTGTGTGTGTACGTGTGTGTGTGCGTGCGTGTGCGTTGCTGTGCGCGTGTGTGTTTGTAAGAATATGTGTGTGTGTGTGTGTGTGTGGGGTGTGTGTGTGTGTGTGTGTGTGTGTATGTGTGTGTGGTGTGTGTGTGTGTGTGTGTGAGTGTGTGCGTGTGCTATGTTTGCATGCGTGTGTGTGTGCAATAGTTGTACATAAAATTATAATCAATATTTTGAATGAAGATAAAACCAGAAAAATTTTAATCCATATACAGGAAAAACATTATAACTTCAGTATTACAGCATTAACACCTTGACAATCAAAATTACCTCACAAATTATAAACTATTCGCATATCATACATCACAATTTACATACAAACAAAGATTTTTAAGTTTCTTAAAGTATTTCAGTCTCTTTCCCACTCAATTTCTCCCCTATCCCCTCCTCAGCTGTACACATACAGTGATACACACACATGCTCACTCAAGCACACACACACACACACACACACACACACACACACACACACACACACACACACACACACACACATACACACATGCACGCACACACACACCTTGCTCTATAGGCCCTTATACAAAATACTGTTATACAGGCAGGAGAGATTAGTCTGATGACAGACTTGCAAACTAAGGCTCTTCAGGTTAGATGAGTTTGAAAGAGGTGGGTTTTCAGGTGCCGTTTGAAGGTTGAGAAACACTTAGTTTTTCTGAGAGACAGTGGTAGAGAGTTCCATACATTTGGGCCAAAGACAGAGAAAGATTTTTTACCAAAGGTGTCTAGAGAGAAGCGAGGAACAGTCAACAGTGAGGTGTCAGAAGAGCGGAGCGTTCGAGAAGGTTTGTAACCCTGCAGGAGGTTGGCAAGATAGGATGGCATGTTCTCGTGATAGATACACTGAAAGCAGAGACAGGCAACTTTATATTGAATCCTAGCCTTTACCTGGAGCCAATGAAGTGCTCTAAGCAGAGATTTTGCACTCTCACGCCTGGGCTTGCGGAGAACAAGGCGAGCGGCGTGGTTCTGTATGCGCTGAAGTTTAAATAGTTGATTGTCATGGAGACCTGCAAATAGAGAGTTACAATATACCTACAGATGTTTGAGACAGATGCTTACACATGAATACAAAACAGTACGAATGTAATACGATGTGACGAGTATGCTATGTCACCTCTCCCTTTCAGCGGCACTGCTGGCTAGCACTGCTGCGTGCAGCTATGCGAAAAGGAGAACAGAATTGAGGCAACTGAAATGTGCTTTCTTTAAAAATGCTGAGAGTTCCTGGACAGCAAAAAACAAAAACAAAAAACGAGACAGTCTTGAAGGAGGAGACACAAGAAGATCAGTAATAAAGAAGATTAGGAAAAGACAACCAACATTTAGAGGACATTTTATGAGGAAAGGGGAATTAGAGCACCTGGTCACAACAGGAAAGCTGGAGGGAAAGAGAAAACCAGGTTGACCCAGGGAGAAAATACTGGACGAACTTGCAGAGTGGCTGAGGAACAGAGAAGATGGGAGATGTACTTGCAGCGACAAGGGATAGATTTGTGTGGAGGCCATGATCGTGGCAGGGCACTGATGATGATGGACAATGCAATACAGCGTCAAACAAGGAAATCAAGCCATTCCAACCATTTCCTTTTAATACAACATCATTACAAAAAATCCAGATTTTTTAATTCTCAGGATCACTATGACCTTGAAGAAGTTAAGGTTGAATAAAACGTGGCGTAATCAACTCTGATGTCTCGAGTTCAATCCCAGTATGCAAACTAAACATAGGCCCTTTCGTAACCTATCGTAATGATCCTCCAATCTTTCTGATGGTGTCAGCTTAGTCTTTTGAAAAGGCCCCCCATCACACACCCCACCACCCCCCCTTCCATTTTAAGGTTTTCAGTTTGTCAGCGATCGGATCTTGTGCAGACTCTAGGAGTCTGTCAAATAGTACCAGTTTGAGTAGAGCGCAAGTGGAATTACCCCAGCACACTAAATCCCTTTTGAACAAATTCCTATTCAGTTTAAATAAAATTTGACCTGTAAAGGAATCCAAAACAAGTGTGATTGCCCGTGTTTAGATTAAACAACCAGGAACTAGAAAGGAAAAAAAAAAGAAAAACACGAAAAAAGAATAAGAACGCGTATTTAATACAAGGCAAGACAGGCGCAAATTTTCGGCCAACTGACCTTTGTCAAGCTTAAGATCACAAAGAAGCGAACACTAGATACAAAAATTAGGAGAAAAAGACTGAAACTTCCCTGCTGCTCTGGTCTTTTTTTTTTTTTGTCTTTTTTCTTTTTTTTTTTTTTTTTTTTTTTCCTGTAAAGGAATCATCAGGTTTGTTGCTTGTGAGAAGACTTTCAACGACGTATCCGTGCAGTGGGTGAGATTCGATTCTGTGGTCGCACTTTTCCCAATGAATCTATAGGAAGAGATTGGGTCGACAAATCCTACAAAAATTTGGACAGAACCGATAGGATTTGAACCCACAATCTTGTAGTCGGTAATTTGATGCGCTAACCACTATACCACGGCAACTGGTGGTACACAATTCTTGTTAAAATGACTGTTAGTTGTTTTCTTTTAAATATTGCATTTAGAGATCCGGTAAATGACAGATTTTTTTTAATACTGCGTTTATGGGCCCAGGAAATAACAGATCTTTCAATACTGCATTTATAGATCCAGCAAATGACAAATTTTAACACTGCATTTATAGATCCAGCAAATGACATATTTGTTTAAATACTGCATTTATGGACCCAGGAAATGACAGAGTTTTTTAAATACTGCATTTATTGATCCAGCAAATGACAGACAGATTAAATATACTGACATTTTAAAAGTATCCAGCAAATGACAGATTTTTTTAATACTGCATTTATGGACCCATGACAACAATTTAACAGATTTTTTACCATAATACATGACAATTTATGGACCAGCAAATGACAGATTTTTTATACTGCATTTATAGATCCAAGCAAATATAGACAGAAAAATTTTTTAATACTATTATGCTATTTATGGACCCAGCAAATGACAGATTTTTAATACTGCATTTATGGGGAACCGAAGCAAATGACAGATTTTTTCAATACTGCATTTATGGACCCAGCAAACAACACTGTAGGAAGCCCCTGAAATTGGATCACATTTGCTAACTAGGAAACAGCTTCTGGAACACCGAAAACATCATTAGGTTCCTATACTTTGGTCATCATTTTTAACACACCTGCCCCACTTTTTCATCTTAGCTGTTTGCGTCTGCCTGCATCCATCATTATATACCTCTCTCCTGTCATTTCCTTGGCACGTGTAAACATAATTATGCGCGCGTGCATATATAAACAAGCGAACAGGCGTTCATACCCGCACGCACAAACACATGCACGCACATACAATGAGCCCATACCGCACTCAACTCAAGGACAGGAACCAACTCGGAGGAAAAAAAAAGTTTCCAATAATGAACTTGCCGAGGCTGAGGACACAGAGGGTAGGAGATGTACTTGCAGCGACATTGGACAGATTCGTATAGAGGGCCATGATCGCCAATGCCGTGCAGAAGGGCACTTGATGATGATGATAATGATAGCAAATCGAACCGGACAACCTTTCAGTCATTAGTCTGCTTCGCTGACCACTGCACCATTGCACTACGGCGACTGGTACAGCTGGCAGATTTCATATGAAGGAGCACATATTGAGCTGTCCGAACTCCTCAAGAAAATTCCAGCATTTAGTATGGCTTGATCAGCTTTTGTGTGTGTGTGTGTGTGTGTGTGTGTGTGTTGTGTGTGTGTGTGTGTGTGTGTGTGTGTTTGTGTGTGTGTGTGTGTGTGTGTGAGTGTGTGAGTGTGTGTGTGTGTGTGTAGTGTGTGTGTGTGTATGTGTGTGTGTGTGTGTGTGTGTGTGTGTGTGTGTGTGTGTGTGTGTGTGTGTGTGTGTGTGTGTGTGTGTGTGTGTGTGTGTGTGTGTGTGTGCGTGTGCTGTTCGCTTCCTACCCAGATTTCCCTGACACCTACATGTTTGTTACCTTCTCCCTCCACCCCCTGACCTACCCCTAACTCCCTCACTCCCTCCCGCCCACCATCCTCCTTCGCCCAGTTTCTCAGGAAATCCTTTTTTCCTAATTATCACCTGCTGCAAAACCTAACTTAGATGCTTAGTGTCTGAGGGAAAAGGGAATGTGTGTATGTTCGTCTGTGTGTGTGTGTGTGTGTGTGTGTGTGTGTGTGTGTGTGTGTGTGTGTGTTGTGTCTGTGTCTGTGTGTATCTGTGTGTGTCTGTGTCTGTGTCTGTGTCTGTGTCTGTTTCTGTGCCTGTGTGCGTGTGTGTGCTGTGTGTGAATATGTGTGTCTGTGTGTGTCTGTGTGTGTGTCTGTGTGTGTGTGTGTGTGTGTGTGCGTGAGGGTGTGTGTGTGATGCGATGGTGTGTGTGTGTGTGTGTGTCTGTGCGAGTGCGCGTGCATGTGTGTATCTGTGTGTGTTTGTGTATGTGTACGTGTATGTGTGTGTGCCTGTGCATGTGTTCGTGCATGTGTGTGTCTGTGCATGTGTTCGTATGTGTCTACGTATGTGTATACGTGTGCACGCGCGAGCGTGTGTGTGTGCGCGCGTGCATGTGTTCATGTGTGTGTGTGTCTGTGAATGTGTTCATGCATGCGTGTGTCTGTGCATGTGTTCGTGTGTGTGATAGTGTTTGTATGTGTGTGTGTGCGTGTGTGTGTGTGTGTACGTGTATGTATACGTATGTGTATCTCTGTGTGTGCGTGTGTCTGTGTGTGTGTATATGTGTGTGCGTGCGTGCGTGCGTGCGTGATATCGGTGCACGGTTGGGATGGATGGAGACGGGAAAATGTGTGTATATGCTTGTTCAGCACGCCTCAAGTTGAGCAGAGTTTGCAGGCTTTGAAGTAGCTCTTGCGCACCTTGATTTGAAAGTCACATCCGACAGTTCTGAAAAAAACATATTGCCGTCCCAACACCTGCACTTCACGGTGAGATGCAGGACTCCTTTTCCCCCTCTAAAAGTTGAGCTGGGTGCGGGTGTATGTGGGCGTGTGGTTTATGATATTATCTTTCTCTTCTTTCGTTTGCCGTCTATATGGTCGGGCCACATGTGGCGAAGAATGTGGCCGTCGTTGTCGTTGTCGTTGTCGTTGTCGTTATCGTTGTTGTTGTTGTTTTGTTGCTGTTGTTGTTGATGATGGTGATGATGATGATGTTGTTCTTATTGTTGTTGTTGTTCTTCTTCTTCTTCTTCTTCTTCTTCTTCTTCTTCTTTTGGTGGTGGTTGGTTGGTTGGTTGGTTGGTTGGTTGGTTGGTTGGTTGGTTGGTTGGTTGGTTGATGTGATTGGTTGGTTGGTTGGTTGGTTAGTTGTGTTGGTTGGTTGGTTGATTGGTTGGTTGGTTGGTTGGTTGGTTGGTTGGTTGTTGGTTTTTTGGTTTTTGGTTGGTGTTGGTTGGTTGGTTGGTTGGTTGGTTGGTTGGCTGGTTGGTTGGTTGGTTGGTTGGTTGTCTGGTTGTGGTTGGTTGGTTGGTTGGTTAATTGGTTGCTTGGTTAGTTGGTTGCTTGCTTGGTTAGTTGGTTGCTTGCTTGATTTGTTGGTTGATTGCTTGCTTGCTTGCTTGCTTGCTTGTTGCTTGCTTCGTTGCTTGCTTCGTTGCTTGCTTGCTTGCTTGCTTGTTGCTTGCTTGTTGGTTTCAGTACTTGTCGACTGCTATGGAACTGGATGGTCAGAGGTGTCGTACATGTAATCGGTCATTTCTCCTGTCGCTCCACTTGACTGGGGCGACATAGCTGCAGTATGTATTCAGCTGTCTTGTCGTCTTGTCTGCAAGAGCAGGTTCGTGAAGACTTCAGTTTGAACTTATGGTTCATATTTGCTTTGACCCGATTGTAGCCTGAGCGGAGCCTCATCAAGACCACTTGCTAGACTCTGGACATGCGGTAGTTGTCCCTCTCTATCTGTGGCTTACCCATTTTACACCCGCACTCTATCCACCAACTTCAAAAACTTAACCCTTTGACTCCCTTACCTTATCCACCAGCTTCCTGCAGGAAGCAGGAAGCTGGTGGATAGGGTGAAGGAGTCAAAGGGTTGTTTTTGCATTGCTAGCATGATTGACAATGCAGGATGCTGATGGACACTTTTTAAACACACCAAGTGCTACCTCGGTGGAGGCGTCTACCAGCGAATACGAACACTGGGCTGTGTCCTAAGCCCCGCATTGCGCGATCCTGTCGTGGTGGACGTCTCCACCGTCTTTGGCACAATCTGCCTCCTGCCCGACGCCACTTTTCGTCTCCTGCTTCTTCTTCGTCTCCTCCACTGCCCCTGCCCTCGACCTCGCTGCTGCAATCTTCGTCTCCTCCTCTGCCGTCTTCGCCTTCGCCTTCTGTCCGGTTAGTACCTCCTTCACCTTCTGTCCCGCTAGTGCCGCCTTCACCTTCTGTCCCGCCGGTGCCGCCTTCACCTTCTGTCCCGTCGGTGCCGCCTTCGTCGCCACCCCGGCCACCACCATATGACTGTGATAAACTAAAATTATACCTTTTTAATGCTCAGTCAACATGCAAGGATGGCAAAGCCGAAGTCATTGCCGATTTTATCGCAGATGAACGTGTTGACATTGCTTTTATCACAGAGACATGGCTTAACCCCCTTGGTCACGAACCTATACATGCTAGCCTCACTCCGAGTGGTTACAGGCTTGCTTCTTTCCATCGGTCATCCCGAGGTGGCGGTATCGCCATCCTCTACAACGACTCACTCCATTCCTGCCTATCTTTCTCGCAGTCTCTGCCTTTCTCCCATCCTTCTTTCGAGCACGTTGAAGTATCCTTCCAATCCAACCCTCACCTCATCACCTTCTCCTGTGTCTATCGACCCCCACCTAGCTCTGCCAACAAACTCACCACATCCACGTTTCTCTCTGACTTTGACCAATTGCTTGACCACTACTGCTTCTTACCTGGAAATCTCATCATTCTAGGTGACATCAATGTCCACTATGACAACACTCACCGTTATGACACAAGACATATCATCAACTCTCTGTCCAATCACAATATGACTCAACACATTTCTGAACCAACCCATCAAAAAGGTCACATTCTTGACTGGATCATTTCTCGTGATCACCACAATTCCGCTACTGACAACTGCTTAGTTCTTTCTACCCGTCTAACTTCAGCCCTTCCATCTGACCACTCTGCAATTCTCTGTTCTCTCGACATTTCTCCTCCTTCCCGTACCATGCGCACAGTGACTCGACGCAATCTCAAATCTATCGACCTCTCCACATTTTCATCTGATGCCTCCCGTCTCCTTTCTGAAAAGTCACATAACCTTGCCGATGAATTCTATACTACTCTCCACCATCTTCTGGACACTCATGCTCCAGCCACAACCCGTCTTTTACCTGACCGCCCCCCTACCCCCTGGCTCACTCATGAGATTGCCTGTGCAAAACGTGCCCGCCGCAGAGCAGAGCGCCGTTGGCGCAAATCCAAACTCACTGTACACAGGCAACTTTTCCAAGCCTCTAAAACAAAAGTATCCACCCTCATTGCATCAGCAAAAACAAGCTATTTCCAAACCAAAATCCTGAATGCCTCTTCTTCAAAAGAACTCTTTACAACCATGAATCATCTCCTTGGCACACGAAAAGATTTACCTCTCCCAACAAAACATACAAATGAAGAACTCCCATCTGTATTCTCCAAGTATTTCACCACCAAAATACAAACTCTTCGTGACAGGCTTGACAGGACACCCTGTCAACCATGCCCACCTGACCCTTCCTTCTCTGGCACACCTCTTACTACTTTTACCCCAGTCTCACAAGAAGAAATTTTCAACACAATCAGATCCATGTCGTTCAAAACCTGCGAACTGGATCCTCTTCCAGGTTCTGTCTACTCCGACTGTCTCCCTACTCTCCTCCCATTCATCACTGACATCATCAACACTTCTCTTCAAACTGGAACTGTCCCAGATTCTTTCAAGTCTGCTATTGTTCACCCTCTCCTCAAGAAACACAATTTAGACCCAAATGAACTGAAAAATTATCGGCCTATCTCTAATCTCTCTTTCTTGTCGAAACTCCTTGAAAAAGTCGTCCTCAACCAGCTGAACTCTCACCTGTCTGCCAACAATCTCCTCAATCCTTTCCAGTCAGCCTACCGCCAGTGCCATAGCACTGAAACTGCCCTACTACACATTCTCAACAATCTCCTCCTTGCAACTGATACTGGCAAAGTCTCTCTCCTCACACTCCTTGATCTGTCTGCAGCCTTTGACACCATTGATCATGGTATTCTCCTTTCTAGACTTCATCATACTTTTGGCATCTCTGACATTGCTCTGTCCTGGTTCACTTCATACCTATCAAACAGAAAACAAACTGTTCTCATCAATGGCACTTACTCTCAACCTGCATACCTGACCTGTGGTGTTCCACAAGGATCTGTCCTTGGCCCTGTTCTTTTCACTCTTTACACCCCCCCCTGTCCACCATCATCAACTCCCACTCTATAAAACACCACTTCTATGCTGATGACACCCAACTTCAAGACAGTGACTCACCTGATAATATACAGCGCCTGTTGACTCGCACCACTGAGTGTTACTCGGACATTAAGAACTGAATGACACACAATAAACTTCAGCTTAATGACGACAAGACAGAAGCTATCCTCATTGGCACCCGTCAGAAACTTTCTCAGCTGCCTCCTCTTTCTCTCCCATTATGTAACACATCAGTCCCAATTTCTGATTCAGCTAAAAACCTTGGTGTCTGCATTGACTCTACCCTGTCCATGAACAACTTTGTTTCTCAAACTGCCAGATCTTGCTACTATCATCTCCATCGTATAAGGCTGATCAGGAAGTATCTCTCTGTCGAAACAAATGCAAAACTCGTTCTCTCCTTCATAATGTCTCGCATTGACTATTGCAATTCACTCCTCTCTGGTCTTCCTGCCTCCACCATTCACATCCTACAGCGCATTCAAAACAATGCTGTACGTCTTGTACTCAAAAAGAAAAAAGCTGACCACATATCTCCTCTCCTGGCACAACTTCACTGGCTCCCTGTATCAAAGCGCATACAATACAAACTAGACACCATGTGCTACAAAAGCCTCAATAACGCAGCCCCCGATTACCTGTCAAGCCTACTTGAGATCTATGTTCCCTCACGTACCCTCCGCTCTGCCTCCGATCCTCTGACTTTTCGCTTTCCACGCACTAAGCTCAATACCTATGGTCCACGAGCCTTCTCTGTTTCTGGTCCACTCTCCTGGAACAAACTTCCTCTCTCAGTCCGTCAGCAACCTACTTTTGTCTCCTTCAAGTCCGCTCTCAAAACCCACCTTTTCTCCTCTGCATAAAATCCTAACCTCACTCAACCCCCCCTCTCCCCTCTGCAGCCTGTCTCCGCTCGGAGGGGAATCACATGGTTATAATATATAATTGTATATGCTATGCTCTCTATAATTTTCCATTGCTTTTATTCTTGCTTTTATTGCTTTTATTGCTTTTATTCTTTCTCCCCATTTATAGCCATGCGTGTGTGTGTGTGTGTGTGTGTGTGTGTGTGTGTGTGTGTGTGTGTGTGTGTGTGTGTGTGTGTGTGTGTGTGTGTGTGTGTGTGTGTGTTTGCGTGTGTGTGCGTGCGTGCGTGCGTGCGTGTGTGTCTGCTTCAGCGCTTAGATTTGATTTTATCAAGATTTTGCGCTATATAAATATTGTAATTATTATTATTATTATTATGCCGGATGCAAAGGGTTGAAGGCACAACAGGAGTTGACCTGTACAAAATGGAAGGCATTTCGGAAGTCACTTGAATTCAAACCGTTGACAAAGAAACACTAGCTGTCTGCTGCGAATTATTCAATGATTTTGGGTGCCGTCTGGAAGCTGTATGACTCATGTTTGTCACAGAAAATAAATTCGATCCCTGCTCTTACTTACTGTAAAGTTTTTCATTAAAAATGTGAACGCGTGATTTATTAGAAAAACAAAATCTTCATCGGATGAACTGAGGGGCGGGGCTGCAGATTATGACCACACATCTAACAGACACGTAAAAACAGAAACGCGTTTGTAAGGAAAAGACTCTGAGAGAGGGGGAGAGAGAGAGACAGAGAGAGACAGAGAGAGACAGAGAGAGACAGAGAGTTTATCCGTGTGCAAATTTGCAAACAAAACAACCTGTGTACTCATCATCATCATGTGTCTTGCCGCATGTGTACTACTTTATTTATTTTAGCCCTGTCTATGCATTCCCATCTACTGGACTGGAAGTTGTGGGTTTAAGCAGTGATCTGATGATGCACCTCGTCTCGCTATGGGCCTACCTGAAGCCTCTTTCTGCCAGCCCTTCTACCGTCTCATTTCGTGGTATCCCACAGTGGTATCCCACTGAAGGTCTACTCTTCTGGTTCTTCTGACGTGCCAGGACTTTGTCAAGCGGGGGAGCTTGTTATTCTCAGGGGCTAGAAATTATAATATTAATGACAACAATAATGGATAGCATGATGGTGAAAAATGCAACAGGCCAAAGTATTAAATACAGCATTTTCATGCAGTTTCAAGCAAACCTTTTTAGTGTGATGCAATACAATACACTTATCTTCAATACAGTATAATACGTATATTAAAAGATTGAGAAGAACAATAATTCCAAAAGCAATGTGATGATTTTTTTTCCTACTGCAAATTAGGCAAAGTGGAAGCTATGATTATATCGTGTTTGTTCTACAAACCAAGATAAAACAAAATATCAAATGATAGGCGATCTTGTTCACTCACTAAGTTTCCTGTTGTATCACAGTGACAGTGAAAACTGGCCCAGCCTGATTCGACCGCCAGTCAGACTTTGTCTAAATTCCTGTCTATCCTCTTATTGCGCGAGATTACACGAGATCACCACATGTGCGTTATCCGCCCGCCATACTTTACAACCTGCTAAGAAGAATGTAAAAGTTAAGGCTGTAGTGAAATCGCAAGTTGTTTTTTTTCTCAGAAGCTGGCGGAATGTTGAAGGAAAGATAACTTTCCGAATTTACAACATAAAACCTAACAGCACTGTAAGCAGGTTTACATCAGTCATCAGTAGATCAATCGAAGAGAATCCGACAGTAGTATAGTATCGGTATCTCACAGTGCAACCAAAAACGTTTTAAGACATCTTTAAGTAACATTATCATAGCTAGTCCTCATATACTCTGAGACAGGTAGGACTTCAAATTCAACAAAACCAAACATGACAGAACAGGACAAACAGGTTATTGTGCAGTTTAGGTCTCTCTGGTTCCCGCAGACTCCGTGCATGAATGCATGGCCGGACTTCACCACTGTTAACACAATTAACCCTAATATTAACCCTCACCCTTTGAGTTAGCAATCTACTAACGGAGAAAACCGATCCCTTGTGTAGTAAGGTTTGGAGTTGGGTTAGTGTCAGCACTAGGATAGATTATGCAGAATGTATGAAAAAAATATGTTTACATGAAAGTTCAAGAGAATATTGATAGATCCTGCAACAGAGTAACAAACCCTATATTGGAAATGTTAAATTTGGCTTCCGTGTTTTCAAGTGTCCAGAAAATAGAAACAATTGATAACATGGCATTGCAGATAATCGGATTGTGTTCTTACCCTCCAGCCGAACAAAGCCAACTCTGATTAAACAGCCCTTGAATTAAAGTAAACTCGGTTAGATTTGTATTGAAAACCTGTGTTTAGCCCCACTTGGCAAAGCAACGCTGGTTGAGTACTGGGCTTTGTGCCAAAGTTTCTGAGACTGAAAACCAGAGGTGAGGTGAGAGACCCACATCATGTGACTAATCAACTGATCGCGTGATCAGGGTTGGTTGGTTGGTTGGTTGGTTGGTTGATTGTTGGTTGGTTGGTGGATGGTTGGTTGGTTGGTTGGTTGGCTGGTTGGCTGGTTGGTTGGCTGGTTGGTTGGTTTGGTTGTTGGTTGGTTGATTGGTTTGGTTGTTGTTGGTTGGTTGGTTGGTTGGTTGGTTGGTGCTGGGTTGGTTGGTTGGCTGTTTGGTTGGCTGGTTGGTGGTTGGTTGGTTGGTTGGTTGGTTGGCTGTGGTTGGTTGGTTGGTTTGGGTTGGTTGGTTGGTTGGTTGGTTGGTTGGTTGGTGGCTGGTTGGTTGCTTGGTTGGTTTTGTCAGAACTGATTTTTTTTTCTGTGTGAAACGTGGGTTACTTTCTCCAAGAAAATCGCTATAGTACAGCTCTAATCATTCTTCCCTATTTCCTGCACTCATGTATTTTTTGTTTACCTATAAAAGTGGATTTTTCTACAAAATTTGGTGAGTGTCAATTCATATGTCGTGGGGTCTTTGACGTGCGTTCCGTGCATGCTGCACACTCACTAAGGTACTTACAGAGGCTGACCTAGAACGAATGGAGTCAGGAATCTTTATTGCTGCCTGACACGCCAGTGGTGTAATGTGCTGTAAATAAATAAGTTCGCTGCACTCTTTTCCCATGCTCTGCGTCCCACAGACTTTGCTGTTTTTGTGCCCATGGTACTTTTAAATGGGATGGACGGGGGAGACACTCGTGTTACTTGAAAGATAATTACGAGAGAAAACAGGTCATAATAGGAACAGACAACTGTACTCTTCCGTAGTCTTTCCGCGTCACACAGATTGGCTGTTTATGCCTGTTCTGGTGGTAGCATTTTGGTGAACGTGCATGAAATGTGTCTGACGTGGCATTCGCCTCTCTGCCATATCGTGCCTGTGCGTTTACTTGCCTCGTTTTTCGGGAATTAACGATGTTGCCGGTGCCAGATTTTCACCTCCTCCTCTTCCTCAGGGTGGCTTATTTTTTCAATCAAATTACGTTTGAATCAATAAAAGGATGTTTATTCACATTTAACCGTGGTTTGTCTGTGTGTCTGTTTGTCGTGTGTCTGTCTACCTGTCTATTCTCTGTCTTAAACTCAAATGTTCCAGCAAATATTTCTCAGATGTTTACAGATGGTGGATTGGTTCCTTGTTTTGTTTTGTTTTTGTTTTTGTTTTTTAATTTGATTGGTTGGTGTTTTTATTCTTCTTTTGTTAGCTGTTGGATTGTTTTTATTTTTGTTTTTATTTGTTTGTTTGTTTTTGGAGGGTTGTGTGCTTGTGGTGGGTTTTTTGTTTGTTTTTTGTTGTTGTTTTTTTATCTTTTCTTATTGTTTTTCTGCGTTTTATGTATTTGTTTGTTGTTTGAAACATCAGGAAGTTATGCCATTGTTGTTTTTCTCACTATTTGCCTATTTTTTCTTTGTCTTTCTTGTAAGTTTGGCAAAGCTAGTTAGCCAAATCTCTGTGCCTGTCTTGTTTTGTAGATCAAATACGTGTTCTCATATGCCAAACTAATTTAACAAGAAACACTTCAGGTTGCGGGTGGGACCTAGAGCAACATTGCCTCGACACTCTCCAGACAATCACCTCCCAAGCTCCCGCCGACACCCGATAGCCATTTCATCAAGCAAAAGGGGTTGGGAGGGGTGCTGTCCATGCGTTGCATGACCTATTCGGGTCCAGTCATCAATTACCCTGTTTACAAACTGAATGTCAAGGTGGGGAGATGACAAACCCGAACGTAAAAGTAGCAGTTACTTTCCATGGTGATCAAAGCTTCACATTAAAACAATGTTCTTAGCTACTTAGCACAAAATCCTCTTCAGTCGGCAGTTTTCACCATTATCAGAAAATTAGTGATTGCATGAAAATTCATAGCTGTTTGTATTTATACATGTATTGAAGATCCATTTGACGGTAAACACCGGCAATACAGGAATTCCTTCAGATTTGAAGTCAACTTGAATATCGCTCGTCTTTCTTTCCTTCACAAAAGATTTTTTATGTGGCTCGACCATCTTCTTTCCTTCTTTCTGTCAGCGCGAGAGATTTCCTCTGTCTACGCTCTATTTATATCATTATATCCGGTTCGTGTGTTCGTTTCTAAGTTTCCTCTTTGCATTTTTGTTTCCAGTCATGTATTTCCAGCGTTTCCGCTTTACTTTTCCTTCCATTTTTTTTTGTGTGTGCTGTTCATTGCTTTTTTGAGTGTGTGGAGGCGCATGGCTTGGTTTCATCAAAATGGAAGACAAGATTCTCCAGAATCTTACAATGGGTGGCACTGCATCGTGGCGACGTGCTCTTCTTGGTGAAAGTGGCGCGAATTTAAAGCTGTAAATCTGTTGTGACAAAACCAACAACAACAACAACACAAAAGGAAAAAAAAAAAGAAGAAAGATAGGGAAAAACACCGGTAACATACTAAATAAATAAAAAAGTATTGAAGATTTTAAGGTGGTGTGTGTGTGTGTGTGCGTGCATGCGTGCGTGCGTATGTGTGTATGTGTGTGCGCATGTGTTGTGGGTGTACATGCGCTGTGTGTGTATGTTGTGTGTGTGTGTGTGTGTGTGTGTGTGTGTGTGTGTGTGTGTGTGTGTGTGTGTGTGTGTGTGTGTGTTATGTGTGTGTGTGTGTGTGTGCGCGTGTGTTATGAGTGTGTGTGCGGGTAGCGTTATGAGTATGTGTATATGTTGTAAGTGTGCGCTTATGTGTGTTCAACTAATGCTGCAGACATTGGAGGATAAATGACACAAATCTGTTCAACACTTAAGGCTGGGTGGGTGGGGGTGTTGAGTAGTAGAGACTTCAACTTCTTTTGGAAGGCCAGCAATATGAGGGCGATTCTCGTTTCCTCTGCTTCGCTGCTTTATCTTCCGCAACCCTGACCAGGGTCAGGTACTCATTCACAGCTGGAGATGAACTGGAGGTTACACGTACAAAGTTTTCGTTCAAAAAGAAGCGATCCCATACAATTAGTTTGGAGAGTGGTATCTCTGTCTCTATGCCAACGAGTGGTCCTGTTAGCTCAGTTGTTAGAGCACCACGCTGATAACGCGTGGGTCGTGGGTTCGAGCCTCGGGCGTGCCACTGGGTTTTATTTTCTCTCGGCCCTTTAGCTCAGTTGCTAGAACATCATGCTCACAAAGCAAGGGTTGTGGGTTCAACTGTCAGACGGGGTCCTTTTCTGAGGGGTCTGTTTTTGATTGATTGATTGATTGATTGATGGTGGGTGGGTGAGTGGGTGGGTGGGTGGGTGGGTGGGTGGATGGATGGATTGACTGATTGATTGATGGATGGATTGATGGATTCATTCATTCATTCATTCATTTTTATTCATTTATTTATTTACTTATTCATTCATTTATTTATTTGTTTGTTTGTTTATTTACTTATTTGTTTGTTTGTTTGTTCATTTCTTTATTCATTCTTTTATTTGTTGTGTTTGTTTCTTTATTCTTTATGTTTTTATTTATTTGTTTATTTATTTTGCGTTGTTTTGTTTATTTTGTGAGTTAGTTATTTACATATTCATTTGTTTGTTTGTTTGTTTGTTTGTTGTTTGTTTGTTTGTTTGTTTGATTGTTTGTTTGTTTGGTGTTATTTGATTGGTGTTATTTTATTCATTTGTTTTTCATTCATTCATTTATTTATTTATTTATTTATTCATTTATTTATTGAGTCATGGGCTCAAGATTTGCTTTTTCCTATCCAATCCCAGCCCATAACATTGAAAATGGCATGTTCGCTGCCCATCTTAATGCTTTTATCATTCTGGCCGTATCTTTTTACCCTCTCCCCATTTCAAGACGTTGTCAGTGTGTGTAGGATTTGCGCAGACCCATGGAGTTTACCAGATACTTTCTGGCAGATTCGGGTGGAGAGCATATGGAATTGTCTAAGTGCGATATATCCCTCTTGAACAAATTCCAAACGCCAACAAGGTCTGTGCAGGTACAAGATAACGGTTGCCCTGTAAACACAGACCTCTCATAGATCTGTGCCTGTAAACTTGGGGTCGTAAGCGAGAGCGAGCAAAGGGATGTCACTCTGCTTATCCCCGGGATGCGTTCATATTGGATGCAAAAGGCAGAAATGAGCTCCAC
>CM060306.1:105207116-105209616 GCA_030674185.1 Monoplex corrugatus | reverse complement strand
TAATGAACTTGCGTGGGCACCTTAAGTGGACAGCAGCACCGTAACTGGACAGCAGCACCGTAAGTGGACAGCAGCACCGTAAGCTGACAGCAGTAGTGGACAGCAGCACGTAAGTGAACAGCAGCACCGTAAGTGGACAGCAGTAGTGGACAGCAGCACCGTAAGTGAACAGCAGCACCGTAAGTGGACAGCAGTAGTGGACAGCAGCACCGTAAGTGGACAGCAGTAGTGGACAGCAGCACCGTAAGTGGACAGCAGCACCGTAAGTGGACAGCAGTAGTGGACAGCAGCACCGTAAGTGGACAGCAGTAGTGGACAGCAGTAGTGGACAGCAGTAGTGGACAGCAGCACCGTAAGTGGACAGCAGTAGTGGACAGCAGTAGTGGACAGCTGTAGTGGACAGCTGTAGTGGACAACAGCACGTAAGTGGACAGCAGCACCGTAAGTGGACAGCAGTAGTGGACAGCAGCACCGTAAGTGGACAGCAGTAGTGGACAGCAGTAGTGGACAGCAGCACCGTAGGTGGACAGCAGCACCGTAGGTGGACAGCAGTAGTAGACAGCAGTAGTGGACAGCAGTAGAGGACAGCAGTAGTGGACAGCAGCACCGTAGGTGGACAGCAGTAGTGGACAGCAGCACCGTAGGTGGACAGCAGCACCGTAGGTGGACAGCAGTAGTGGACAGCAGTAGTGGACAGCAGTAGTGGACAGCAGTAGAGGACAGCAGTAGTGGACAGCAGTAGAGGATAGCAGTAGTGGACAGCAGCACCGTAGGTGGACAGCAGCACCGTAAGTGGACAGCAGTAGTGGACAGCAGTAGTGGACAGCAGTAGAGGACAGCAGTAGTGGACAGCAGCACCGTAGGTGGACAGCAGTTAGAGGACAGCAGTAGTGGACAGCAGTAGTGGACAGCAGTAGTGGACAGCAGTAGTGGACAGCAGTAGAGGACAGCAGTAGTGGACAGCAGCACCGTAAGTGGACAGCAGTAGTGGACAGCAGCACCGTAAGTGGACAGCAGTAGAGGACAGCAGTAGTGGACAGCAGTAGAGGACAGCAGTAGTGGACAGCAGTAGGGACAGCAGTAGTGGACAGCAGTAGTGGACAGCAGCACCGTAGTGGACAGCAGTAGTGGACAGCAGCACCGTAAGTGGACAGCAGTAGTGGCACAGCACCGTAGGTGGACAGCAGCACCGTAGGTGGACAGCAGCACGTGGTGGACAGCAGTAGTGGACAGCAGCACCGTAGTGGACAGCAGCACGTAGGTGGACAGCAGCACCGTGGGTGGACAGCAGTAGTGGACAGCAGCACCGTAGGTGGACAGCAGCACCGTAGGTGGACAGCAGTACCCTAAGTGGACAGCAGTAGTGGACAGCAGCACCATGGGTGGACAGCAGTAGTGGACAGCAGCACCGTAGGTGGACAGCAGTAGTGGACAGCAGTACCCTAAGTGGACAGCAGTAGTGGACAGCAGCACCGTGGTGGACAGCAGTAGTGGAAGCAGCACGTAGGTGGACAGCAGCACCCTAAGTGGACAGCAGCAACGTAAGTAAACAGTAGGTAAACAGCAGTCCAAACAGGGCATTTTGCGTTTCTTTTCGGCATCTCTTTCTATTTATCACAAACATGCTCACTTGTCGGCGTCAACGGGTTCGGTGTTGGCCGCTGCACATCTGGATAGATCTAGCCGTCGGAACAACCGGACGCAGTCACGAGGGTAGGATGCGCTTCCAGACTACACATTCGAGATATGATGCCACGGATGTGGTGAATATTAGTTTTAGGTTGCCGATCATGTGACTCCATTCTCTCAGGTCATAGTTCATATTTACGCATATGCAAGATGTCGGCCATGTAATCGAAAATATCAACCAATCATTGGCCGAATCGTTTGAGATGTAGTCGCATGTGACCTATACCAGGCCCTATAAGGAACCGACGGGAAAGCTCAATAATGTTTGAAATAGTACGCTGCTTTGTTTTTCGTTATTGTGCTCTTTTGTTTGTTTTGTTTTGTTTTGTTTTGTTTTGTTTTGTTTTGTTGTTTTTTTTGTTTTGTTTGTTTTGTTTTTTATGATAACAAACCACACAACAAATAACAAGATGAAAAAATAATGAAATGAATTTGCCGTGAAATTTTAACTAATTTTCAATAGCGTTTCTGTAAGCATAAACAAACATCGCAAATTTCGTCGAACAGTTACTGTTTTGTTATGTTTGTCTTTGTTTTTTCAAAATCTTTTCTCTTAAAATACCAAGCAATCAATTTCAAAATCTTTTCTCTCAAAATATCGAGCAATCAAGCAAACATACAACGAACAAAAGATCAAACAAAATATCTTGCCAAACAGTTCTTCGTTTTCAAATCGCTCCAGTCAAAAGACAAACGTATATGTTGACATACGCGTATATTTACATATTTTTGATGTTATGAAAAAAATGTTTTTTATCTTTTTTAAAAATAAGTGGTGTCTTGTTTCATTACATACGTGTGTGTGTGCATG
>CM060306.1:105194616-105202116 GCA_030674185.1 Monoplex corrugatus | reverse complement strand
AACAACAACAACAACAAAACTAAGCAAACTTTATTTTGAATAATACACGTTATCTATGGCAACTGATCTGTCAATTTCTTACGTCTACGGTCACTGCACTTTCTTGTTAAAATGAAAATGAGGAGCTACCGTAACAACCATAGCAAAATCAACAACAACGAAACGTAGACAATAGAGACAGACAGAAAAAGGCAGACAGACAGAATCAAGAGATGCAGACGGGAAGAGGTGGACAGACAGATGAACGGACAGACAAGATGGAGTTAATGTAATGCAAAACGATACAAGAAAATAACAGAGGAGTAAACACATAAACAACAGAGAAATATGCTGTTTGTTACGTAAGTGTTTGTGAAAATGTTCTTTGTCGTCATTTTGTGTACATTTGACAAAGGCCAGTTGGCCGAATATTTGCGCCTGTTTTCTCTTGTGTATTCAATACACTTTCTCGCTCTATTTTTGTGTGTTTCTGTTTACTTAAAAGCTGCTTTCATTTTGAATGATACTCAATATAGAGGCCAACTAAGCCACAAATTTCCTACGTCTACGTTCGGTTGCAGCGTTTCTAAGCTGTAAGAAACGCAAAGGATGTTTTAACAAACTATTGTATACATTTATGTAACAAGTTTAAGTAATTCGTGTGCTTCATACAAGAGTACAGAAATGTTTGTTTGGTCGGATGACCTGACTATGAATGCCTGAACATGACAGAAACAAAACGTGTCTCCCCGCTACCAGTGCCTATCAGTAGAATGGAAGAGCTTCTAGTTCAAGAGAGATTCATCGCACTCGGACAATCCCATATGCACACCATCCAAAATCTACCAGTAATTATCTGGTAGATTCTTTAAGCCTGTACAAAACCCTGTGCGCTGACAAGGTCTTGAAATGAGGTGGAGGAGGGAATCTATGAAATACTAAGCTGACATCGGCAGAATAATAGAAACATTATGATAAGATGGGCCGCAAACAGGCCCGTTGTAATATTGCAGGCTGGGATTGAACTCAAGACATTGCATTGTAAGAACCAGTCAGCCCCATGAAATATCTGAAGGCTTGTCCGGGATCAGTGGAGAAGATGTCGATGTTCAACAAAAACGTATCCGCCAAGACAAATGATGACAACAGTTGCCACTATGATCATACTTTGTATCAACTCTCCCACCCGTTCTGCGGCGTTTACGACTTTGCCGTAAAACATTTTGTTTCCTACAATCAACGCCACAATGTCCCGCACAGACATAAATCTTTATAGATAAACAATTCGGGAAACTTCTGGAATACGTCAACTTCAGCATTGATTCCTACTTGTTTTCTTTTTTTTTCTGTCAGATAAATTCTTTTATATCTCAAAATAATTGTCAGTCAAATCCAAACGTCTTGCTTTACAAATAATAATTGTATTCATGTGTGGATATGTTGCTCTTGCTAGTCTATTAATGGTCGAAGTGAGAATTTTATTCCCAAGGGTTTTCTTTTTTTGCTTCAATTTTGGGCGATTTTTGGTTTGAAATTGTCCGTTAGAATAATGTACAATGTGGTTACTGATCATCTTCTCATTTCATGATAACAGAAATCCCCCGTGGGGATGCAGGCGACTCTTTTAGTGTAAACAGAGTTCCCACCTTTTCGAAATTATGTGCTAGAAATTTCCTCTTTTCTGTCACTCTCTTTATTTCTGCCTTGTTCCTTTGCTTTCTGTCATTTCTTCCTATCCTTTCTGGTCCATTCGCCTGTACGTGTTCGGTAAAATCCTATGTACTTTCTCTTAGGATTGATAATTGGGTACATGTATCAAGTGTATTTTTCGCTCTAGGTAAATGAGATATGCGGAAGCAATTTTAGGTAATTTAGGTCCGATTTTATACCTGTTTTAGTGTCCTTAGTTATGTTTCAATTTGTATTCAGGTATGTTTTTTTTAAAATCCCCTGTGTGATAAATTGGACGGAGTGGTCAACGCCAGGGGCATCTTCTTAGATCATGTGCGCGAATGCATTGATATGTATATTTAATTTTCTGTTCCTTTTTCTTTTTTTTCAGCCTGTTGAAGTACTGTGTCTTTATTGAAAAGATTATAGCCCTGATATGCTCTACGCAGTCGGCTGGGCTTTAAGCAACAATAAGCATAAAAATAACAGAAATGTGCACAAACTGAAATGATAGTGCCACAAAATTGAACTGAAGCTAGATTGAATTACACAGTAACGTTATTTAACTCTGCATGATTGCAACCCCTGAAATAGCGATACGATTCCATCACAGAGTTTGACAGAGTAGTTTCCTATCTATCTGTCCATGTCTTAATGGCACAGTGTAAGTCTGTGTACAGACGCGTGAAAGCCATGCCATTCTATCACAGAGTGCGACAAGCTAGTTTCCTGTCTATCTGTCCATGTCTATGGCACAGAGTAAGTCTGTGTACAGACGTGTGAATAGGCCTAGCCATTCTTTGTGGGTGGCACGGTCTTAGGAACTTTACATTGCAGGAAGTCAGTCTGTGGCGCCATTCCTATGGCATTAAGAACATGTTGATGAGGAGCCAGGGGAATGGAAGTTGGATAAGAGGAAGAGGAGCCACTGTGTCAAATGAAGTCCTGTCATCAAAACTGATGTATGTCTACAGGTGTGGATACATTTGTTCATGAGTTGCCAACTTTTGTTTTTACTCTGGTGTGTGTGTGTGTGTGTGTGTGTGTGTGTGTGTGTGTGTGTGTGTGTGTGTGTGTGTGTGTGTGTGTGTGTGTGTGTGTGTGTGTGTGTGTGTGTGTTTGTGTGTGTGAGTTTGTGTGTGTGTGTGTTGTGTGTGTGAGTGCGAGCGCGCGCGCGCGCGTGTGTGTGTTTGTGTGTATGTATGTGTGTGTGTATGTATGTGTGTGTGTGTGTGTGTGTGTAGTTAGTGTGTGTGTGTGTGTGTGTGTGTGTGTGTGTGTGTGTGTGTGTGTGTGTGTGTGTGTGTGTGTGTGTGTGTGTGCTTTTGTGTGTTTATACAGTTTCAGCTCAGCTCTAGGATCAAGATGAAGGTGTGGCTGCTATTGTTGCTGTTGCTGGGGGTGCTGCTGTCAGCAGCGCTGGCTGGCAAAAAGGTAAGAGCCATAAGTCATGTGTCTGTGTGTTTCCCTTTCATGTTTCAGTTTATTTTTCATGCCTGTCTAATATTTATATTTTATTCCTGTCTTTGATATATTTCACCTTGCGAAGGTTATATTTATCAGATTTCAACATTACAATGTACATCATGAAAGTAGCTATAATTGTCAGATTTCAGCAATACGATGTGCAGCATGAAAGTAGCTATTTGATCAGATTTCAACATTACAATGTACACCATGAAAGTAGTTATATTTATCAGATTTCAACATTACAATGTATATCATGAAAGTAGCTATGTTGATCAGATTTCAACATTACAATGTACACATGAAAGTAGTTATATTTATCAGATTTCAACATTACAATGTAATCATGAAAGTAGCTATATTGATCAGATTTCAACATTACAATGTACATCATGAAAGTAGCTTTATTGATCAGTTTCAACATCACAATGTACATCATGAAAGTAGCTATATTGATCAGGTTTCAACATTAGAATGTACATCATGAAAGTAACAATATTTATCAGATTTCAACATCACAATGTACATCCTGAAAGTAACTCACAACTGCGAAGTACAGTACTAATATTAACACTGAAAGTTACAATATCAAAAATGATAATTATGGCGATAAAATCTTTTTAGGGCGGGTAGGTGGAGTGGGGCTGGGGGAAGGCATTTTCCACAACACCTGTGCGCATGTACACAAAAGTACTGTGCCAGATTCAATTAAACATCTCACACTTGGTATATTTCTGATGCATACATAATTTTATATTTCATATTGTGTATTTTTATATGTGGACATATTTTCTATGCTTGTGCAAAATACACCCCACCTAGCACCTCTTCTGTTTCATTTGGGGTTTCCATGTTTATTACAAAACCAAAACATTGAAAAAAAAAATACTTTTCGTTTTCTAGCAACAGGAAATAAAGCTTTGCCTTGTCATACATCGGAATTCTATTTGTTATGCAATTTTATTTCAACTCCTTTAATTATGTGCGTAGAGAATACACATTATTTTAAATAAAAATAATATTTTTGAAAAAAAAAGTAGAAATGAAAAGAAAGAAAGATAGTCGAGCCATATTAAGAATCACCCTTTTTAGTTGGAAAAAGAAAAAGAACAACCGACGACTTTCTTTTCCAATTACTTTTCTAGAAAGATATAGGTAGGAAAAGATGTGTTTGTCTGTTTGTGTGCGCGCGGGTGTGTGTATGTGTGTGTGTGTGTGTGTGAATGTGTGGGGGGTGGGGTGTATACAGGCGTGCATATATGTTTATGGGGTGCGTGCGTGAGTCTGTCTGTCTGCAAGTTTGTCTTTGCATGACTGTGTGGGTGGGTGGCAATGTGAGGGAGAGGGGAGGAGATCTCATGCGCTTTGGTATTTGCCTGTAAATGTCTATTTTCATAAGACGAAAGGACAAGATTAGAACAGGCTGATCAAGTACTGGGATCTACTCTGTCTGTATGTATGATAGAAAGTCTGACGTACGAAAGGTATCACATCACACACTACGTCTGTCATTTACACATGGACACTACTAATAGAGCTTAAAGGCAATCAGAGAACATTTGTTGATGTAGTTACGTTTGTGAGTGATCCTGGTTTTATTGTTTAAAGTGAATGTAAAACAAAGCTTCGGAGTGGCATAATTGTTATAGTTAGGTTACTTCCTATGTTCTTGGCAATGGGAAAAATCACTGTTTCTTGAAAGCAATAATTTATATGATGTATATTCGTAACACTGGATCCACGGCTAATAGCCTTGTAAAACACACACACACACACTGAAGTACAATGGACTTTCAGAAACGCGTTTACTAAAATTAGAGGTAAATGTGAGCAATGGATATGTTTGCCTGAATTAAACATGTATTCGTAGTATGGTCAAGCCATGTTCGTATTCTTCTTTTTATATCGTATAGCTGATGACAAGTGTAGGTGACCTTGCAAATAACCCGAGGTGAGTGAAAAGTTAAGGACCTATTTCAAATTGTTATTCAGCTATACACACAAAATAACATTACATTTGGCTCGTACAACATGGATTTATGACGAAATCTATTTCAACTATCTTGTAATTGTGACTTTGGAATTTTGCCAAAGTCATCCACACTTCGGTATTTGTGAATCTGACTCAAAATATTATTAAAGCTTTGAAAGCAATTATGTTCACTTTAAACTGCAGCGGTGATGTTGTTCACACAAATGACATCACAATCCTTATGATAAAGGTTTAAATGATATGAGAACTACCCGAGAAAGTGCTCTTCATACACCTTTATGAAAAAAATGTTAATATTAGGCACTTTTTCGGTGCAAGAACTTTCAAACTTGTGCATTTGTGACTCTTCAGCAGTCCACATTTCGACTCAGATTTGAAAAAGATCGTCTATAAACAGTTGACAGAATCTTACTTATACATTTTTGTCACAGACACACAAACAAACAGGCATATCTCTCTCCGGTTGATATGAAATAATCTCCTTTTTGGGAGAGATTAAGAGAGAGAAGGAAGAAGAAAGAGAGACAGAGAGACAGACAGAGAGACAGACAGAGAGAGAGAGAGCGAGGGATGATGGAGGAAAGGCGGAAGTGAAGGTGGTTAAGAAGATTGAAACCTCTTTAAATAAACGAATGGGAAAGTGGGAAAGCACTTGAAACTGAAGGGGTGGCTGAGGGGGGGGGGAGGCAGAGGAGGGAGAAAATTTGGCATAAAGTTTGCTTTTGTTGGCTTTTTTCCACTCACTCTGTAAACGGCATTACCTCCACATCCGTCATTTCGATACTCTGATAATGTACTTTCCCCAGCATAATCATGGCCAGACAAAAAAAAAATGCATATGGAGGACCATGATCGCCAACGCCATGTGGCAAGGCACTTGGTGATGATGATGTTGAATGTCACTTTTTCGTGTATGAATTCAATTACTTGCTTTGTTTATGAGACACAGATCTATAAGTCATCATCGTCTTCATCATTTGCCCTGCTGCAATGCGTTGGCTATTACGGCCATCCATACGAATTTATCTTTTGTCGCTGGCAAATACATCTCAAACCCTCTGTCTTCAACCACTCCGCAAGTCCGTCCAATATTTTCTCGCTGGGTCTACCTAGTGGGGTTTTTTTCCTTCCAGATTTCCTGGTGTGATTAGGTGTTCTATTTTCTCTTGCCTCACAAAATGTCATGAATGTTGCTTGACCTTTCCTAATTTTCTTCCTTAATGTTCTTTTTTGTGTTTGCGTCTTTCAAGACTGTCTCGTTTGTTTTCTTTCAGACCTATAAGTGGATGGATAAAATACATACTGATGATAAGTCGCCATTGTACAGCGGTTAGCGCAACGGATTACCGACTGGACGATTGTAGATTTCAGTCCCCATCAATCCTGTTCAAAATGAAAGTGGGATTTTTCGAACCCAACCGAATCCTAACCCAGGACTGAGTTTGTTATGGATTCACTGAAAAGATTGGCACCACATAGTTGAGTGTCGTCCACTTCACAGATGCTTCATTGAGGAAGTTGCTCAAATCTGACCAACATTGCAGGTGTCTGTATCTCTTGGGCCTGGTTGACACCAAGAAATATTATGATAGTAAGCGTAAAGTACAGCCCTGTCATGCAATCTCGATCCTTAATGGAACTCCATAGCGTCGTGATTATCATCATCGTCATCTCATCATCGTCTCGTCGTCATCGTAATCATCATCATCATTTATCATCATTGTCGTCGTCACCATCATCATCGTATCATTGTAAAAAGTGTTCAAGTTTCTGTAGCCATTTAGGTGGCATAGAAAATGGGATAAGAAAAAGGAGAAAAAAAGACAACAACAAAACGGAGGGGGGAGGGGGGCCGGAAGGAGCAAAAATATTACAGCCTAAGCGCGATGATCCCTGAAGACGAATAATCACTAACTGACAAAACCGACCTTTTTCAACTGGTGTACTGTTATACAAGGTCAGGACAGCACAGACGTAAAGCATTCTCTTTCCAATCTGTCTGCACTAGCTTGCACGAGTGCAAATCATGTTGTAGAATTTATATGTGCGTGCGTCCTCCAGTCTACCCAGCTGTGAATGGGTACCTGCCTCTCTTTAAAGCTGGGGCAAGGTAAAACAGCGAGACACAAGGAGATGGGTACAGCCCTCATAATGAGATCAACCTCTAGAAAAGTTCAGATATCGATCACCTTATTCTTCCACGATTTCGGGATTATAAGACAACCTTTATTGATGTACATCAACTCAAGCTTCCTAGAAGTGGTTATTTCAATGTCTTTACTCCCATTTTTGTTTGCAGAGATCCAGAGAGAGAAAGGAAAAGAGGACCTTTCGGGACATGGAGCAGGTTAGCAGAGAGAGACGGGGGAGAAGAGAAAGAAAGAGAGACA
>CM060306.1:105187116-105189616 GCA_030674185.1 Monoplex corrugatus | reverse complement strand
GTTGGTTTTTGTTTGTTTGTTTGTTTGTTTGTTTGTTTGTTTGTTTGTTTTGTTTGTTTGTTTGTTTGTTTGTTTCTTGTTTGTTTCTTTGTTTGTTTGTTGTCTGTCGTCGTCAATGTTGTTGTTATTATTGTTGCTGTTGTTGTTGTTGTTGTTGTTGTTGTTTTAAAGCGCAATTTTTGGACTATTGACAGTGAGTATAACAGACGTGAGTGGAGAAACTCGGGCAGACAGATGAAGACAGGGGATAATGTGTGGGCATGTGCAGGTGTCTTTCCGTCAATGTTATGCACACATACGCGTTAATATCCCCAAATGTATAGAATATACAATATACACATTAAGGTATACTATAATTTTCCAGTCAGTAGTCCAACAGGTGAGTAGACTGGCGGAACAGCACATGAATCGTTTAATTTAACCTTTTGATTCCTGCACTTATCCGCCACCTGCAAAACTTAAACCTTTTGACTCTGTTACCCTATGGGTAGGGTGAGGGAGTCAAAAGGTTAAGTTCTTGCTTTGCTAGAATGACTGACAATGTGGGATGCTGGCGGACAGGGCGCGGGAGTCAAAGGGTTAAATTGACACCTCTGCGATGATTGCAGTATTAAGGTAAGCAACGAACAGATCAGTTTTTCGATTTCAAACTGCGACAATGAAAGAGAGAGATGGGGAGAGAGACACAGAGAGAGGGAAAGAGAGAAACAGACAGACAGACAGATAGAGAGGAGAGAGCCAGACGGACAGACAGAGAAACAGACAGACAGACGGATACAGAAACAGAGACAGACACAGGTTGTAATGATACTGGAGAATGAGAAGGTGATGCATCTTTACCGAGGCCTGGATGGCATGCAGTTTACAGATTCCGGTCCGAAGACGAAGACACGTGTTCGTGTCTGATTCCCGAAACCCTCCACTTGTAAACAGATTTTTGAAGATGTTGGGGAAGATAAAGCAGCTAGGAAGAACAGTACTCCCTCAAACAACTTACCAACAACCAAGTAAAAACAAAAAAAAAAAAAACAAAAAATGAATTGGTCAGACCATTCTAACAATGTTCCTTTTCCATTAGATAAAAATGAAAACAGTGATGGCCTGTTGTAAGAACTTTCCTAGAAAGAAAAACATGGTAATGATATTATCATTATTATTGTATATTATTATTATCATTATTATTATTATTATTATTACTGTGTTGTTGTTGTTGTTGTTGTTGTTGTTGTTGTTGTTGTTGTTGTTGTTGTTGTTGTTGTTGTTGTTGTGTTGTTGTTGTTGTGTTGTTATTGTTATTGTTGTCGTTATCATAATTGTTGTTGTTGTTGTTCTTCTTCTTCTTGTCCTTGTTTTTGTACTGTTGTTGTTGTTGTTGTGTTGTTGTTGTTGGTAGTAGTAGTAGTAGTAGCATTGTTGTTGTTGTTGTCGTCGTCATTGTTGTTGTCGTTATTATTATTGTTGTTGTCATTATTATTATTATTATTTATCATATTATTATTATTATTATCATTGTCGTTATTGTTGTTGTTGTTGTTGTTGCTGTGGTGGTGGTGGTGGTGGTGCTGGTGCTGTTGCTGTTGCTGCTGCTGTTTGTTGTTGCGGCTGCTGCTGCTGCAGCAGTTGTAATTATCATTACTATTCTCATAATCATGGGTTCCAGGTGTGCAGCAAGCGTAACATAACGTACGAGTCTGAATGTGCACTGGACCGTGATCACTGCCTGTGCAGACGACAACTTGACGGTTGTTCCAATCCTAAGTACAACAAGATCCGTTTGGACTACTTTGGACCCTGTGAACGTTGGTTTCATTTATTTATTTATTTATTTATTCATTTATTCATTTATTTCGTTATTTATTCATTTATTTGTTTGTTACTTGTTTATTTTTTCATCATTTGTTTGTTTGTTGTATTTCTTTTCTGTCGATTTTTAGGCTAAATTTACTTTTTGATGTGTCTATTGTGATAACGTTGAGAGAATGCATGTATGTTTATGTGTGTGTGCGTGTGAGTGTATGTGTACACGTGCGCGTGTGCGTGGATGCGTGCGTATGTGTGTATGTGTGTATGTGCATGCGTGTGTGTGCGTGTGTGTGTGTGTTGTGTGTGTTGTGTGTCTGTGTCTGTGTCTGTGTGTGTATGTGCGTGTGTGTGTGTGTGTGTGTGTGTGTGTGTGTGTGTGTGTGTGTGTGTGTGTGTGTGTATGTGTGTGTGTGTGTGTGTCTGTGTGTGTGTCTGTGTGTGTGTCTGTGTCTGTGTGTCTGTACAACACAGTTCTACATTATAGTAGTCTGTTTCGATTTTCTAATGATTTTAAAATTCAAATTTCAAATTATGAATACAAATGCGGTGATTGTGTTGGTGAGGAAAATGACTGTGACGACGACGATATTAATTATACGACGATGTCGACGACGGTGGTAATGATGATGATGACTGTGATGATGATCAGTTCATGCTGATGAGTCATCACAATGTAGGCCTACAACATCTACACGCC